>CM035134.1:123866427-124228515 GCA_020205605.1 Panax ginseng
CAACGCATTCAAATTGCACAAAGTAAGCGAAAACGTGTAAAAATGGAGTTTTAAAAATTTAACAAACCATATACCCGGATCATCCTTTATGCACAATTATTAATTAAAGGAAAAGATAAAGAATAAGAATCATACCCTTGAAGATTCGAGCTTCCTCAAGTACAAGTTCACCTCCAAATCCTTTTCGCGTTCAACTTGAATCCACCGGCTTTGGTTCCTTCCTTTGATCAACGTTAGCCACCCAAGTGTTTGGCTTCTAGAGGTGATCCACCAAGGAAGAAGAAGGATTCAAGAAGATGGGTATTTGACAAAACCCTAGTTTTTCTATCTCTCATAGAAAAGGGTGTACTCTCCCAACTATTGAAATTACGTATTCTATGAAAACGTCAACCACCCTCACCCATAATAAAACTCCTCTTATTTATAGATGTGGGCAACTCTCCTTAACAATTAAGAAATTGAGTTTTATTTTAATTATTAAATTTTTTTAATTAATTATGCTCCCAATCTTATTAGGAATAATTAATTAAAATCTTTTAATTAATTAGCCTCATAATCTTATTACGAATCAATGAGAGTACTTTTATTATTTAATTCCCAAACTCCTTTAGGAATTAAGTAATAATAATAGTAATAATAATAATAAGACTCCTCTTATTAATTTATATTTAATATTAAATAATAAATATTAAACTATTTAATTTATTCTATCACTATAGGTTTTCCTTAACTTATTATTACGATTATGCCATTAACTTCTTAAATAATTATTCTTCCTTTTATGGTGTGACCCTTTAGGTTTTCCATATTAAACCGATTGTGAATAAATCAATTAGAACAATCACATCCGAACTAAAATGATCTAAGTTAATTCATACCTAGCACTTCCATATATTCGAAAGAAAAACAATGTCCTTGTGTGTGCACAACAAAACAACATTGTTCAGTCTATTTATAAGCATTAAATATGATAAAACAACATCTTAAATATTTAATACTTGTCTTGTGTGTGCACAACAAACTCATATTAAATATTTAATACTCTATTGTTTTACCATGCTAGAAGACGGCGTTCGATATTCCAAATATCTTTGAACGTTACAACTTAATATAAAAAATTTGAGGGGTTTGTTATTAATTTGTCTCATCTTGTTTAAGCATGAATGCAATATATATATATAAAATACGCGTCATATTAATTAACATGCGAAGCATGTTTGCATAATATATATATATATATATATATATATATATATATATATATATATATATATATATATATATAGTATAAGCATGCACATATAGAATACTATATTCTACCCAGATTGATTATGGACTTTTATTCTAGTTTGGTTCACTAGAGCCATCAAGTGAACCAAAAGGTCAAACCCTAGGGGTGCAAGAATTAATATTTAAATATAACTATTACATTTAAACTCGGGCTCCATTACAAATGGGTCTTCAAACGCTCCTTGTTCCTTGATCTCCAATTCTTTAAAATAATTCTAACTATTCCTATTACAAAACTATTTAAAATAAATAGAAAGCTTGATCAGCAGTCAAGGGGAAGTACATAGGAGGAGGATAGAATTTACATTAAGAAAAAAAATTAGAGAAGACGAGGTAAGCATACCCCATTTAATAAAACTCATACATTCATGCATCTAACTAAAATAAAATCCAATCACATTGGTCAATAGTCCATAATCAATCTCATTTATTATCATACACATCACCATATGCATCAATAATAAATAAAATTCATCTCATGAATAATAAACATTCAATATATATATTGATATCATTTAATGGGCAAATTTAGTTAGTATAAAATCTAATTTTGAATCAAAATAAACACCTTTATTTTAATCCAAATTTAAATCAAAATAAATCTCTTTTATTTTAATTTATCCAATTTTGAATAAAATAAACTATTTTATTTTAATCAAAATAAACTCCTTTATTTTAATTAATTATGGAATCCAATTCCAAATTAAAAAAACTCCTTTATTAAAGGAAACATGATTCTCTTTTCCTATTCACAAATAAACTTCTTTATTTTGAATAATATGAAATCTTATTCCATATCTAAATAAACTCCTTTATTTAAGAAAATTAAGATTCTCTTTCCTATTCACAAATAAACTCTTTTATTTTAAATAATATGAAATCTTATTTCATATCTAAATAAACTTCTTTATTTAAGAAAATATGGAATCCAATTTCAACTCCAATTAGTTATCATGGAATCCAATTCCAACTCTAATTAGCATGAAATCTAATTTTAAAATTAAAGAAACTTTTATTTTAAAATTAAAATAAACATTTTATTTTAAGATTAAAATAATATTTTATTTTAATTATAAAATAATTAGGAATATTAATATATATATATATATAACTATTATATATATATATATATATATATATATATATATATATATATGATACCAAGTTAACAAAGGAACTCTGGAAGAATCTATTATTCACCTGACATGGCCACAGAATTTCAAAAGCAAGTGCAGACTTTCGGAAATCGCAAGAAATTTATTACGGCCTTTCTTTTTTAAAAAAAAATTTATACAACAAAATTATGCCCAATTAAATTGTTCTATATCAATATACATATCAAATCAAAATAATTAATAATTCGCATAAAGGTCTGGGTCTGATACCACTGTTAGGTTTGTAATATTCATGAACGCAATCAAATTGCACAAAGTAAGCGAAAACGTGTAAAAATGGAGTTTTAAAAATTTTACAAACCATATACCCGGATCACCCTTTATGCAAATTTATTAACTAAACGAAAAGATAAAGAACAAGAATCATACCCTTGAAGATTCGAGCTTCCTTAGGTACAAGTTCACCTCCAAATCCTTTTTGCGTTCAACTTGAATCCATCGGGTTTGGTTCCTTCCTTTGATCAACGTTAGCCACCCAAGTGTTTGGCCTCTAGAGGTGATCCACTAAGGAAGAAGAAGGATCCAAGAAGATGAGTATTTGGCAAAATCCTAGTTTTTCTATCTCTCATAGAAAAGGGTGTACTCTCCCAACTATTGGAATTACGTATTCTATGAAAACGTCAACTACCCTCACCCATAATAAGACTCCTCTTATTTATTGATGTGGGCAACTCTCCTTAACAATTAAGGATTTGAGTTTTATTTTAATTAATAAATAATTTTTTTAATTAATTATGCTCTCAATCTTATTAGGAATAATTAATTAAAATCTTTTAATTAATCTGCCTCATAATCTTATTAGGAATTAATGAGAGTACTTTTATTAATTAATTCCCAAACTCATTTAGGAATTAAATAATAATAATAGTAATAATAATAATAAGACTCCTCTTATTAATTTATATTTAATATTAAATATGAAATATTAAGTTATTTAATTTATTCTATCACCATAGATTAAATTAAATATACTTAACTTATTATTACGACTATGCCATTAACTTCTTAAATAATTATTCTTCCTTTTATGGTGTGACCCTTTAGGTTCTCCATATTAAACCGGTTGTGAATAAATCAATTAGAAAAATTCTAATCTTATTTAAATAAATAAATTAAACTATTAATTTATTTAAATAAATAATATTTATTCTACAATAGGGATAAGTCTCCCTAGCGATCAACGACTTTTCAGATAATATAGATTTCAACATTAATCATAAAAGAACCTTTGAGTAAATAGTTACCATACAATTCAATCCTTCCACTATACAATGTCCCAATTAAATATAAGACACGGAATTACTGTTAAGTCTTATTTTATTTAATTATATGTATTTCGACTCTTAAATGCACAACTCCAAATAATGCAAATTAGAAACTCTATTCTAATTTCATTCTGCCTTGGCCAAGGACTACTGGGTTGTCATTTATCGAATCATATAGGAAATTTCTCTTCTTTTACTAGAAGCAGTAGATTATTTATTGATCATACATTATCTCCATGTACAACTTATTATACTCAAGCATACCCTTTGATATACCCTAAGGTTCTTAAGGAATCAGTCAAAGTATAACTCATCATACACAAGATACTATGATAATCTCAAGTCAAAGGATCACTTGTACTACTTTCACTTCAGGAATTCCTATTTACAGACAAGTAAAACTCCATTAGGTATTCCTTAGCGAGCCACGTTCAGTGAACTTATTCTCTAATAAGCACCTACATACTTGCTTTAGTGTCTCCACACCAATGATCATGAGATCAATCATCCTCATCTAATGAAAAAGTAACGTATGTACCAATCTATCCGGATTCACTAATCCCCAATTTAGTAATCCAACAATTGAGAACTATTTTAGTTTTAAGCTTTCTAAGAATTTAGATCTCATTAGAATGATCATCATCATTATTCTAAAAGCATTGCTTAAAACTATGGGTTTATCCTATATTATAAAACAGCATCATGTAGATAATTAAAAGTCTTTAATAAATTAATACTTTTTATTAATAAATGAATAAGATTGTTACAATGTATATGCTTTATCATCAAACATGATTGGCTTGTGTGCATATTACTTTCAATCTCCCACTTTCACTAAAGCAAATCGCCATGGTATCTCATACCCTTCTTCTATAAGTGACTATTATCCTGCTGTTGGATAAGCTTTAGTTAATGGATATGTAATGTTGTTCTTGAGAGTCCACTATCTCTATAGTGATTTACCATCTTTCAATGATTCCTATAATGAAATGAAAGTGCCACAACACATGTTTATATCCAAGATGAGACTTAGGAACTATTCCTAGTTCCGGAATGAACTTTTCATCCAAACAATCAACTTGTAGCTTCATTTATAGTTATATACTTTGTCTTTATCATTAAACTAGCAACTCTTTGTTGTTTAAAACCTTTCCAATTCACTGCACCACCTTTCAAGGTAACGCTTTACCTTAAAGTGGATTTTCTATCGTCTTGGTCTGTCTGAAAAACTTGAGTCTGTTAAGACCTCTAGTTTTAATTTAGACCCACCATAAATTTTAATCACATCCTTAGTGCCAGTTAAGTACTTTAAGATGTTTTTCATTGTCTTACAGTGATCTTCTCCAGAATATGACCGATCAACATCAGGTCTCGTATATTTCATTGTATACATGATTGTCACTCATACGATCTCTCTTTTCAGGAGTCTATGGGGACTATTAAGAGAAATACACTCCATGGCTTATCAACATGAGACATCTCTTGGAGTTTGTCATGCTAAACGACTTTAGCATCAAATGAATATACATTCCTTGGGTTAAGTCAAACATCCTCTTAAATCTATCTATATAGATTTGTATCCCCAATTACGATACTCTTCCCAAATCATTCATGGAGGAATGTTTAGACAACTTTATCTTTACTGATTGTAGCATTGGTATGTTATTCTTTATCCGTAGTATATCAACATATAATACTAGGAATATCACAATGCTCCTACTGACCCTTTTGTACACATTAGGTTCATTCTTATTTTTGATAAAATCAAACTCTTTTGATTATTATATCAAAACGAATGTTCCATTTTTGAGAAGATTGCTTTAATCCATTTCTCTGAGTGTCTACAACTCTTACCTTATCGTATGTAACTGGATCATCATCTTTATGATGCGTACCTCATCATCATCATCCTTGATGAATCCATACCTCCCAGGTATCTTTGGTACTATTCCAGATTTATAATTCGGTTGTAGTACAATAGGTCTATCTATAGGTTCCTCTTATTTGACTTATAGTGATTTGTGGTTCTTGAACTCTTCAAGATCTATTATCCTCCCACTAGCCCCTTCAATGATAAACACTTTTATCTTAGAAGGCAACGTGTTTTGCAACAAACACCTTTTGCTAAGTAGGATTATAGAACATATACCCTAAACTTACTTTGGGATGTCCCACAAATTGACACTTGTCAAATCTTGTCCCAAGCTTATCCTTTGAAACCTTTTCACATAAGTTGGACAACCCTTTATCTTAACATACTTAAAATTAGGAATCCTTCCTGTCCATAACTTTTATGGAGTCTCGTGGCCGAATTTTGAGATTACCTTTTTCGTAGATATATAGCCATTTCTAGGACATTATCCCAGAAGGATACTAGAATGTCGGTAAAATCATTATGGACTGCACCATGTCCAATAAGGTATGATTTTTCCTTTCAGATACATCAATCAATTATTGCGTATCAGGAGGCGTCCATTGTGAGAAAACCATTTGAGATGATTTAGAAACTTATTGCATAAGTATTTATTCCTTGATCAGATCAAAGAATCCTAATACTTAGCCAATTTGTTTCACTTCTGAATTCTTTGAACCTTTCAAATAATTCACACTTGTATTTCAGCAAATACACACATTCAACTCTTTGAATGATCATCTCCTTTTCTTATACTAGTTTGTTCAATTACAAAATATATTTTCACGTAAGTCAAGTACACAAAATCCATTAAGTAATATTTCAGTTCTATACAAAACATTATTATTATAAATAGAACAACAATTATTCTTAAATATAATACCAAAGATTTCATTGTCCAACAACAAAATGGAAATAATGTTTCTAACAAGAACTGGAATACAATAAGAACTTATTGACTTAATAGATTTGCCCATAGGCATTACTAAACTATAAGTTTCTATGGCTAATGTAGCAACCTTTGCTTTATTTCCCACACATAAGATTACCTATCTTTGTTTAGCTTTCTACTTCTGCTTGGTCCCTTCATAAATATATATTTATGATAACCAAAGCCGGTATCCAATACTCAAGTAGAATCTTAACTTAAAGAAAAATTTATTTAAAATCATGAACAAAATTATATTTGTAACTGAAACTTCACTAAGCTTCTTCTGGTTAACCTCTGTAAGATGCTTTTACAGTTTCTTTTCCAGTGTCCAGGCTTATTGCAGTGGAAGCAAACTCCTTTGCTATCCGTATCAGTTTGTTCTTATTATCCTTTGTTTATGCCTTTCTATTTACCTTCTTTGAATCGTTCTTCTTTTCAGAAGATCCTTTGGCCCCTACTAGTAAGACATGGTCTTTCTTGGTTAAAAAGTGACTCTCAACATTTTTCAACATGTTAAGCAAGTCAGCAAGGCTGATATCTAGCTTGTTCATATGAAAAATTCACAACAATTGTGAAAGGAGTCCGGGAGTGAGTGCAAGATCAAATCTTGGTTCAACTCTCCATCCATGACAAAAGCTGTTGTCCTAATTGATCAACCAAATTGATAATGTTAAGGACTTTTATCTGTACTGTAGTGTCATCGGTCATTCTAGATCGGAAGAGCTCATTAGATATCTGATATCTATCAGTCCTACTTTTCTCACCATCAACTACTTGATGTGCAGGAATATAGTAGGAGCATCCATTGTTTCATGTTGACGCTGAAGCTCGTTACTCATGGATGCGAGCATGATGCATTGAGCCAACTGTACATCATCTTGCCACTTTTTAAAAGTAGCAATCTCTTCCTCAGAGGCATTGTCTGCAACCATTGCAGGGTTAATCGTATTAAGGACATAAGATAGCTTCTCATCCGTGAGAACTTTTCTCAATTTCCTTAACCAATCCGTTTAATACGTTCCAATTAAATATCATCTAATATGCTTCGCAGTGATAGTAATTTAGACATTGTAAAATTCTGTAAATGAATATGTTCTTAACAACATTTAGCATATATTATTTTATAATTACCAAAATAATTTAGGTCTTATTTTAAATTGGTATCTCCCACTATTTTTTTCAAACTATATTACCCTCAATATATATAGTTTGACAATATCTAATTAAAGATATTCTAGTGAGAATAAGGATCCCATTTCAAATGTATATAGCCTTGTGTGTGCACAACAAACTATATATAAATAAATAGGTAGACAACTCTTGTCAATTACATCAACTATGCAACTCCTTGTATTTTGCCTCTTAGATCATAATGGTCAAGTGTGTACACATCCGAACTAAAATCATCTAAGTTAAGTCATACCTAGCACTTCCATATATTCGAAAGAAAAACATTGTCCTTGTGTGTGCACAACAAAACAACATTGTTCAGTCTATTTATAAGCATTAAATATGATAAAACAACATCTTAAATATTTAATACTTGTCTTGTGTGTGCACAATAAACTCATATTAAATATTTAATACTTTATTGCTTTACCATGCTAGAAGGCGACGTTCGATATTCCAAATATCTTTGAATGTTACAACTTAATATAAAAAATTTGAGGGATTTGTTATTAATTTGTCTCATCTTGTTTAGCGTGCATGCACATATATATATATATATATAAAATATGCGTCATATTAATTAACATGTGAAGCATGTTTGCATAATATAATATATATATATATATATATATATATAGTATAAGCATGCACATATAGAATACTATATTCTACCCGGATTGATTATGGACTTTTATTCTAGTTTGGTTCACTAGAGCCACCACGTGAACCAAAAGGTCAAACCCTAGGGGTGCAAGTATTAATATTTAAATATAACTATTACATTTAAACCCGGACTCCATTACAAACGGGTCTTCAAGCGCTCCTTGCTCTTTGATCTCCAATTCTTTAAAATAATTCTAACTATTCCTATTACAAAACTATTTAAAATAAATAGAAACCTCAATCAGCAGTCAAGGGGAAGTACATAGGAGGAGGATAAAATTTACATTAAGAAAAAAAATTAGAGAAGACAAGGTACGCAGACCCCATTTAATAAAACTCATACATTCATGCATCAAACTAAAATAAAATTCAATCACATTAGTCAATAGTCCAAAATTAATCTCATTTATTATCATACACATCACCATATGCATCAATAATAAATAACATTCATCTCATGAATAATAAATATTCAATATATATATATATATATATATATATATATATATATATATTGATATCATTTAATGGGCAAATTTAGTTAGTATAAAATCTAATTTTTGAATCAAAATAAACTCCTTTATTTTAATCCAAATTTAAATCAAAATAAACCTCTTTTATTTTAATTTATCCAATTTTGAATAAAATAAACTATTTTATTTTAATCAAAATAAACTCCTTTATTTTAATTAATTATGGAATCTAATTCCAAGTAAAAAAACTCCTTTATTAAAGGAAACATGATTCTCTTTCCTATTCACAAATAAACTCATTTATTTTGAATAATATGAAATCTTATTTCATATCTAAATAAACTCCTTTATTTAAAAAATTAGGATTCTCTTTCCTATTCACAAATAAACTCTTTTATTTTGAATAATATGAAATCTTATGTCATATCTAAATAAACTTCTTTATTTAAGAAAATATGGAATCCAATTTCAACTCCAATTATTATCATGGAATCCAATTCCAACTCTAATTAGCATAAAATCCAATTTTAAAATTAAAGAAACTTTTATTTTAAACTTAAAATAAACATTTTATTTTAAGATTAAAATAAATATTTTATTTTAAGATTAAAATAAATATTTTATTTTAATTATAAAATAATTAGAATATTAATATATATATATATAACTATTATATATATAATATAAACCGAATATATATATATATATATATATATATATATATATATGATACCAAGTTAACAAAGGAATCCTGGAAGAATCTATTATTCACCTGACGTGGCCATGGAATTTCAAAAGCAAGTGCAGACTTTCGGAAATCGCAAGAAATTTATTACGGCCTTTCTTTTTCTTTTTTTAAATTTTATATAACAAAATTATGCCCAATTAAATTGTTCTATATCAATATACATATCAAATCAAAATAATTAATAATTCGCATAAAGGTCTGGGTCTAATACCACTGTTAGGTTTGTAATATTCATGAACGCAATCAAATTGCACAAAGTAAGCGGAAACGTGTAAAAATGGAGTTTTAAAAATTTTACAAACCATATACCCGGATCATCCTTTATGCAAATTTATTAACTAAACGAAAAGATAAAGAACAAGAATCATACCCTTGAAGATTCGAGCTTCCTTAGGTACAAATTCACCTCCAAATCCTTTTTGTCTTCAACTTGAATCCATCAGGTTTGGTTCCTTCCTTTGATCAACGTTAGCCACCCAAGTGTTTGGCCTCTAGAGGTGATCCACTAAGGAAGAAGAATGATCCAAGAAGATGAGTATTTGGCAAAATCCTAGTTTTTCTATCTCTCATAGAAAAGGATGTACTCTCCCAACTATTGAAATTACGTATTCTATGAAAACGTAAACTACCCTCACCCATAATAAAACTCTTCTTATTTATTGATGTGGGCAACTCTCCTTAACAATTAAGGATTTGAGTTTTATTTTAATTAATTAATTTTTTTTAATTAATTATGCTTCCAATCTTATTAGGAATAATTAATTAAAATCTTTTAATTAATCTGCCTCATAATCTTATTAGGAATTAATGAGAGTACTTTTATTAATTAATTCTCAAACTCCTTTAGGAATTAAATAATAATAATAGTAATAATAATAATAAGACTCCTCTTATTAATTTATATTTAATATTAAATAATAAATATTAAGCTATTTAATTTATTCTATTACCATAGATTATATTAAATATACTTAACTTATTATTACGATTATGCCATTAACTTCTTAAATAATTATTCTTCATTTTATGGTGTGACCCTTTAGGTTCTCCATATTAAACCGGTTGTGAATAAATCAATTAGAACAATTCTAATCTTATTTAAATAAATAAATTAAACTATTAATTTATTTAAATAAATAATATTTATTCTACAATAGGGATAAGCCTCCCTAGCGATCAACGACTTTCCAGATAATATAGATTTCAACATTAATCATAAACGAACCTTTGAGTAAATAGTTACCGTACAATTCAATCCTTCAACCATACAATGTCCCAATTAAATATAAGACATGCAATTTCTGTCAAGTCTTATTTTATTTAATTATATGTATTTCCACTCTTAAATGCACAACTCCAAATAATGCAAATTAGAAATTCCTTTCTAATTTATTTCTGACTTGGTTAAGGACTATTGGGTTGTCATTTATCAAATCACATAGGACATTTCTCTTCTTTTACTAGAAGCGGTAGATTCTTTATTGATCATACATTATCTCCATGTACAACTTATTATACCCAAGCATACCCTTTGATATACCCTAAGGGTCTTAAGGAATAAGTCAAAGTATAACTCATCATACACAAGATACTATGATGATCTCAAGTCAAATGATCACTTGTACTACTATCACTTCAGGAATTCCTATTGACAGGCAAGTAAAACTTCATTAGGTATTCCTTAGCGAGCCACGTTCAGTGAACTTATTCTCTTATAAGCACCTACATACTTGCTTTAGTGTCTCCACACAAATGATCATGAGATCAATCATCCTCATCCAATGAGCAAGCAACGTATGTACCAATCTATCCGGATTCACTAATCCCCAATTTAGTAATCCAACGATTGGGAACTATTTTAGTTTTATGCTTTCTAAGAATTTAGATCTCATTAGAATGATCATCATCATTATTCTAAAAGCATTGCTTAAAACTATGGGTTTATCACATATTATAAAACAACATCATGTAGATAATTAAAAGCCTTTAATAAATTAATACTTTTTATTAATAAGTGGATAAGATTGTTACAAAGTATATGCTTTATCATCAAATATGATTGGCTTGTGTGCATACTACTTTCATGATCATACCAACATCTGTCCATCAATGCACTATGGGCCAATGAGGACTTTTATCACATCATTTGTAACATTATGGGTCATGATTATACCGAATAATCCCTAGTCATAATCATGCCAATCAACAGTCCATTTATGTGTTATGGCCAAAGCTGACTTTCATCACAATATAAGTATAAGGATGATGACAATAATATTAAAATTCAATTAAATGAAAGCAAGGATAAATTTTAAAGATTTATAATTTAATTTATCCAGAATTCAATAATATCCAAATTGTCAACATGATACTGCTTTGTGGAGTAAAATTCAAGAATAATATTGTATCAAAAATAATTTAGATCGAAAGAAATCTATTTTTGTCATGAATAGTACCCCGGATGAATAGTATCCCATAAATAGTACTTCAGGAATAGTACCCCATAAATAGTACTTCGTGAATAGTACCGTATTAATGAATAGTACCATATTTATGAATAGTGCCATGAATAGTACTCTGTGAATAGTACCGTACATATGAATAGTGCCGTATAAATAAATAGTACCCGTGAATAATATTCTGGCATGAAAAGCTTAAAATTTAACAAGAATGTTCAGAAAAATATTATTGTGAAACGATACTAGATGAAGCGCAAATTTCAAGGATATTCTACTAATTTCACGGAGTATAAAAGCAATACTTTAACAAAATGAGTGTAGAAGTAGGAATACGAAACGAAATAATATTACTTACATACTACAGAGTATGGAAAAAATATTATTTTATTCGAGTATTGAACAAAAATAATATCTCTTACGAATATTAAACGAAGATAATATTCCTTACGAATACAAAAAATAATATCGTAAGCGAATATGAAATAAATAATACCCCTTACCTTAGTAGAAGGTTGGATACTACAATAGTGAAGTAGCAGAATACTCTTCCTCTTTCTCTCTATAGCTTCTCTCTCTATAATTGCTCTTGTGAGTCTTAGTGAATTGGTGAGAATGAAGAATAATGAGCTTCTATTTATAGGAAAACATAGATTCGATAATTGCACGTTTAGGTGCTCGAATTATTACAGTATAGTACCTTCATCTATATCTTCATTTTTAATTTAGTCCTTGAAGTATTATCAATCTTACACCACCTCCCCTAATAGTACATGTATGTAAATAAATAGTTCCATACATGTGAACTAACTTTAATTTGCATGTGAACTAATATCAATTAATTGCTTATTTATCCAATTAATTACCCATTTGGTTAATTTAACATTCAGAAATCAATTATTATCGAATTAAATGTTAATTTCCACTAACACTAATAATCCCAACACAATGGAAATATTTTTATATCAATAATTTCATTTAATCAACACGAACTTTTTCATCATTAATATTATAACTCACAATAATTAACAACCAGATCATTCCCAGGAAAGAGGGGGCTTTCCGATAAGGATTTCTCCCTATTGGCGTGCAATTAGGTGACCAAACCCCTTTCCTTGACAGAACTTTCTAGATATCGTCAATAATGCAAATAATAATATGAATAACTTTGTCGTCTCAATTATTGATTTAATAATATATAATATTATGCAGATGATACTATGACAATAATTGAATCAATAATATGAGAGATATTATGCAATAAATACTGTAGAAAAAATTGAGTATAACTGAGTGACTTTTCACGTAAGCATCAATAATCAATATCGTGTGCTACTATGCAACCACGCGTATTATTGTACTTTTACCCCTGAGTATTTCAACAGTTTAATGATAAAACTTTCGCCGTTATTTTTATAAAAAGATATTTCTGTCATTTTCTAACTCCGACAATAATTCAGTTGTGGGGTCCACCAATGATTATGTCGTCGTACGAATATTCCTTGTTAAAACGAATATTCCCTGACCAATCGAATATTTTATAATAACTTCCATACTTTGCAAAATTTATAAATATTACCAACAACTATAACATTATATTAAATCCATACCTTAATATTAAAAAAAATCGAGAAATTAAATCTTTATTCATAAAATTTGGGGTCTTATAGATGGACTGTTGATTGGTATGATTATGATCAGGAATTTTGTATTGGTATAATCATGACCTGTAATGTTATAGACAAATGATGTGGTGAAAGTCATCTTTGGCCTGTGGTGCATAGATGCATTGTTGATTGGTATGATTATGACCAGAAATTGTGTATTGGTATAATGATGACCTGTAATGTTATAGACAAATGATGTGGTGAAAGTCCTCTGTGGCCCATAGTGCAAAGTTGGACTATTGATTATTGGTTTTACAGTTGTATGTCTTTGGTCCGTAGTGCAAGGATGGACTGTTGATTATTGGTTTTACAGTTGTATGTCTTTGGCCCGTAGTGCAAAGATGGACTGTTGATTATTGATTTTATAGTTGTATGTCTTTGGCCGTAGTGCAAAGATGGACTGTTGATCATTGGTTTTACAATTGAACATCTTTGGCCCATAGTGCAAAGATAGACAATTGATTGGTATGATCATGACCATTGAATATCTTTGGCCCGTAGTTCAAAGATAGACAATTGATGGGCATGATCATGACCACTGGTGATACTAACAAATATCCTTGGCCCGTAGTGCATGGATAATTCGTTGATTTGAAATAACGATAAGATTATTGAGTGTCTTTAGCCTTTGTGGAAAGGATATTGACTAAAAGATCTATTAAGCCTTTGTGGCAAGGAGAAACTGTTGATTTACATTATTATAAACATGAATTGTGAATTTAACTATAATCTTTGGTGGTTCGGGTGAAGACAGGTGATGAAAGTTCTCTTTATCTTGGGTACAACAAAGAACTGTTGATGAGTATAACAGGGATGAAATATTTATGATGGACTTTTAATTTGGAGGAGATAGTAGACATTATGTTTTACTTGACTCTTCTAATGGATTGTTGTTTCTGCTGCAGTTTTGATCTAAAACTTGTTGTCTATTATATTCTATCAGATTTTTCCCTATTGAGGAATAAGGATAATTTATTCTACTTTATCTTAGTCATAATATTCTTTACTGGGCTATTTTTGCTTACCCGTTTGCTTCACAATTCCTTTCAAGTAATAAGAGTCTAGCTGGGTTGAGCGGGGATAACAGGGGAGTAGAGTGATGGTTTTTGACTGTGGAAGCTTCTCAATACATTATGTTAGTTCCCGGAGGCACTATAGATATCTAGAAGGGGGGTTGAATAGATATCTAAAACTTTTTCTTTTAACTAATTTAGGTTGATGATAATCAATGCACAATGAAATGAGTATTTAATAAACCTTCATTAGATATCTTGAGTTAATGAGAGTGAGGGCGTTATAGCAAGTTATAGCGGGTATAACAGTTTATAGCGTTTATAATGAACACAACAATTTTAAGTGGTTCGAGCACTTAAAGCTCCTAATCCACTCTTCTACTCCTTGAGTAGGAAATCCACTAAGGATGTCTGTTACACTTCTTGAATCTCATGATTCCTTCTAGACCAAATGAGCCCAGGTTCTTAGTTCACTCTTGAACTCTTCAAGTCCAGGAGACTTGGTTCTTTACAGTTCACTTAGAACTCTTCAAGTCCTTCAGACTTGGAACTCTTACTTCAGTTGATTGGTTGTTATCGAGATCGTGATTGATGCTACTCAGTTGCTATTAAGCACTTGTTCGAAAGAACTGAGTAGCTGAGCAAGCTTCCTCTTTTTCTCAGATCGTAGAGTTGGGCGTTGAGTGTTCTTGTGCATTTTTGTTTAATGTTTGCTTATATTTTTCATCTGACTTTGATCTGTATATATGTGATCTTGAAATCCATCCGTTGAAGTCATCTGATGAGCCATTAAATGCGTTTGACATTTCTGAGCTTTGATGGAGACTTTTTTGCACATCTTCTGAATTGCACTCTGGCCCACTGACACAGCAGACTGTTTTCTCACCTAACACCTCAAAAGGTGTTTTCCTCTGCCCAATGGTCCTTTTTTTAGCTTCTTGAATACGTCTCTTTTGATCAATACTAAGGATACCTTTTGTACCATTGGGACTGATGAGAGCTTCAACGTTCAAAAGCCATTCCATATTTGTTGGAATTTATCTTCATACAAAAGTTAGGGCTTGATGCTTCTGACACAAGGCAGATGACACTCTACTATCCAAATCGTAGTGTCTTGTCATATTGATGCTTGCTCTTAAGAGAACACTACGATTTCTTCGCAAGGATTTGCACACTACGATCTTTTCACACGACGATCACCACTTGCTCGTTTAGCAGACCTACGTTTCCGAAAGCACACTACAATTTCTGAGTAAGCTTCGGCAAATGTCTGGACTACTCTACGATTTCTGGAGTGGTCCTTCAAGGCAGATATACTACGATCCTGCCTTAGCATCTGCATTCTGTTGATCAGCCGGATAGACTACGATTTTCTTCAAGGCCTATCTATTTCTTTCTAGCCATAGATTAACCTAACATATTTGATCTCCTTATCTATATAAGAAAACATAAAAAAGGCTAAGATCAACCTAACAACTTTAATCTATCACTAAGTCCTTGTACATATATTCTTTGAAGGACTTTACATTATCATGAGCTTTTTCATAAAACATCAAATCACAATATGCATTCTTCCAACACATTATAAAACAACATGACAATATATCATTATATTGAGGACTTAAGATGTGTGTGTCGTATTTTATACGTCACTTAATAATTAATTTTGGTGAACAACAATTGGGTGATGAGAATCCAACTTTGAAAGCGTCAAAAATAATACCATTAGAATGAACAGGATAGTAATCTTCTCGTTCTCCTTTAGGGTCTATTGGGTTAACCAAGGTTAATTCACAAGTCCTATGATATCTATTATAACTTAGATGCATGGCCTCCCATGTATAAAGGATTCCTTGAGTATTTTCTAAATATTTTAATTCCTAAAACAGTTATCGACTGTACTTTTATGTAGAGTATCATTAATTTGGAGTGTGAGTACTGTTATTTGTATTGAAACTCACAGCTTATGTGTTATCGTATTTTGCACCAAAGTTTAATAGTTGTATAAATGAAGTTTGTATCTGATTTATGTACCATGTATTTGGCGACCCATAATGGGTTGTGTGGACCTATTTTGGGGGCATCACAATAATAATAATTAGTTATCCTAATTTGATTTAAATTTATATATATTATAAGAGAATGTTTCGATCATTTAATCGAATCTATATCAATCGAGTATGTATCGAATCACAATCAATAATTCGAGTAATTTGAATATTAAACGAGCCGAGTATAACATTACTCAGATTCTACTCATATTTTTATTCGAACTATTTTTAATGCTCAGATTTGGATCATATTATTAACGTATCCGAGTCTCGCCCATATTTTTTTGAGTCGAGCCCGAATTGAGCCCGAACTGTTTGGCTCGTTTAAAGCCTTATCCCCAATAATTACATCTCCTATAGCTTCTCATGTATATACTTTAGACTCAAATATATCTTCACCTGTAAATACTATACGACCAAATATACCCTCAGATATACCCTCCTCTTCCAACAATTAATTTTTTCATCTTACCTTGGCTATATCCAATATATCTCGGAGTAATAAGGTTGGATCAGAAGAAAAATTGGAGCAGATTCTTGAGCGTGTTTTTGTTATCCCCTCCAAGCCTCAATTGCTTGAGTTGATGAACCTCATTGTTGATAATTTAAATGAAGGTCTTAAGGAAACATCGACTGAGATACAGAAAAACTTAAAGAAAATCAATGAAACTGTTTTTAAAGTCCTTGGAGAAATGGCCAAGGAATTTGGCAAGTGCATGAAAGATCTCTTTAAGGATATTGTTGACAGTCTTATGAAACAAGATGATGTATTCTTAAAGGAGATAGCTTCTCACAAGCCTGTCGTCGTCTCTCTTCAGCAAACAAGTGCAGAATCAATCAAATTCCCCACTAACAAAGTTTCTGAACTCAACTCTTCACTCAACGATTTCAATGGCATCTATACAGCGAATACATAATTCTGTGGAGGGAACAGACAATGCAATGACTCTTGTTCATCAGCAACGAGAACAAGCTGAAGCTATACTCCAAGAGAACAGAGATGACATTGTTATATCTAAAACCCAAATGGATGAGCTTGTTCAAAGTGTCAAGTAGCTCTCGGACGAAAGCAATGCTCTACATCAAGGTCGGGATGCTGACAAAAAGGGAGAAAAGACAAGTCTGTGGGAGAAAGAAGTAGAGGATAGGAGACTTCCTCATCAAAAAATATCATTTAAACCTCCTTCCTCTAGAGTGCATCAAGCAATCCCTTTAGATCGTGGTCATTCTTCTTCAAGGCATAGATCATTGAGCTCAGTGACTCCAACTGGGTCATGAATCCCATCTAGTGATCCCATGCTTCTTAACAAAAAATTCAAGAGATTCATATTAAAGGGTAAAAAAGGATTGTCATGCCTGATCTTGGCCCAATAGATTCTGCACAAGAATTCCATACCAAAGAAGATGAAGGAAGAGAGACATATAATCGAAGGAGAGAAACAAAATGAATAGATCCGCCTAAGCCTAATAGGGGAAGGAGATAAGTAAAAAGATATGTATACTTGTATATAATTTTTTTTGTAATCTTGATTGTTGTAAATTCTCTATACTTTGTATAATTCTTTGATTATATCAATAAATTCATACTTTTGATCTAGTAATACAATTGCTTACTTAATATTAAGACCTATTTATCTTTAAAGTTATTTGCATCGTAAAATTGATGAATGCTCTGAAACTACTGGTTTTGTCATCATCAAAAAGGGGGAGATTGTTCAAAATTGCATATTTAAATTTGATGATGTCACTACAACAAAAAAGGTTGTTTTCGACGGAATATTCCATCGAAATTAAGGATATTCCGTCAAGAATATCTTAATTTCGACGGAATAATAAGTCAAAAATTCAGTTGGATATAGGCGCATCGAAATTAACTCCGTCGATCTTTTGGTCGAAAATAATGAACGTCGACGAAAATATTTTGAACCAACTATTCGGTCGAACTTATCTTATCCTCGACAAAATCTAGTCCGTCGAAATTATTCGGTCAAGGTTAGTCCGTTATGTGGCAAAATAGGTAATCGTGTGGGAGCCTTAAGGCCGACAGAATTCCGTCGAGTTTAAGGTATTTTTTTAATTATTTTTTCTGTTTTGGAAATATCCAAGGTAATAACCCACATTTTTGTACCTGTAAACCTCTTCTTTTCCCAACAACACATACAACATAATTATAACTATCCAACAACATGAATATGAATTACCAAGGCCAACAATAATAAAAATTCTCTAATTTTCCATAAGATATACAAAATTGATATGTTAAACTAAAATAAAGATGAATAAAATATGTCAAACATCAACTAAACAAGAAGTTAAGATGTCGTACTTCGAACCACTTAAAACATCTTGTGTCATTTATATTTTGTTTGTTATCTACAATATTTTTTTGTGGCTGAAATCCATAAGAACTAAATTTAGAACTGAGATTTAAGTTAAATCTTTGAAGGGGTTTTCAAACTAATATTTTGTTGTGCTTAATTAATATGTTTAATTAACAATTTAGTAATACATCCTTAATAAGTGAAAAGTTTTAAAGGATTTATTCTACCCCCCTCTTTTATATCTCTTTTGTGCCTCTAGGAAATAAAAAGTTCTGATCTCCTCCCAACGAACGACCACTAACTAGGCAGGGTTTGAAGAACAATTTATCCCTAATCTCCTCATGTTCTCGGGAGTGGGGACTGTGTTTTCTCTTTCTTTTGTGAGAGCTTCCTGATCTATGTGATCTGGATGGACTCTGTAATGTGGACTCTCGGTGTTTGCATAGACATGAGGAAACCTTTTTTTTTCCTTCTAATTGGGCCAACTGCGGATCACATTCTTCTTGTTAAAGGCGTAGAGCCTCCAAAGCATCCTTCATCTGTTGAATCTTATACATCCAAATCAGCTCTCGTTCGTCCCATCTATTTTGTTCTCGATCTCGCTATTGGCAAGTGTGAGTTCGGGACTGATTGTCTACTCTGAGGCTATAGGGATTGACAGTCTTTTGGCTTGTAGAAAATAATTATTATCGAACTGAAGCTGATTAAGCCTTTGAAGGGACCACAACATAGTTGTTAGGCCTAAGCCTGTCTTTGACCGACTTATGAATCTGTGTTGTGGGGTTGACCGAAGACCTCTCCTGGTCAAAAGTTTCCTTAACTTTTCACTTTATCTATTCAGCTTAAAGTAAGTAGGTGATTATAAAAAAACAACACTAAAACAACCCTCCTTCTAGCGCCAATGTTAATGCCTAAATCTGCCTGCTCGCCAAATCATCAAACAACAAACGTAAAACATGCATAGTGAACAAACACCCACACTGAAAAGCTTGATGGTGACATCAGGGCCGCAGGGGGATAACTCTAGTGTAAGAATAAGTACATGCTAGAAATGCCAAGAATGGAGGTATTGTTGGGTAAAATCTAATTACGCACAACATGCAAGTATACGTGGTCAACAGGTAATAAAGTGAAAGTAGAGTATCGTTCCCACGAGAAATTATTTAATAAAAATCACCAAGTACTAACCCGTAACCAACTCAATCTTATTTAAACAAATGAATTTCAAATTATATAATTAAACTACTATTAAATTCAACTAATTAAATTAAGATTATGGAGATTTAAGATCATAACTTCACTTATTGCTTCATTTAAGTTAACACACTTCTCATCAATTATTCTTTATTCTGAATTGTTAATCAAGAACACTATAGCAGATAAAACCACCTCTCGATGCATAATACCCATACTCACTTAAATCCACAGATGATAGAATTAAGCAAGACACCCTAATTAACTAATCCACTATGTCTCTATGTGAATTACAATTAAAAAAAAATTTAAAGCACAAGTTCTCTATAAGATTAAATATGGCATAAAGGCATATCTCTATCCTAAACACGAATCATGAATTCCATCTATGTAGAAATCACAAACATATGCTATCATGATCAGATCTAAATCTAAACTTCATCTCTCGAGTTCATATAGATTATCACGGTAATTGATGGCCAATCAATTAAATAATTAAGTCCAAATCACAATAGACAATCCTCATAATGGAACATAATAATTGATAGTGAATCATATTAAAATAAACTACACAATAAGATCCATTATAATCTCAAAAAAAGAATTAGTTCATTGAATTAAAACTAAGAATCTACACTTGAATACACATTTAAAGATAAGAATAAGATTAAGGAAAAGAATTGAATCTGTTGTCGGCAATTCGTCCTCCGTCTCGTTCTTGATCTTGATCTCCAATGGCTTCCAAGTGCTTCAATCTCCAAATCTCATAAGAATTAGTGTTTTCTCCTATTCTACTCTAATCTAATCTAATGGAATCCTCTCTCTCTCCTCTCATCTATGTGATTCTCCCCCTTTTATAAGTCTTTTTATCTGTCTTTAAGTCCTCTTGGAAGTCCTTGAGTTAATCAGATCGAACCAATCCTTCTTGGACTCAAATTTGGACAAAAACTAAGTTTTCATGCGCATTTTCCCTTGCTACGGGGTCTAGTTTGTAAAGGGCCCACACCGGTGGGCTATGGTTGTTTTTCATTTGGTATGCTGCATTTCAATGGCATTTTGTGAAGGGAAAGCTGCTTTACGTGGGTCACGACCATAACGTATCAAATCGAAGCATTTTCTGGCGTCCTTTGGTAAAATGGCCATAACGTTTGATCCGGGAGGAGTTACGGGGCCTGCTCCCTATCAAATCGAAGCTATCGACGAGCTCTACAACTTTTATTTTTGAGAATTGAGAAATTCTGGTCGAAGAAGGACCAAAATCGAGCTTGAAGTAGATGTTGTGTAAATTGTAAGCATGAGAACTCTTAGCTTTGATCTTCGTTGATAAAAAGGCCATAACTCTCGCATCGGAACTCCGATTGGGATGATTCAAGATGTTCCTAAAAGATAAGAAGAATCTCTACAGTATACTCCAAGTTCCAAGCCCAGAACATGCATCCAACTTGGTATTAAAATCCCTGCAATCTCCCCTTCTTGTATTTGCTTGCATATTTTAGTCCAAAAGATGTCCGAATTGCTTTTCATTGCTTCTTCATGCCAATGTTATGTCATAGCCTACAAAATAACATAAAATATATGAAAAGTAACTAAGAAACATAGGTTTAAGCAACTAATTCAAGTAATAGATACCGGATAAGTAGGTATAAAACCTACTTATCAAATACCCCCAAACTTAAACCGTTGCTTGTCCTCAAGCAAAAACACAAAACAACAATGCTATGCAATGCAACTAATCTACATGCCCTACGAACCCGGAAGAATGGCGTAAACAAGTCTAATCAATCTACTTTTAGAGAAATCAAGTAAACATGATAATACATCATATCAAAACAAATCAATAATTTCCCAATCAATCATTAAATCTTAGATTGTTATCACTAATATAGTGCGTGTGTGCTCCACAACAATGTTAACTGATATAAAATCAAATTTAACACATAACAAGTCTCTTCGAATGTGACGCCCCTAAAACAAGTATACATCACCCATCTTGGGTCGCCAGATATCACACTACAGAAATCAAATACAAACTTAATTATACAACTGTCGTGTAAAATACGACAAAACATAACTGAGAGTTTAAACAATAACATTGCCTTCTAGACAATATCCACTCTCAATAGAGTCCTCCTTTCAATTATTATCACTATATTTCAGAGAATAGTGAGGACTACTAAAGCCACTTATCTTGGACCATCACTCCATTTCCCGACTCGTCCCAACTATATTCTCATTTCCTGAAGGAACAATGAAAGAAAATGGTGAGCTCAACTGGCCCAGTAAGAAATATTATGACTAAGATAATGCAGAATAAATTATCCTTAGCCTTCAACAGTATAACAACTGATAGAATACAATAGACAACAAGTTTTAGATCAACAACTGCAGTGGAAATAAGCAATTCATTAGAAGAGTCAAGTAGAGCAGGATATCTACTATCTTCTATGATTTAAAAAGTTTTTCATCAACTTTATTCCTGTAATACCCATTAACAGTTCTTTATTATACCCAAGACAAAGAGAACTTTTATCACCTATCTTCACCTAAACCACCAAAGATTATAGTTAAATTCACAATTCATATTTATAATCATGTAAATCAACAGTTTCTCCTTGCCACAAAGGCTTAATAGAACGTTTACTCAATATCCTTACCCCGAAGGCTAAAGATATTCAAATGTAATAGCAATGATCATACCAATCAGTTGTCTACCTTTGCAATACGGGCCAAAGATATTCAACTACAAAACCAATGGTCATAATCATACCAATCAATTGTCTGTCAGTGTACTACGACCAAAGACATTCAACTGTTAACTAATGGTCATGATCCTGCCAATCACATCATCGAATTATCCATGCACTACGGACCAAGGATATTCGTTATTATCACCAGTGGTTATGATCATGTCATACACCTGTCCATCTCAGAAGAAGACTGTATACTGGAGTAGTGAAGTAGCAGACTTCGCTTCTTATTTCTCTCTATAGCTTTTCTCTCTATAGCTTCTATCTCTATAATTGCTCTTGTGAGAATTATTGAATTGGTGAGAATGAAGGAAGAATGAGCTTCTATTTATAGGAAAACATAGTTTCGATAATTGCACGTTTTGGGGCTCGAAATATTACAGTATAATACCTTTATCTTTTCCTTCATTTTTAATTTAGTCCTGCAAATATTATCAAACTTGCACCACCTCCCCTAATAGTAAATCATGTGAATTAATAGTAAATCATGTGACTCAATAGTTCTAAATATGTGAAAAAATTAATTATAGTATAGTAACATCATATATAACTCCATTTTTAATTTAGTCATGCAAGTATTATCAATCTTGCACCAACTCCCCTAATAGTAAATCATGTGAATCAATAGTACACACATGTGAACACATAGTTATAAGCATGTGAATTAATAGCAATTAATTGCTCATTTATCCGGTGAATTAACCGATTGGTCAATATAACCTCCAAACATCAATTATTATCGAAATAAATGTCAATTTTCACTAACACTAATAATTCCAACATAATGGAACTATCAATTTCATCTTTAATCAATACGAACTTATTCATCATTAATATTATAATTCACAATATTTAACAATCAGGTCGTTCCCATGAAAGAGGGGGCTTTCTGATATGGATTTCTCCTTATTGGCGCGCAATTAGATTATCTAGCCTCTCCTTGACAGAACTTCTAGACATTGTCAATATTGCAAATAATAATATGAATAACTTTGTCGTCTCAATTATTGATTTAATAATATAACATATTATGCAGATGATACTGTGACAATAATTGAATCAATACCATAAGAGATATGATGCAGCAATTACTATAGCAATAATTTAGTATAACTGAGTGACTTCTCACGTAAGCATCAATAATCAATACCATGTGCTACTATGCAACCACGTGTATTACTATACTTTTATCACCGATTATTTTATGACAACTTGTTTACTTTGAAAAATTTCACATATCACCCTTAACTTTAACCTTTTATCAATTTAACCATTTACTAAATAGAATAATTATAAGAAAATTGAATACTCTTATTTCATAAAATTCGAGGTCTCACATCGAATGCATCATATAGTGTAAACTCAAGAAATCTAAAAACAAGATAGATCCAACTAAAATCAAACAATTACCAATATCGAGGGTCAACATGGGATACTTATGCTTTATTTTTCATCTACGGGGGATTTTTGCTCTTATTTCCCGTTTTATTCATTTTTTTATTTTTTTTATTTTATATACACATAGCTATGCAATGTCTTATTCCCTTAGGCTTTTCAATGCTAACTTAACGAGCTTTTGACCAACGACTCCCAGACCATTAAGACCTTAGGGCGCTAGGTGTAAAGACAATCCCCTCGAGCTTACTTACTCAAGTAACAAAGGCAGCAAAACTAGACAAGCACGCCACGGTGTTTATTCATAATTTTTTTTTCTTTTTTTCTTTTTATAGCTTATATACCCCAAATATTCCCCCAAACTTAGGTTCTTGTCTAACTTTAGCCATCACTACTTATTCTTGTCATTCTTTCATTCAAACTAGCATTATCTTTTAGAGTCCTGTTATGTATCAATTTAAACTCAAATTTATCTAGCACACTTAGAAAGAGGGGGTTGAATAAGTGTGGGAGCAATCTATGACCAATTTTTAAACTTTAAACTAAACTATTAATTTTAGGCTACTATAATAATTGAAATTAGCTTACTGAATTAATATAGCCTATTTAGAAAATAACCTGCTGAATTTATATCTCAAATAAAATACTTGATGTTAAAGAATTATCTTAATATGATGCAAGTATTTAAATTTTAATTATTAAGATAATTAAATAGCTTATGTGATTTTAAAGTAAAGCAAATAATAAAATCAACACCAAGATTTTTTACGTGGTTCAGCTATTACCCTCTATAATAATAGCCTAGTCCACGTCCAATACCAACTAGTATTGGAGACTCACTTTATTTATTTCTTTATAAACAATCACAGATTACAAAACAGATTCTTACAAAAATTAATTAACAATTAATTTTCCTTGAGCTCTCTTGCTTCTTGTGCACCTATGCACTCTTCAAGCACCTTTGCTTCCTTGAACCTTGTTTGTAAACCTTCTCTCTAATCCACTAGGATTAACACCTTTAGACTACACTTAGTCTAAATAGAAAATTCAATACAAATATAGAGGTCTATGATCAATGCAAGAATAATCAATTTAACAATTAAAGGCTCAAACTATATGCAATGATCAATTAGCACAAAATAAATAAGCAATTAATTCTCACCAAATATCAGCTAATAAATATTAGAAGATTAAAAACTTAGCTGATCAAACGTTGCACCTGTTAACAATATATTGCTCAATAATATCAATGTAATGCAAAAATTACTTCGTGAGTTGTGTAATTTCCATACATGAAAATACCGATTTTTATAGTCCAACAATATATTACCGCTTTAAATAAAAATAACGTTTGATTTGTCCACAATCAAATGGTGATAGAAATCTCAAACAAATAGAAGGTGAACGCTAAAAAGTCAATATTTATCCAAATAAAAAACAATAACTCCTTGAAAAGTCTTCTCTCAGATAAAGTATAAAGGAGATAATAAAGTGAAAAACTCTTTAAATTTCCATGACATCAAACTCTTTCTCAACATAAATCTCCGTGCATTAGAGTTCCAATATACAATTAGACCTTGAAAAACATCAATCAACAAATCACAATAAAAGCCGCCACATATTTTAGATTTTCTAGAAACCATGATTATATCGCATCCACGAGTAGAAAATGTCCACGAGATATCATAATCACTTTTCAATCAAATAGATATCAAAATGCTATCTTCCTTTTTAGCTTCAGACACAACTTATATATCACTCTTATGATTTAGAGAAATCATATAATCATAATAGTCCAAATAAATAACATATCAATAAAGCTTAATAATGATTTCTTTTGTTTATAAAATATATATATATATATATATATATATATATATATATATATATATATATATATATATATTAATCTGATTCCATTTTTATTAATTTAATATTGAAAACCTTTTTCATTAGATTTTAAAAACATTTTTCATTTAAGACATATAACAAAATATAAATAATATGTCCTAGAGCCTTTAAATGAAAAATCAATTATTATGCAATTGACCTTACATTTGTTTTCCTAGAAAAAGAAAAACTTCTTCAAATCCATTTGAAAATCCCACCATTGTTCTTTTATCAACAAATACCGAAACACCATAAAACAATTTAGTATATAATCATTTCATCATCAAAACTTAAGGATGGAATATGACAAAGTCAACATTCTCCCCTTTTTGATGATGACAACCCAAAATTGTTTTAACTCTCATTAACTCCCCCCTAATATATGCATAACAAAAATTAACTCCTAAAATCCATGCAATAAAATTATTTCAGATATCTTTGAAATTCGATTTTCAAATAAATTTACAAAACCCCGATTTTTGTAAACAACTCCGTAGTAATTGTTAGTTCATCAAATATCAAAATATTTATCGCTAAATATATCAAATATTAAAATTTAAATCCAAATTAAACATAAGTCTTTTGGTGATGCACACCAAACCAAAACCAACATTTTAAAATCGTCCATAATCATCCAAAATAAATAAATATTCATAAAAACTCTCCCCTTTGTCATCAAACAAAAAGGAGAAGCAGGTCATTCTTCGAGATCTCTACCACAACCAAGACGATGAGAGCTACTTTTTGTGTGAAATAGGGTCGATGATTTGCACGATGAACCTTCTCAAAGAATGCTCAAGTCAAGAAAGAAATTGGGGAGGCCTAGGAATGACAGTTGCAGGTGGTAGAGGAACGTCAAGAAATTCACCTTGATACTCGGCCAACCAGTTGCAATGTACCCACTCCGGAACAATGGAGTGTTTACGCTGCATATGGAGTTTAGAACCAACATCATTAAATCTCAGAGCCATAAATTTAGCTAACTCCCCAACCTGATTACTAACAAACTTAATTTCCTGACTCAACTGACAAGAATTTCGATTAAGTCATCATTACATCAACTCAGCCAAGGCAGTTGTTTGCACCTCAAAACCGGCTTGTAAATCGATAAACTCATCTTCAATGTTATGATAGAGTTTATTGATTTCAGGTGCACCCAAGGGAAACTTACTTTTTTCCAACAAAGTCATGCGATTATGAAGGGCAGTCATTTTAAGTTGCATCTTTTCCTGATTACTAAGAATTACTTTTAGCATGTCTACAATTTCGTGGAGAAGATTGAGTGGGGAAATGAACAGAGAAGATGGAATAGAGATTGGAGGAGCAGGATTTTCAGAAGTGACACAAACAAACATACCATCAAGTAAACTGACACGTGACATTTTCGTGGAACCAACATCGATGGAATCAAGAATGTAAAACAAAATTTTCATTTTCAAAAGAAATTTTAAAATGAGTAAACAGTGGTAGTAAGAGTAAAAGATCGTAAGGCAAACATGTCTTGGTTTTTTCAAAACAATGTGGTCATGTGATGAAGCATCATTTGAGACAAGTTAAAAGAAACACCTCTTAAAATCATGGCAACAATTATCAAGTCTTGATAGGTAAAATCTGCTCCTCCACCTAAACGAGGCAACAGATTGTATCTAACAAGATGATGGAGGACACAAGAAATAGGAGAGACATCCACTGTTTTAGGAGTAAAAATATCACTCAACAAATTGTTGTTCATGACGATTTGTAAATCGCTCAGAGAGGAGTGAATGGAAAATGAACAACACCTTTCTTTTGTAAAAGGACACACATAGAAGATGGAATTTTCAAAATACTACCAAAATCCACGACCAAAAAATATAACGATTTTCCTTTGACAAAAGTGGTATAAAAATCACCATGACATTCTAGATTTGTGTAAAATTGTTGAACAAGTCTAGGGTATGCCACAGATGGAGGAAAAAGCATGGAAGAAATACCACAAGACTCAAACAATAGTTTCAAAGGAGATTGTTGAAAACAGATTTGATCAACAGATTTTTCATAGACAAATTGTTTTGGAAAAATAACTGTTTTAAAACGCACCTCATACGCATTGCTTCGAAAATAGTTGTCAGGCAGATCAGAGGAAAAGTTAGGGTTTACCAAAATCGGTGGAGGTGTAACCTCCGGCTTAAAAGGTGGAGTCATTGGCTGACGTCGCCGAGAGGGTCCAGATGATTTCGGCAAGGATGAACTGAAACTTGACTTATCAGAAAATAAAGAGTCCACATACTCTGTTTCCTCAGAAACGACCTTCTTTAGTTTGCGTTGCTTGCGCGAAGGTTCGACAGTTGATTGGGGAGGAGCCATCGTCTGATCGACATCAGAATCGATCAACGATCTCTTGTGCATACGAGTTCTCATGGCGTGTTGAAGTTTTCAGATGAAGAACAAGATGAGAGAAAGACACAAGGAAATATGAAATGTATCTGGTAAAGAGAATAGAGAGAGATAGATAAATAGACTGACCAAATGCATGTATTCCTACATGCTTACGTCTCCCGAGAAACCCTTCGTCATTCCAAATTTTTTAGGTTTTCAAAAATCATTATGATAGACTCCTTGATTATCGTGTGCATGAATTAAGGAGTAGTGAAAAAAAAAAAACAAATTATTAATTATCCTAAATTTTATTAATTAATATGATATACATGCAGACTAGGATATTATTAATACTGATTTTAAAATCGTGCCATACACATCCCAAGTTCTCTTCGCAGAACATGCAAAATCTATCTTCACATAAAGGTTTAGTAAAATATATCGCAATTTGATTTTTAGTTGGAATAAAAATCAATTTAATTAAACCTTTTGACACATTGTCTCTTAAAAATGATGTCTAACTTCTATGTGCTTTGTTCGTGAATGTAACACACGTGATTTTTAGATATATCTATAAGACTAGAATTATCGCAATAAATAGGCACACAATCACATAATATATCAAAATCACATAGAGTTTGTCGATCCATAATATCCGAGAACAACAACTTCCGCAATTTAGGTATTCACCCTCAAGAGTTGAAAGAGCCACCGAGGTTTGCTTTTTACTATGCCATGATACAAGACTTTGTCCCAAGAAAGTACAAGCACCACTCATTACTTTTTCTATCGATTTGACATCCCGTATAGTCAAGATCCGAATAACCTATTAGTTCAAAGTGATTTGAAATTGGATAAAATAACCCTAAATTAATAGTACCACTTAAATATTTCAAATTCTTTTAACAAAGATTTAAGTGTGATTCTTTTGGTTTTGCTTTAAAATCTTGCACATAGACAAACACTATACATTATATCGTGTCTAGAAGCGCGCTATATAACAAGCATCCAATCATACCTCGATATTTTGTTATATCAACATCAATACCTTTCATCATCAGTGGTGAGCTTTATTGATGTGCTCATGGGTGTACCTTTTGAGTTAGATCCTTCAAAACCAAATCTCTTGAGTAATTCTTTTGTGTATTTGGTTTGATGGATGTAAATTCCTTCCTTCGTTTGCTTGATTTGAAGTCCCAAAAAGTAGTTGAGTTCTCCCATTAAGCTCATATCAAATTCTTTATGCATGCACTTTGAAAACCACTCACAAAGATGATCATTAGTAGCACCAAAAATTATATCATCTACATATATTTGAACAATAATGATATCTATATTTTTATGCTTAATAAATAATGTAGAATCTATTTTACCTCTAATAAATCCATTTGACAAGAGATACTTACTTAACCTTTCGTACCACGCTCTTGGAGCTTGTTTCAAGCCATAAAGAGCTTTCTTTAATTTGTAGACATGATTAGGATACTTTTCATGCTCGAATCTAGGAGGTTGTTTCACATAGACCTCTTCATTAATGTATCCGTTAAGGAAAGCACTCTTTACGTCCATTTGATACAGTTTAAACTTTTTTGTAGCATGCAAATGCCACAAAATTTTGATTGATTCTAACCTAGCCACGGGTGCATAGGTTTCTTCATAGTCGATTCCCTCTTGTTGGTTATACCCTTGGGCTACTAGCCTTGCTTTGTTACTTAGTGATTGTACGTGCTCATCAAGCTTGTTTTTGAATACCCATTTCGTACCAATGATAGACGCATCTTTTGGAGGAGGCATAAGTTCCCATACTTGGCATCTTTCAAATTGTTGAAGTTCTTCTTGCATTGCCAATAACCAATTTTCGTCAAGTACTGCATCTTTTGCATTCTTTGGCTCAACCTGTGACAAAAATGCGTAGAATGCACAATGATTTTGTAAACCTCTTCGTGTGGTTACACCTTTGTTGATATCTCCAATGATATTCTCCTGGATGATTCTCGACATATCTAGTTATTTTTGGCATTTGGATATCATGTAATACTTCCTCTTGATCATGAGACTCATCTTCAGCATCCTGCAAATTTTCAGGTTCACGTTCCTCACTGGTGGTTGTCCATTTTGGTTTCTCGAAATCGCTCATTTGGTCTCCATTTTGTCTTTTTTTGGTTTCATTGGAATTTCGACTATCTCTAAATTTTCTCGTCATCATCTTCACTTTCTTTTGGAGGATCATTGTTAGTCTCATTGAAAGTGATATGAACAGATTCTTCTACACATGACTTTCTAATATTAAAGATACGATAAGCCTTACTATTTTGAGAATAACCAATGAAAATTCCTTCATATGACTTAGCATCAAATTTTCCCAAATTATCACTTGTATTTAAGATGAAACATTTCGAACCAAAAACTTTGAAATAACTTATATTTGGAATTTTATTATTTAGAAGCTCATAAGGTGTTTTCAAAATAATAGGATTTAATGAGTACCCTATTTAAAATATAACATGATGTACTTATCGCTTTCTACCCCAAAAATTTCTTTGAAGCTTACTTTTTTGTAAAGAGAGTTCTCGCCGTCTCTTGTAGAGTCCTATTCTTTCTTTCCACCACCCCATTTTGTTGAGGAGTCCTCAATGAAAATTCATGGCTAATACCCTTTGATCACAAAAGGTTATAAAATCTTTTTGAAACTCAGTACCATGATCACTTCTAATTCTAATAAGTTTATAGCTATACTTTGTTTCAAGATTTCTTATTAATTTTTCAAATTCTTTAAATGCTTCATCCTTAGTTCTCAAAAATAATACCCATGTGTATCTTGAAAAATCATCAACTATTACAAAAGCATAGAATTTACCATTAATGCTTGAATGCCTTTCCGGACCAAATAAATCAAGATGAAGTAGTTGCAAAGGAGAAGAAGTTGATACCATATTCTTTGCTGTAAAAGAAGTTCTTACTTGTTTTCCCAGTTGGCAAGGAATACATATTCCTTTCTTTTCAAACCTGATTCTTGGCAATCCTTTGACGAGATTCTTTGAGGATAGTTTCTTGATTAAGTCCATGTGAACATGTCCCATCCTTTTATGCCATAGATAAGCTTCATCTTGATCAAGTAAGACATAGTTCTTCATCCTGTTGCTTCAAAATCAAGAGTATATATATTTCCTTCTCTTTGTGCAACTAGAGTAGTATTGTTAGTACCATGAAATATTGTGCATTTATCTTTTCAAAGTTAACTTGATGACCATTATCCATTAATTGGCTAATACTAATTAAATTGAATTCAAGACCATTAACAAGATGCACATTATTTATACTTTACCTTGCCATTACCAATTTTACCTTTTCCAATTATCTCGCAGGTTTTGTTGTCTCCAAACGTGACTGCTCCATTCTTCTTTTGATATTTAGTTCTACAAATTTTGATTTATCACATGTCATGTGTGCCGAGAACATCCGCTATCAAGAATCCATTTTGAGATGGAACTCTTGCTTTTAAGCATACCCGCCAAGAAAGAACAATTTATCCTTTTGGTACCCATATCTTTTGGGTCCACTTATGTTAGTAGCAAGTAAATCATTCTTTTTAATCCATACCTTTTTAACCTTGTTTCGCTTTCTTAAAACAATTTATATCTAAATGACCTTTAATACCACAATGTTTACAAAGTTGTGAAAGGAGAGCAATAATTTAAACTAAATCGTGATTTTGATTTTAGCATTTTATATTACTCTTTTTTATGCATAGGATCATAACCAACCAATTTGTCTTTCAAAACTAGGTCTTTTTGTTACCTAATATGACATTCAAATTTTCTTCACCTTGGACAAATTTAGCAAGAGATAATTTTAATGAAGTTATTTCTTTTGAAGTTCATTATTAGGAAGGATTTTAACAGTGAGAGATTTATCACTAAATGCATCAATACACACATCTCTCATTTTTAGCTCATTAGTCAATTTTTGGACTTCATGATTCAAGAAATTTACCTTATTGAAAAGTATTTTGTTATAATTATCTAAATAATCAATCTTAGCAATCAAAACCTTTTCTTCTTTACAAGTTGATTCCTTTTCAATTTCTTTCTTTTCATCTATTAGTGAATCCACTTCATTCATTAAAGTATTAACTAAATCTCTTAAGCATGCATTCTTTTCTTTTTAACTTCTTATTTTCTTGTTCTAATGAGTTCAATTCATTAAAAGATACCGATTAGATTCACCTTCAATTCACGAAGCATACTTGTGTTATCTCATCTTTAGCATCGATCTCCACTTCGGATTCCTCATCACCCAAGTCACAAGGGCTTTTGTTCTTCTTGTTGTCTTTGTAGTTTGTCTTTCCTTTGTTCTTCAATTGAAAACAATCTTTCTTGAAGTGACCAGACGCCCACATTCAAAGCATGTCTCTCAGCTTTGCTTTCTTTGGATTTATTTGAATTGAAAGTATTTCTTCTTTTATTCTTCCTTTGTAGTAGCCCCTCGAGTCTTCTTCGACATCATTGCTATTTCTTCATCCGAAGTCATCATCAAGCTCCTCTTCATTATCTCGCATTAAGAGCTAAAACCTTTCTTCGAGGAGTTTCTCCTCATCATCATATCTCTTTAATCGATGTTCATATTCTTCTAATTCACCAAACAAAGTTAAAGTATCCATGGAAGAAATAGTTGCGTAATCTTGAAGAGTAGTGATTTTAGAAGCAAACCTTTTGGGCATAGCCCGAAGCAACTTACGGTTGATCTCACTTTGAGGAATAGTCTTGTCCAGTAATTTCAATGAGTTTATAAGGACTAGAAATCTTGCTTGAGCTAGCTTAATGGTTTCATCTTTTTCGAGCTTGAACATTTCATAATCGTGCATAAGCATGCTTAGCTTGACTTTCGCATTTTGGAAGTACCTTCACGACTTACCACTAGAGTATCCCAAATTTCCTTAGTTGTGTGTTGCATGAGGAAACTTTGTCTATCTCTTGATTGTACCATACCACCGAGAAGTGTGTTCATTGCCTTTCAATCATATGAGACCATGTAGATTTTGGTTGAATCCATTTCTAGTAGAATCTTTGGTGTCCCATCATCTCTTCGTGGAATAATCGGTCCGTTCTCCACAACCCACCATTCCCAAGGGATCTTTTAAGATAGATCCTCATTCGAACTTCCGAAGTTGTAATTTTCTATTCCAAACAAAGAAAGGAGGTCTATTGGTTGATTGTCCTTCTTGATTGTTGTTCCTAAACGCGTGCTATGTCGTAATCTTTCCCTACAAGTCACCTTTAAGACCAAGATAAGTAGAGCCAAGCTCGATACCAAATGAAATTTATCTAGGCACACTTAGAAGGGGGTTGAATAAGTGTGGGAGCAATCTATGACCAATTTTTAAACTTTAAACTAAACTATTAATTCAAGGCTACTATAATAATTGAAATTAGCCATCAATTAATATAGCCTATTTAGAAAATAACTCTCATTGAATTTATATCTTAAATAAAATACTTGATGTTAAAGAATTATCTTAATATAATGTAAGTATTCAAATTTTAATTATTAAGATAATTAAATAGCTTATGTGATTTTAAAGTAAAGCAAATAATAAAATCAACACCAAGATTTTTTACGTGGTTTCAACTATTACCTCTATAATAATAGCCTAGTCCACGCCCAATACCAACTAGTATTGAGACTCACTTTATTTATTTCTTTATAAATAAATCACAGATTACAAAACAGATTCTTACAAAAATTAATTAACAATTAATTTCTCTTGAGCTCTCTTGCTCTTGTGCACCTATGCACTTCTTCAAGCACCTTTGCTTCCTTGAACTATTTGTAAAACTTTTCTCTAATCCACTAGATTAACACCTTTTAGACTACACTTAGTCTAAATAGAAAATTCAATACAAATATAGAGGTCTATGATCAATGCAAGAATAATCAATTTAACAATTAAAGGCTCAACTATATGCAATGATCAATTAGCACAAAATAAATAAACAATTAATTTTCACCAAATATCGCCTAATAAATATTAGAATATTAAAAACTTAGTCGATCAAAAGTTGCACCAATTAACAATATATTGCTCAATAATAATAACTCCTTTAAAAAGTCTTCTCTCAGAGATAAAGTCAAGCGGTAGCTCTAAAGTGAAACAACTCAAAAAAATGCATGACATCAAACTCTTTTCTCAACAAATCTTTAGAGTTCCAATATACAATTACTCCTTGAAAACCGCAATCAATAAATCATAATAAAGTAGCTGCCATCCTTTAGATTTTCTAGGAAACCATGATTACATGCGCATCCACGTGTAGAAAAATGTCCAAGAGATATCAATTAATCACTTTTTCAACCATGCACAGATGTCAAAATGTTATCTTCCTTTTTAGCTTCTAGACATGCTCATATATCCACGTATATGTAACTAGATTCAGTATATAACTCAAGTAACTCAAATACATGTAACATTTATCAAGTAAAAGTAATAATGATTTCTTTTGTTCTTAATGATATATATATATATATATTAATCTTGATTCCCATCTAATATTAATTTAATATTAGAAAACCATTTTCCATTAGATAAAAATATTTTTTTCTTTTAAGACATATAATAACAATGTAAATAATATGTCCTAGAGCCTTTAAATGAAAAATCAATTAATATGCAATTGACCTTACATTTGTTTTCCTAGAAAGAAAAACTCTCTTCCTCCATTTGAAATTCCCACCAACGTTCTTTTATCAACAAATACCTGAAACACCATAAAACAATTGAGTATATAATCATTTCATCATCAAAACTTAAGGATGGAATATGACAAAGTCAACAAACCCTCCATCCATCAGTAACAAATTGTCCTTTTGGAGGTTCCACAAGCGATGGCCAATGCATCAAAGTCACCTAGCATGCTCTGATTTGGTATGATCTCAATCAAGAACGTCCCACAGCTAGGTGTTTTCCCCATTTTGTATGTGATCACTTTGGGGCATGGAAGCTTGTCACACACAATGGGCTCTTCGTCTATCTTCTCTTTCTTGTCCCACCATGGATTCAAAATTGTACTCGCTCTTATGTCATCAAGAGCTTCGCCGACGACATGACTACCAAGTGGGCATGATTTTGCAAATCTAACTGGACCCTTGAACTTTGGCGGAGAAGGAATTTGGGGCACTAATAACATCGGCTCATCCTCGTTAGTACTTATAGTTAGTTCTTCACGGACCTTGTTGTCATTATCCCCACTTGTCTCCTCTTTTTCAACATCTCGTGGCTCATCCAGTTGTAGATTTGGCTTGGGCACTTCATCAATCTCGGAATCCTCTTCATAACACCAATTATTTGGATGAAGGTTGCTTACGGCTTTGGTCATTTGATCTATCTTATTCTGAATTGACTTCTCTTGATTAATCCTTCTCTCCTCATTTGATGCTATAAACTTAGACAACAATTCCTCCAATCTCTAATTATTTGTCTTAGTTTTGAAATCCATGTATTGAGGACCATGAGTTAAAGTGGTGATGAGTTGTTCCATCCGGTGCTGAAAATCGTGGCTCGATATTCTTGACTCATCATCCTCTCCTCTTGGTTTGCTATGACCTTTGACAGTAATTCCTCCAACTTTGACTTTTCTTCTTTCGGCAATGAAGGTTTACATGAAAATTCAGGTGTGTATGTTGGATTTGGAGCGTAGTATTGGTCTTTATAAGTATAGCTCCATGACGAATCCGGGTGATACCCCCAAACTTGATGATAATTAGCATATGTATAATCGTTGAGGTATTCACCACCATGTTATCCCAGCCCAAAACTAACGGTGCATTGATGACTCGGATGATTATCAGCACAATAATTGCAAGTAACTGCTATCCTTCGATTACGTTAGGCTGCAACAACGTCCAACCTCCTCGAAAGTGTCTCAAGTTGCGCTGATAATGCAAAAAATGCATTGAGACCATCAATCCCCGCTTCCCTTGGTTGAGTCATGTTCGTGTATGGCCATTGATACGTAAAGTCATCCATGGTACCTGAAAAGAGAGAAATATAGGAAGAGAATTAAAAATAAAAATGTTTAAATTAAGACTAATTTGATTGAAATTAACATTGGTAAAAAATATTAAACTAATTCTCCGACAACGACGCCAAAAAATTGTTGGATAAAATCTAATTACGCACAACACGCAAGTATACGTGGTCAACAAGTAATAAAGTGAAAGTAGAGTATCGTTCCCACGAGGAATTATTTAATAAAAATCACCAAGTACTAACCCGTAACCAACTCAATCTTATTTAAACAAATGAATTTCAAATTATATAATTAAACTACTATTAAATTCAACTAGTTAAATTAAGATTATGGAGATATAAGATCATAACTTCACTTATTGCTTCATTTAAGTTAACACACTTCTAATCAATTATTCTCTATTCTGAATTGTTAATCAAGAACACTAAAGCAGATAAAACCACCTCTCGATGCATAATACTCATACTCAGTTAAATTCACAAATGATAGAATTAAGCAAGACACCCTAATTAACTAATCCACTATATCTCTATGTGAATTACAATTAAAAAAGATTTCAAGCACAAGTTCTGTGACGCCCCCAAAACAGGTATACATCACCCATTCTGAGTCACCAAATACACACTACATAAATCAAATACAAACTTCTTTTATGCAATTGTCGTGTAAAAATACGACAAAACATAGCTGAGTTTAAACATGAATATTGTCTCATAGACAGTATACAAACTCAAATTCAATCCTCATTACACTTATTATCACACTATTTCATAGAATAGTGAGGACTACTAATGAAACCATCTGGACCATCACTCCATTCCCCGACTAGTTCTGGTTACGTTCTCATTTCCCGAAGAGAACAATGAAAGCAAAAGGGTGAGCTCAACTAGCCCAGTAAGAAATATTATGACTAAGATAATGCAGAATAAATTATCCTTAGCCTTCAACAGTGTTAAACTGATAAAATACAATAAACATCAACTTTAAAAGAGTCAAGTAGAACATAATGTCTACTATCTCTTCTAGATTAAAAGTCCATCGTTAATATTTCATTCCTGTAATACTCAACAACAGTTCTTTGTTATATCTAAGACAAAAAGAATTATCATCACCTGTCTTCACCTAAACCACCAAAGATTATAGTTAAATCCACAATTCATATTTATAATCATGTAAATCAACAGTTTCTCCCTACTACAAAGGCTTAATAGAACGTTTACTCAATATCCTTACCCCAAAGGCTAAAGATATTCAAATGTAATAACAATGATCATACCAATCGGATTTGTCTACCTTTTGCACTACTGGCCAAAGATATTCAACTATAAAACCAATGGTCATGATCATACCAATCAATTATCCGTCGATTGCACTACTACTAAAAGACATTCAACTGTTAACTAATGGTCATAATCTCCTTAATCATATCATTGAATATCCATGCACTACACGCCAAGGATATTCGTTATTATCACCAGTGGTTATGATCATGTCATACGCATGTCCATCTTTGCACGTAAGCCAAAGATATACAACTATAAAACCAATAATCAACAAATCCATCTTTGCACGTAAGCCAAAAATATACAACTCAGAAACCAATAATCAACAAATCCATCTATGCACGTAAGCCAAAGATGACTTTCATCACAATATAATCATGAGGATGATGACAATGATATAAGCATTAATCAAATGAAATCAAGGATAAATATTAAAGACTATAAATTTATCCAGAGTTTAAAAATATCCAAATTATTAACATGATACTGCTTTATAGAGTAAAATTCAAGAATAATATTCATGTACCAAAAATAATTTGGACAGAAAAGAAATATATTTTTTGGATGAATAGTATCCTGTGAATAGTACCCTGTGAATAGTACTTTAGGAATAGTACCTCGTGAATAGTATTCCGGCATGAAAAGTGTCCCAAATACCCGAGTGAATAATACTAGAGTGAATAGTAATCGGGTGAATAGTAACCCATGAATAGTAACTCGTGAATAGTACTCCGGCACGAAAAGTGCCCCGAATACCCGAGTGAATAATACTAGAGTAAATAGTAACCAGGTGAATAGTAACCCATGAATAGTAATTCGTGAATAGTACTCCGGCATGAAAAGTGCCCCGAATACCCGAGTGAATAATACTAGAGTGAATAGTAACTGGGTAAATAGTAACCCATGAATAGTAACTCGTAAATAGTACTCCCAAGACAAAAAGCCCCGAATAATTAGAGTGAATAATACTAGAGTGAATAGTAACCGGTGAATAGTAACTCAGGAATAGTACTCTAGCACAAAAAGTGCCCCGAATACCGCAGTGAATAATACTAGAGTGAATAGTAATCCCGACACAAAAAAGTAGAAATTCCACAATAAAATTTGTACCAATATTCCGACATAATGATATTGAAAGAAATAATATCATTTACAAAGAAATAATACCCCGTACGACTGTTGAACGAAAATAATATTCCTGCGAATATTGAACGAAAATGATATTTCTTACGAATATTGAACGAAAATAATATTGATACAAATACTGAAAAATAATATCTCTTGTAATATGAAATAAATAATACCCTTTACGATTTGTTGAATGAAAATAATATTCCTACGAATATTGAACGAAGATGATATTCTTACTTAATATTGAACAAAAATAATATTCATAATGAATATTTAAAAATAATATCTCTTCGTAATATGAAATAAATAATACCCCTTACGATTTGTTGAATCTAAAAATAATATTCCTACGAATATTGAAGCGAAGATGATATTTCTTATGAATATTGAAGCTAAAATAATATTCATACAAATACGAAAAAAATAATATCTCTTCGTAATATGAAATAAATAATACCCCCTTATGATCATTAAACAAAAATAATATTCCTACTAATATTGAAGCGAAGATGATATTCCTTACTTAATATTGAAGCTAAAACAATATTCATACGAATCATTTAAAAAATAATATCTCTTCGTAATATGAAATAAATAATACCCCTTACGATTGTTGAATGAAAAATAATATTCCTACTTAATATTGAACATAGATGATATTCCTTACTTAATATTGAATCTAATATAATATTCATACAAGTACGAAAAATAATATCTCTTTCGTAATATGAAATAAATAATACCCCCACGAGTATTGAAGAAAATAATTCTCTTCATGAATACGAAAAGAAATAATACCCTTACGATTGTTGAATGAAAATAATATTCCTACTTAATATTGAAGCGAAGATGATATTCACATTTAATATTGAACAAAAATAATATTCATACGAATATTTGAAAAATAATATCTCTTCAGAATATGAAATAAATAATATCCCTTACGAATAAGAAATAAATAACATCCCTTAGGGATATTGAACGAAAATAATATTTCTTACGAATATTAAACGAAGACAATGAATATTGAATGAAAATGATATTCCTTACGAGTATTGAACGAAAATAATATTCATACGAATACAAAAATAATATCTCTTCAGAATATGAAATAAATAATACCCCTTACCTCAGAAGAAGACTGGATACTAGAGTAGTGAAGTAGCAGACTTCACTTCTTCTTCTCTCTATATCTTCTCTCTCTATAGCTTCTATCTCTATAATTGCTCTTGTGAGATTTAGTGAATTGGTGAGAATAAAGGAAGAGTGAGTTTCTATTTATAGGAAAATATAGTTTTCGATAATTGCACGTTTTGGGGCTCGAAATATTACAGTATAATACCTTTATCTTTTCTTTTATTTTTAATTTAGTCCTGCAAGTATTATCAAACTTGCACCACCTCCCCTAATAGTATATCATGTGAATTAATAGTTCAATCATGTGAATCAATAGTTCTATACATGTGAAAATACGAATTACAGTATAGTACCTCCATCTATACCTCCATTTTTAACTTAGTCATGGAAGTATTATCAATCTTGCACCACCTCCCCTAATAGTACATGAATGTGAATCAATAGTACACACATGTGAACAAATAGTTATAAGCATGTGAATTAATAGCAATTAATTGCTCATTTATCCGATTAATTACCCGATTGGTCAGTATAACTTCCAGACATCCATTATTATCGAAATAAATGTCAATTTTCACTAACACTAATAATCCCAACACAATAGAACTATTAATTTCATCTTTAATCAACATGAACTTATTCATCATTAATATTATAACTCACAATATTTAACAACCAGGTCCTTCCTAGGAAAGAGGGGGCTTTTCGATAAAGATTTCTCCTTATTTGGCAGCATGATTAGGTGACCAAACCCTCCATTTACGTAACTTCAGACATCATCACTATTGCAAATAATAATATGAATAAATTTGTCGTCTCAATTATTGATTTAATAATATAACATATTATGCAGATGACATCGTGACAATAATTGAATCAATAATATGAGAGATATGATGCAAAGAATTATCGTAGTAATAATTGAGTATAATCGAGTGACTTCTTACGTAAGCATCAATAATCAATACCGTGTGCTACTATGTAAACCACGCCAGACATTCATTTCTTTTACTACTAAGTTAGTTCAACGCTTTTAACGGTAATACTTTCACCGTTATTTTATAAAAGATAATTGCTGCGTTTTCTAACTACGACAATACTTCCGTTGTGGGGTCCACCAATGATTATGCCATCGTACGAATATTCCCCGACTAATCAAATATTTCCCGACACAACGAATATTTTATAACAACTTGCTTACTTTGCAAAATTTTTAAATATCACCCTTAATTTTAAACATTTATCAATTTAACTATTTACCAAAATAGAAAAATTGAATACTTTTATTTCATAAAAATCAGGATCTCACAAGTTCTCTATAAGATTACATATGGCGTAAAGGCATATCTCTATCCTAAACACGAATCATGAATTCCATCTATGTAGAAATCACAAACACATGTTATCATGATCAGATCTAAATCTAAACTTCATCTCTCGAGTTCATATAGATTATCACGATAATTGATGGCTAATCAATTAAACAATTAAGTCCAAATCACAATAGACAATCCTCACAATAGAACATAATAATTGATAGCGAATCATATTAAAATAAACTACACAATAAGATCCATTATAATCTCAAACAAAGAATTAGTTCATTGAATTAAAACTAAGAATCCACACTTGAATACACATTAAAAGATAAGAATAAGATTAAGAAAAAGAATTGAATCTGTTGTCGGCAAATTCTTCCTCCGTCTCGCTCTTGATCTTGATCTCCAATGGCTTCCAAGTGCTTCAATCTCCAAATCTCATAAGAGCTAGTGTTTTCTCCTATTCTACTCTAATCTAATCTAATGGAATCCTCTCTCTCTCTCCTCTCATCTATGTGATTCTCCCCCTTTTATAAGTCTCTTTATCTGTCTTTAAGCCCTCTTGGAAGTCCTTGAGTCAATCGGATCGAACCAGTCCTTCTTGGACTCAAATTTGGACAAAAATAAGTTTTCTGCGCGTACCCCTACCCCGGCTAGGGTCTAGCCTTGTAAAGGGCCCGCCCCGGCGGGCATTTTGTGAAGGGAAAGCCTGCCCCGGCGGGGGTCACTTTTCTGCTCTAACGTCCTTTGATAAAACGGCCATAATTTTTTATCCGAGAGGAGTTACGGGGCCTGCGACCTATCAAATCGAAGCTATCGACGAGCTCTACAACTTTCATTCTTTGAGAATTGAGAAATTCTGTCCGCAACAAGATCGAAATTGAGCTTGAAGTAGATGCTTTGTAAATTACAAGCATGAGAACTCTTAGCTTTAATCTTCGTTGATAAAAAGGTCATAACTCTCGCATCCGAACTCCGATTGGGATGATTCAAGATATTCCGGAAAGCTAAGAAGAAGCTCTACAGTATAATCCAAGTTCCAAGCCAAGAACATGCATCTAACTTAGTATTAAAAGCCCTGCAATCTCCCCTTCTTGTATTTGCTTACATATTTTAGTCCAAAAGATGTTCGAATTGTTTTTCCTTGCTTCTTCATGCCAATGTTATGTCATAGCCTACAAAATAACATAAAATATATGAAAATTAACTAAGAAACATAGGTTTAAGCAACTAATTCAAGTAATAGATACCGGATAAGTAGGTATAAAACCTACTTATCAGGTATGTAATTACTTTAATGTGTAAAATTAAATTTACCTGAAACCTGAATTATGATCTTGTATTTATAACTTGATTACACCTCTCCCGATTGGGCTACGAGTCCCATGTAAAGATTTTTCAAATCTTCTAATTGAATGTAACTCACCCTCCTCAATAATAGTAAATCAAATGGAATAAAGGTGTTATAAGTCAACTGAGACTGTAGAATCTCAAGTGTCAAGTCTCCTATTTGTAGTACTCTGCCACGTGGCATGACTCATCGAATCTCCCAAATTCATTTAATCATATCCCAACAGAATGATTTTAAAGTATTTTTAGTGTATGTTTGGTTGTTAGTGATGATGAATGTTGTCATATAATGATAAAATTATCGCATATATTTATTTTATTGGAATGAACTTTATTCCACCTTCTCCACATGAAATAAAAAAAAAAGGATTAAATGAATTTTTATTTCATTAAAATAATTTATTCTTCAAAATAATTATTAAATACGCTATTTTTATTTTATTTTTTCCTCAATTCCATTTTGTCGATTACAACTTAGCATAAATATTTAATACACAATGTAGACTTGATATAGAAAAGCCAAAAAACTTTAGATATAATTAAAAGTTTAATTTGAGTGGACTAGCTAGTTTTGATCCTAGAGGTAAATGCACTTTTCCGTGCTTTAGATTTGTACTGTAATAATTAGAATTAAATACTGGGTTAGTTGCGCACTTAGGTAGGTAAGTTATGTCAGTAATTCACATACTTGATGGTGATTTTTGCCCCATTAGATAGGACATTACTTGTCAAAAGTTTTTGTCAAAGGTACCTCGTGCATGCAATTTGATGCATTAACGGGCACGGAACTGGCGTGGGGTAAGTGGGATCACACTAGCCATTATTAGGGGTGAGCATAGTGCGGTTTAAAGTTCAAATTATATTTAAAATTATTTAGGTGTAGTTTGAAAAATTCAAAACTACACACGAAACTGCTTGTGATTGGTGCGGTGCGATTTTAAAGTGTGCGATGCAGTTTTAATTGGTGCAGTTTCGATTCCAAAACTAATTGAAATAAAAAAAATCTAAGTCTTCAATAAAATTTAACATAAAATTTACATCGAACAATTAACTTAGTAACAGAGTCGGCAATGAGAATTATATCAAGCATAGAACCAAAGTTCCTTCTGCCAAACATGTCAAATTCACCATCAAATTATAGAACAGTGAGACACATAAAATAGTTTTAGCTTATAATAAAAGAATGATGCTTTAAAACTAAAACATACACTATATAAAAATAACGGAGAGCGTATATTCAATAACAAGTAAGAAGGTTTATCTAGTTTCCCAAAAATTAAAAGTATATACTGGAGATAGAATGAAATTCTATCTTATATATTGCGGGGAGGACTTATAGAATATAATCCTAACTATACCTAATTTGAAAAATAATCAATTAGACTATTAATATTATAGCATTAACCTTAACCAATGCATCAAGTGCTCGAACCAACGAATTTGGCCCCTCAGCTATAAGCCCATCCAATAACGCATCAAACAAATTCAAAATTCCAAAACCCAATTGCTTAATTTTTGACTTTATAACCTCTAACCATCTTCTTTCAATTGATGAAAAAATGACAATGCAAGACTGAATTTTTCTCTGAGCGTATTCAAGTGAAAATTAACCTTAGAATTTACTAGAGATAATACATACATACACACATGGTGCAGTTTCGATTTTATGCGTGCGATTTTGGCTAGTAACCAAACTGAAATCGTAAATTTGGTTATTCAACCCACCTAAAACCGTCACATACGTCAGAACCGTTGGTGTGATTTTAATTGGTGCGATTTGTGCGATTTTTGATGTGGTTTAGATTCTAATTTGGTTACTTGCTCAGCCCTATCCATTACTAGTTTTTTATTTTTTTTTTAAATAAAATAAAATTTTGAAATCTATGTACACCTTTTGTTTATGGACCTATTAGGTTTATATATTACTATCGCGTTTCCGAATTATATAATCAATATTAATTTTAAAAAAAGTTATTTTTAATATTTTTAAATATAAATTTATTTATTTTATGTTAATATAATTATGAATATCATAAAATATCTAATTTTTGTTAATAATTATAAACTTTATTATTTTAAAATTTTAAATAAATTATATAAATTTTAAATTTAAAAATATCTTAAATTAACTTTTTTTATAATTCAAACGAATGGAGTATTTAATATTCCATAAGCATTTATCCATGTGAAGATGAGTATGCCCACTTTATATAAGTTATATTTTCCCATTTTATTTAGTTATTTACAATATTTTCGTAGTTTTATATCACTATGTTTGGAATACAATATTTATTTATATATTATCATAATATTATATTAATTTTTTTTATTTTTTAGAGCTAAAAACTCCTTTAAAATGGGTCTCAAATTTTTTTTATGCATTATTCCACTAAACTTGGGGTTTTTTTTTTATGCAATATCAATTATTATAAAAGTAAAATATGTATCTACATATCGTATATTTTTTACTGTTCGGTAGTTTGGTAACAAATTTATCGTACATTTTCTAATTTTTTTTATTATATATTAAACTAAAACTCTTATTGGGCACAAATCCTGCGTCCCTCCCAGTACATTAATGAATAATAAGCCAAATTAATTCTAGCCTCTAAGTTGACTTGTCGGGGTTGTGACTGATTCATCCAATGGTGCCAACATCTTCCCTTAATTTCTTTACTAAATATATTTAAATTTTCTTTGTCTAAATCTGAGCTTGACAGATATGAGCTAGATTAAATGAAAAGGTATAAACATTGAGACCCCACAAAATTTCTTCACATGAATAAAGGATTTAAAGGAATGATGCTTTTTATCTTTCTCTGTACTAGTTATATGTGATTATACAAGTGTTATGATTGTGATCTCTCAAATCTAAGAATGGTTAATATGAAGTTAATTTTAATAAATTAATTAATATAATATTGATATACAAGTGAAAGGTGGTTTTTTTATCTGCGTGTTAATACTCAACACTATATTAATCACATGACCAATTTAAAATTAATTTTATAATAATCGGACCTCTTAAATTACATTTGCACATAGCCCGAAAGAAAAGAAAAAGGATCAACTAAAGGTAAAGTACATGCATTATTCCATTTTTTTACCTACTTTTTCTATGTACCGAGAAGATTTTAATCCACACATATAATTAACAATGTTTTCAAGGAGTACAATGATTATGAAATCACTGACAAGCAGCCCCTTATGTTTTTTCAATTTAGATGATATTCCAACAAAATAAATCTTAAATAAGAATTTCCATACATAATTCTAAATTAAATAATAGTGTTAAAAGTCTCAATTTTTTAAAAAAATAAATAAATAGATTTTAAATGACGTGAAGTAAATAAGTTAGTAAATTTAAATAGATTTTGGAATATGTTTTTTAATAATATTTCATATTTAGTCTTTTGCAAAAAAATAAAAAATAAATAGGCTGAATAACGCTTTGTCCTTTCAATTCGTCTTTAAAGTTCATTTTTTTCGTCAATTAAAAAGTGTATTATATTTCTTTTTCTGAATTTTATATAAATTCGCCCAAAGTTTTGACTTGACCCATTTTTTAAGGACAAATTTGTATTCTCATTTGCCTTAAAGGTGTATGAAGTCATTTTGGCGAGGTCTTCGTGTTCTAAAAATCTGACTTACGTGCTTCAATATTTTATTACAATACTATTAATCAATGAATTTTACTTCCTCAAAAATAAAAATTAAAAAATTAAAGGTAAAATTCAATAGCATCTTGGCTACTTCGATCAGACATCATATCATGGGCAGCATAAACTACGGGCTCCAAAGGAATCAAATTCACTTTAATGTTAGTACATATACGGTCAAGAAAGTTTTACTTTAATACAGTACAACATTGAGCCCCCTGTTTACTAGTAAAGTATTCTTCATTCTCATGCTTTCATATTCAAGCGTAGGACTGAGCAAGTAATCAAATTAAAATTAAAATCATTATAAAAACTGTACGAACTGCATTAATTAAAATCGTACCAACAGTTTCGACGTATGTGACAGTTTTAGATAGGTTGAATAACCAAATTTACGGTTCCGGTTTGGTTACTAGCCAAAACCGCACGCATAAAACCGAAACTGCACCATGTGTGTATGTATTATCTCTAGTAAATTTTAAAGTTACTTTTCACTTGAACAAGCTCAGAGAAAACCCTAATCTTGCATTGTCATTTTTTCACCAATTGAAAGAAGATGATTAGAGGTTATAGAGTCAAAAATTAAGCATTTGAGTTTTGAAATTTTGGATTTGTTTGATGCGTTACTGGATGGGATTATAGCCGAGGGACCAAATTTGTTGCTTTGAGCACTTGATGCATTGATTAAGGTCTATGCTATAGTAGTAATAGTCTAATAGATTATTTTTTAAATTAGATACAGTTAGGATTATATTCTATAAGTCCTCCATGCAATATATAAGATAGAATTTCATTATATCTCCAGTATATACTTTTAATTTTTGGGGAACTAGATAAATATTCTTGCTTGTTATCGAATATATGGTCTTCGTTGTTTATATAGCGTATGTTTTAGTTTTAAAGTATCATTCCTTTATTATAAACTAAAACTATATATTTTATGTGTCTCACTGTTCTATGATTTGATGGTGAATTTGACATGTTTGGCAGAAGAAGCTTTGTTTCTATGCTTGATACAATTCACATTGTCGACTCTGTCACTATGATAATTGCTCGATGTGAGCTCTATGTTAAATTTTATTGAAGGCTTAGACCTTTTTGTTGTTTCAATTGGTTTTCGAACCGAAACCGCTCCAATTGAAACTGCACCGCACAGTTTAAAACGGCACCACACCAATCACAAGCGGTTTAATGTGCGATTTTGGATTTGTCAAACCACACCATGCTCACCCCTATTCAAGTGCATTGCATGCGAATAAATAAGATATATACTTAGTTGTGTTTGTGGTGTTTGGATCTCTAAATGTCTCGTACCAATTTTAACGCGTTACAATGAACTGATAGAATTATAATTGACGAAGCTTATAAGGCATGTAAAAATATCAATTTGTAAATTCATTCTAAAGTCATCTGCCATTGCAGATGACCCACGTGAATATTCAGAGTACCGATTTCAGATGAATTTAGAATGAATTTAACAACTGCCATTTTCACATATGCCTTATATGCTACTCCAATTGCAACTCTATCAGTTAATTGTAAGACGACCACAAATAATAGAGTAAAGGGAAAACATTTTGAATTTTGGAGTGAATACTGTCTACAACCTCTGTGACGCCCCTAAAATAGGTCGACACAACCCATTCTGAGTCGCCAAATACATGGTACATAATTCAAATACAAATTTTATTTATACAACTATTAATTATCGTGTAAAATACGAAAAAAATATAAGCTGTGAGTTTCAATTCAAATAGTGTCTCGTAGACAATATCCAAACTCAAATAAAGTCCTCATTATAATTATTGTCACACTATTTTATAAAATAGTGAGGACTACTATAATAAACATCTTGGACCATTACTCCACTCTCCGACTAATCCCAGCTATATTCTCGCCTCCTGAGAAGAACAATGGAACCAAAAGGAAAAATATGAACTCAACTAGCCCAGTAAAGAATATTATGAATAATATAATATAGAAAATATTATCGTTAGTCCTCAACAGAGAAAAACCTGATTGAATACAATCGACAATAATTTTTAGATCAACAATTACAGCGAAAATAACAATCCATTAGAAGAGTTAAGTAGAGCATGATGTCTACTATTTTCTATGATTTAAAAGTTCATCATCAATATTTTATCCCTGTAACACCAATCAATAATTATTTTCAATCAACAAATTATCTATGCACTACGGGCTAAAGATAATCGTTAGCATCACCAGTTGTCATGATCATGCCAAATACCTGTCCATCTATGCACTACGGGCAAAGAGAACTTTCACCACAAAATTTTATCTGTAACATTAAAGATCATGATTATACCAATACATATTTCCTGGTCATAATTATATTAATCAACAGTCCATCTTTGCACTATGGGCCAGAGATGACCTTCACCACAGTATAAGCATGGAGATGATGACAATGATATAAAGAATCAATCAAGTGAGATCAAGGATAAATATTAGATATTTATAATTCAATTTATCCAGAGTTCAAAAATGTTCAAATTGTCAACATGATAATTAATTGTGGAGTAAAATTCAAGAATGATATTCATGTATCAAAAATAATTTGGATAGAAAAAAAATAAAATTATATGTTAAATAGTACTCATGAATTGTACCGTGAATAGTGCCCATAAATAGTACCATATAAATAGTACCCATGAATAGTACCCGACATGAAAAGATTAAAATTTAATAAGAAAGTTCAGACCAATATTCCAGTAAAATGATATTAGATGAAGCGCAAGAATTTCTAATCATTTAAAGAATTATAGAAGCAATACTTACCATAGTAAGTTTAATTTAGGAATATGAAATAAAATAATATCACTTACATAATATGGAGTATGAAAGAAAATGATATCCCTTACAAGTATTGAAATAAAATAATATCCTTTGCTTTAGTAGAAACTAGATCTGACTTGATATAACAGATATTATCTAGAGAAAATCTTGCATTATAAGCTACACTCAAAGTATTCTTATTATACTCAAAAGAAATACTCACAACATGACAGTAGGAACGCTTGTAATTTTTGTTCTGTTTAGGATGGAGGATTACCCCCCCTTTATAGTGCAGCACGGATGAAGAAAATAATTCAATCTGCCTAACTTTTTTTTCCCCTTCTCTGCCTAACCTTTTTTTTTCTTTCAATACCTAACATCCTCACTTCTTATTGGTTGAGTGCCCATGAATTATAAAAACATGGTTTGCAGGAGAATTAAAAAGCAGACGTTAACGGAATGGTTTTGGAAAAGGAATTCAAAACCAAAATGATAACATTCACTCCACTTTTATTCAAATGCTAAAAATTATATATTATTATAATAATATTACCATTTAAATTATAAAATATTATATTATTATATTATCACAGTATACTATTATAATATAATATTATAATAATATATTTGAATGAATATTTTATCGGAGAAGATAATTATGATTAAAAACGTTGAAGATAACTGAATAGAGATATTCCATCGGCATACGTTGCAGGAAATTAAAAACGTCAAATTAAACCTTATTAGGACCCTTCCCAAAGAAGATAGAAATGACAATATCATTAAAGACAGATAGCATAACGACCCTGCTTAAATCAAGTTGCAAGATATGACTTCCTTAGATGTTGTGTATCTCCCCCACAAAAGTCAAAATTAGGTGAAAGAGAAGTTTGCAGCAATTGTAAAATAGTCCATAAGGGCCATATTTTTTTCTTCACTCTTTAGCAAACTAATTCATTTTCTTTACTTTGTATTATTTTTTGTTATATTAATTATTTTATTTTAATTAAATCATTATCTTTCTTATTTTATTTTGTATTATATTATATGATATTATATTATTTAAATTATTAAATTTAGGGAATGTAATTAAGTTAATTAATTTATTTCATTTCATTTCATTTTATAAATTATTTTATTTTCTTTAGTTTGTATTATATTTTGTTATGTTAATTATTTTATTTTAATTAAATCATTATCATTTTATTTATTTTAATTAAATCATTATCATTATCATTTTATTTTATTTATTTAGTTTGTATTATATTATATTATATGATATTATATTATTTAAATTAGTAAATTTAAGGAATTTAATTAATTTAATTCATTTATTTCATTTTATTTTATATTATAAATTATTTTATTTTCTTTACATTACTTTGTATTATTTTTTTGTTATATTTATTTTTTTATTTTATATGTTATTTAATTTAATTAAATATTTAATTTATGTATTTAAGTAATATTATATAATAATGGACATTATATTATTTTAATTAATTTATGTTCAATTTAAAATAATATAATTAAATAACCAATATCAATACCAATTTTACTTAATCAAATTACAAAAGAACAACTACATTTACAATACAAAATTATAACACCAATATCAATACACATACATTCACCATATAAGAAATATATACAAAATACCAACAAAAATCACAAACCTAATCTTTAAATTACACCATATGTAGAGAGAGAGAGAGAGAGATAAACATATGAACTATGTATACTCACCTATATATATATATATATATATATATATATATCAAATAAATTAATTTAATATATAATTACAGCATATGTACGGTGAAAAAGCTAAAAGTAGAATTACCTGATTTTTATGACGACTTGGGCTTGGCCGCCGCCGGCGGCAGTGACAATCTTCCCTTCTCTCGCGTTCTCTTCCTCCCTCTTCTTTATCTTTCGCTCCTATAAATGGTGATCGACTCTCTATTTCTGATATTTAAAAGAATCAACGACCGTTTTACATTTTAATCGTACGATTCATTTGAATTTTAATGACGTGGATGTATTAGCATAGGTTGGGTCATGCGAGAGAACTTAAATCTGGTCGCAAATAACGTCCCCGCCAACATTTGCGCCAAATTTTGGGCGATAAAATTAAATTAGAGACCGATCAGCGACCGAATCCAATCGCGAAAAATAACTAGCGACTGGATTAACAAACGATCGCTAAAAAGATAATTAGCGACCGAAAACTGCGGTTGCAAATTCTCTTGGTCGCTGTTAAACCATTTTCTTGTAGTGACAACCCAATGAAAAGGCACTATTTAACCAAAACGACGTAGTTTTAGGCCTTAATAGAAAGGGCGCGACTGTTCAGGCCAAAAACGACGTTGTTTTAGGCTTAGCAAAAAAGGGTGCGTGCGTTCAGGCAAAAACGACGTAATTTTGGGGTGTCCGTTCAGGCAGATAGCGCTTCTCAAAACAACAAAATATTAACACGTTCGTTCGGCAGATACCGCTTCCTAAAACGACACAATTTTGAAAATAGAACTAAAATAAAATAAGCAAAATTATATACAAGTTCCCGGACTTCGAGCTTTCGCGGTCCAATGACAGTAAATGGCGTGTGTTTGAACCGAACTTTAGTTAGGTCCTCTCCCTTCCACAAAAGTGGGTTGCCCCTTGGGACCAAAACCCAATAGCAACTTTATTGTATATAAACCCATTTAATATTTAGTTCTTAACCGATGTGAGACTTAGCTTCCCATAAATATTTATTATCATTTCTAATTGTGACGCCCCCAAAATAGGTATACAACACCCATTCTGAGTCGCCAAATACATGGTACAGAAACAACTAAAACTTTATTAATACAATTGTCGTGCAAAATACGACAACACATAAACTGTGAGTTTAAAAACAAATATTGTCTTCTAGAAAATATCAACACTCAAATAAATGCTCATTACAATTTTGATACACTATTTTATAAAATAGTGAGGACTACTAAAACGACTTTCTAGAACCTTCATTCCATACCTCGACTAGTACTCGCTACATTCTCGCCTCCTGAGAAGAAAAATGGAACAAAAAAGAAAAGGGTGAGCTCAAATAGCCCAGTAAAGAATATTATGACTAAGATAATATAGAATAAATTATCGTTAGTCCTCAACAGGGAAAAATCTGATAGTATACAATAGACAACAAGTTTTAAATCAATATTCGCAGCGAAAATAACAATTCATTAGAAGAGTTACGTAGAGAATGAAATCTACTTTCTTCTATGAATTTAAAGTTTATCATCAATATTTTATCCTTGTAATATCAATTAATATACATCTTAAATCAAATATTCATCTTTGCACTACAGGCCAAAGATATTCATCAGTTGGTCATGTTCATCTCAACACCTGTACATCTTTGCACTACGGACCAAAGATATTCATAAGAAAATCAACCATCTTTGCGCCATTGTGCCAAAGATATTCAAAGAATATCATCATTTAGGACTTGAGGATGATGAAAAATATTTTAAAGAAAATGAATCCGGTGAAACAAAAGAACAAATAATAAGGATTAGATTTTTTAAGCAGATTCAAGTTCAAAAATACTTCATAAATAACCATAGTGAAGTAAAATTCAAGAATGATCAAAACATGGATACAATCAAAGCTAGTATCCATAATAGATATTTGGACAAAAACAAAAATTTAATTTTTACGTGAATAAGTGTAGATTCGTGAATGAATAGTCGATATCGTGAATAGTAACTCCCACACTAAAAAGACAAGGATTTCACAAGAAAAATCTTACCAATATTCCGGCATAATGATATTAGAAAAAAAATAATATCATTTAAAAAAAATAACATCTCTTACCTCGAAAAGACAGTATTTCTAACTAGAATACTAGATATAGTGCTGAAAGGAACTTGCACCGTATAGCAACACTCAAAGTATCAAAATACTCACTAGAATACGCTCGATAATATATAGAGAGAAAACTTTAGTTTCTGGTGTGATTTTTAATTCTAACCTAAGCACCCTATTTATAGGAAAATGCTTAGAACACCAAAGCAAAAAATTAATATAAATAAAATTTTTCACGCCCACCTAAGACCAACTGAATTCAGCTCATTTTACATACTAGTGGGGCCCACCAACTTGTTAAAAACATTTTTCTTGTAAAAATTATTTAAAACTTCAAAAATCAATTATTCTGGAACTTTGGAACTTCAATAATTCATAAAAAAAAAATGAGCCTTTTATCAGAAAAATTCAAATCTTATGTCCATTCCATAGAAAATTTAATTCTCTACAACTTTGCAGAAGAAAGTTTTACCAAATTCCAAACAAAAATTGATCGAAATCCACAAATGGATGATTTTACAGGCTATAATTAAATTTCAGTCAAGAAATGGGGTCCACAAACATGGAAAAAATGTTTTAAATATTTTTAGTAATAAAAATACTCTTCCTCCTCATATATTCATATATCCCACATTCATTGTAAAAATATCATCATTATTATATTATTAAAATATAATAATATATTTAAATAAATTATTTTATCAAAAAAGATAAAATATCATTTTTTTAACAATTATCACTTTAAAATTTTCTCCATCTATATCAACATAAAATGAATATTTTCCTTATCATATAAATCAATAATTAATTATTTACAAATAATATTACAGAATCACAATATCGATAAACACGGTGCCGTCCTCCAGAAAGAGGGGCTTTCAATAAGAATTTCTCCTTCATCAAGCCATAATTAGGTGACCAAACCTCTCCTTAGACATAACTTTCTAGACATTGCCAATAATGTTATCTAATAATATTATTCAAATAATATAAATTATTGTCTCAGATAATAGAAAATACTTTGTAGTGACAATTATCAAACAACAATAATATAAAATATCAACGTATGACAATTATTGAATCAATAAAATATTGAGCAATAATTATTGTAACAATTATTGAGTAGTGCCTTCTTATGTAAGAATCAATAATTGATGCAATACCGTGTTTTACTGTGTTTTAACCACCGGGTGTTCCAACAGTATTAACTGTAACAACTACGCCGTTATTTATAAACAACTTATACTCGTCGTTTTCTTCATCCAATCGCTTTCTGTTATGGGGCCCACACAAGGCTGCGCCGTCGTACGAATATTCCCCGACAGTAAGAATATTCCACAACCAAACGAATATTCCTCGACAACAATGAATATTTTATAACCACTTGCTTATTTGAAATATTTGCGCATTTTACCCATAACTAACCACCTTAATCAAATCAACCCTTACTATTTTCAAAATAATAAATAGAGAAAATTCAATTTCATTAATAATAAGTTGGGGTCTTACAACCTCCCCTCCTTATGAAATTTCATCCTCGAAATTGACGTACGCACCTGGTGTTTCGAAAAGGTGAGGATACCTCGCTTTCATTTTCGTTTCCAATTCCCAGGTCATTTCCTCAATAGCATGGTTCCTCCACAAAACTTTAACTTGTGGTATGACCTTTGTACGTAGGACATGCTCCTTTCTATCCAATCTTGACAGGTACCTCCTCATACGTTAAGTCTTCGGCTATCTCGTCCAGTTTTAACTCAATAACGTGGTTCGTGTCTTTCACATATTTATGAAGCACAGATATGTGAAAAACATTATGAACATGAGACATACTTGGAGGTAACGCGAGTCTATAGGCCACATTTCCTACTCGGTCAAGAATCTGAAATGGACCAATAAATCGTGGATTGAGCTTTCCTCTCTTCCCAAATCTTGTAACTCCTTTCCATGGGGCAACTCGCAATAATACATGATCCCCAATACTAAATTCCACGTCCTTTTCAAGAAGATCCACATAACTCTTTTATCGATCATGTGCCGTTTGTATACGTTGTCGAATCATTTGGATCTTTTCTGTAGTAATACGTACCAACTCTGGTCCCAACAATGTTGCTTCACCCACCTCATCCCAACATACTAGAGAGCGACACTTTCGTCCATATAATGCTTTAAATGGAGCCACACCTATACTTGCCTGATAACTGTTGTTATAGGAGAATTCCACCAATGGTAAATACTTATCCCAACTCCCTTTGAAGTCTAGGACACAAAGTCTTAATAGATCTTCAAGACTTTGAATAGTTCTCTTTGATTGTCCATCCGTTTGAGGATGATATGCCGAACTGAATCGTAAATTCGTGCCCATAGCTTTTTGCAAACTAATCCAGAATCTTGAAGTGAATCTTGGGTCACGATCCGAAACTATGGATACTGGCATGCCATGCAATCTCACAATCTCATTTACGTACATACGAGCAAGATGTTCAAGGGGATAAGTCTCCCGTATCGACAAGAAATGAGTAGACTTGGTTAATCTATCAACAATAACCTAAATAACATTTATGCCTTGAGAAACCGTGGGAAGACCCGTAACGAAATCCATGGTAATGTGTTCCCACTTCCATTTCGGAATCTCAAGTGGTTGCAATGGACCCTTAGGCACTTGATGCTCCGCCTTTACACGTTGACAAGTTAAACACTTCGAGATAAACTTTATAATCTCTCTCTTCATATTGTTCCACCAAAATGTATGTCGAAGATCACGATACATTTTGGTACTTCCAGGATGGATTGCAAATGGGGTATTGTGTGCCTCCATCATGATCTTGTACTTCAAATCAGAGTCGTTAGGAACACAAAGTCTGGAGTTGACTCGAAGTATTCCTTCTTCATCGATTCTTGCTTTTGGAATAGCACCTTCTTGTACTTTCTTCTTCATACGATCATTTCGGATTCGTGGCTTGAGCAACTTTAACTTTTTCAATTAAAGTCAGTTCTATGCGTATACTTGACATCATCACATGGGTCCCCGGAGTCTTGAATTCTATCTTCATCTTTTTTAAATCACACAAAATGGGCCTTTTTGTTGACAACATCGCACTCGTTCCCGCATATGATCTTCTACTCAACGCGTCAGCTACCACATTCGCTTTTCTAGGATGGTATTGAATTATGTGGTCGTAATCTTTCAACAGCTCGAGCCAACATCGTTGCCGCATGTTGAGTTCCTTTTGGGTGAAAAAATATTTGAGGCTTTTATGGTCTGAATATATCTCCACTTTCTCCCCATATAGATAGTGCCTCCAGATCTTTAGCGCGAAAACGACTACTGCCAACTCTAGATCATGAGTAGGATAATTCCTCTCATACTCTTTAAGTTATCGCGAGGCGTAGGCTATGACTTTCCCATGTTGCATGAGAACACATCCTAACCCTTTGCCTGAAGCATCGCTGTAGATAACAAATCCATCTGAACAAGACGATATTATCAAAATAGGTGCCGAAATGAGTCTCCTCTTGAGCTCTTGAAAACTCTTTTCGCATTCCTCGCTCCATACGAATTTTATATCCTTCCGAGTCAACTGAGTTAACGGAGTAGAGATTCGAGAAAACCCTTACACGAATCTTCGATAATAACCAGCTAAGCCAAGAAAGCTACGTACTTCGGTCACCGTATTCGGTTGCTCCCAACTTTGTATTGCTTCAATTTTCGCTGGGTCGACAGATACTCCATGTTTTGACACCACGTGCCCAAGGAATGCTACTTCCTCAAGCCAGAACTCGCATTTCTTCAACTTATCATAAAGCTTGTTTTCATGAAGCCTTTGGAGTACCAGCTTCAAATGGTGCTCATGATCTTCACGACTTTTGGAATATATGAGGATGTCATCAATAAAGACAACAACGAACTGATCCAAATATTCCTTGAATACTCGGTTCATCATATCCATGAAAGCCGCAGGAGCATTAGTCAATCCAAAATACATGACTAAGAATTCATAATGCCCATACCGAGTTCTGAAGGCAGTCTTTGGGATAACCTCAGTTCTAATCTTCAGCTACTTTCTATTCTATTAGTCAAGGGCGCAGTGAACTGTAATTGTGAAAAGGTTGGAAGATCTGGCCAAAGAAGGTGATATACGTAGATTCGTTCCCATGGTTCGATCCTTCCCAAAGAAAAAGCGGCGTGTCAATTTCGATCGCTTTTACGCGAGAAAGGGGGACCACCCTCTAAGCCTAAGTATTCCTCAATGACCGATAGCGTACAAGTACCGTGAGGGACCTGGAAGAGGGGGAACGTGTCAAGTATCGGCTTGGGATCATGTCGAATGAAGATCGATCTTTGAAAAGAATTGTACTCCTTGCAACTGGTCAAACAGGTCATCAATGCGAGGTAGCGGTTACCTATTCTTGATAGTGACATGGTTTAATTCTCATTAGTCGATATAAAGTCGCATACTCCCGTCTTTCTTCTTTCTGAATAAAAACAGAGCACCCCAAGGAGATGTACTAGGATTTAATGAAACCGATGTCCAACAACTCCTGTAGTTGGACCTTTAGCTCCTGAAATTCAATAGGAGCCATTCGATATGGGGTTTTAGAAATGGGCTTTGTACCAGGTTCAAGGTCAATAAAGAATTCAACTTCATGTTCTGGGGGTGGACCAAGGAAGTTCTTGAAATACGTCGGAAAGTCAATAACAACAGGAATATTATTCAAATCTGACGTGTCTTTATTCAAATCCTTAACATGGGCTAAGAAAGCTTGACATCCATTTTTTTAATAAACGAATGGCTTTATGGCTTGATATAACAGTGATTAATTTTAGTGGTTTAGTTGCTTGAATTCGAATAACAGGTTGATTAGGAATATGAAAACTAATAACCTTACGAAAACAATCAATTTTGGCATGATGAGTAGTTAACCAATCAATCCCTAAAATCACGTCAAATGCAAGTATCTTTAAAGAGATAAGATCAACATGTAATGTGATGGTGCCAACTTGGATCAAACAAGATTTATAAACAGTGGATGTAATGAAAGTTTCTCCTAACAGAGTCTCCACAGATAAGTCAAAGTCTAATTTCTCCGGAGTCAAGTTTAAACGTTGAGCACAAGCAGGAGAGATAAATGAATGGGTAGCACCGGTATCTAGTAATGTATAAACTTCGCAAGAATTTATGATTAGCTTACCCGTGATCACCTCGTTTGGGTTCCTTGCATTTTGACCAGTCACAACAAATGCTCTTGCAGAACAGATTGACTTTGAATTTTTAGATGACCTTTTGAGTCACCATCCCCTAATCGGACTTGGTTTCGTTCTTTGTACAATCTCGAGCAATATGTCCTTCATTTCCACAATTATAGCATACCTTGAACTGCTGTTGTGGGCGGTTTAATGATATGTCCCTCTTTCCGCAGATTTATAGCATACGACCGGTGGTCGTTCTCCTCCTTAGAACCGATTGTTCTTTGGCCGACGTCTTCGCATTGTCATTGTTGAATCTCCTTTTTTAAAATATCCCCTCGACTCGCTTCTTCTATTTTCAATGCCATGATTACCACCAGAGTGGTTGCCGCTTTTGTCTGTATTTCTCTTTCCCCGCTGGTTATCGTTGCTCCGATGACTGCTGTCACTGGTATGACCCTGGTTGTGGTCCCTCGATTGAACGTACTCGTTATCTCGCTCTAATAATTGAGCCCGGTTGACAACATCTGAATATAGAGAAAATTTATGAGAAATGAGATACTGGCGTATGTCGGGTTTCAAGCCTCTCAAAAATATCCGCGTCATACGTTCCTCATTCTTCACCAAATGAGGTGCAAACCTGGATAACTTCGCGAACTTCGCCTCGTACTGGGACACCGTCATGTTGTTCTGCTCCAGTCTAATAAACTCTACCTCCTTCATATGATGAATAATTTCAGGAAAGTTCTTGTCATTGAACAGTTTCTGAAATGTTTCCCAAGACATGATGAGTGCGACTGGATGGGTATGCTTCACAGATTTCCACCAGTAATCTACCTCATTACGGAACATAAAGGTGGCGAATAGAACCTTCTGTTCCTCCGTGCATCCCAAGACATCGAATATCTTGGTAATTTGCTTGACTCATGTCTCCGTCTTAATCGGATCCAATTTTCCCCAGAATTCTGGTGGTCCCAACTCTTTGAATTGCTTGGCTTTGACAAACCGTGCGTTGCTATCATTTCCACCTGTATTTTGTACACGAGTCTCCTTTGTCTGATTTGCATGAACTGCAAAAAGCTTCTAAATATTCCATCGTTCATCGTCTGATCAGTGGTGTTGTTTATAGGAGGAACATTGTCGGCCTATTGCACGTTCTCCTCATTGGTGAGTAAAGGAGTCTCCACGGTCTCATTTACTCCACTGTTAACATTCTCGGTTGCCATTCTCAAATACTGCCATAAAACAAGGGTTAATTGAAGAACTTAACATATCACATAATATCCCTATATTCTGACCAACCAACAAAAAAGCTTAGGTAGGACATATTAGCGAAGGATTTACTCGTCTCTCCCCTCCTAGTTCTATTCCCCGATCTCTGCCAGAGATCATATCCCTAAGCTTTGATACCAACTGGTGATGCCCCCAAAATAGGTATACAACACTCATTCTGAGTCGCCAAATACATGGTACGAAACAACTACAACTTTATTAATACAATTATCGTGCAAAATACGACAACACATAAACTGTGAGTTTAAAAATAAATATTATCTTCTAGACAATATCAACACTCAAATAAGTTCTCATTAAAATTATTGATACACTATTTTACAAAATAGTGAGGACTACTAAAATGACATTCTAGAACCTTCATTCCATACCCCGACTAGTACTCGCTACATTCTCGCCTCCTAAGAAGAAAAATGGAACAAAAAGGAAAAGGGTGAGCTCAACTAGCCCAGTAAAGAATGTTATGACTAAGATAATATAGAACAAATTATCGTTAGTCCTCAACAGGGAAAAATCTGATAGAATACAATAGACAATAAGTTTTAAATCAATATTCGCAGCGGAACTAACAATTCATTAGAAGAGTTACGTAGAGAATGAAATCTACTTCTTCTATGAATTTAAAATTTTATCATCAATATTTTATCCCTATAACATCAATCAATATACATTTTGAATCAAATATTCATCTTTGCACTACAGGCCAAAGATATTCATCAGTTGGTCATGTTCATCTCAACACCTGTACATCTTTGCACTACGGGCCAAAAATATTCATAAGAAAATCAACCATCTTTGCTCTACAGGCTAAAGATATTTAGTAATATCATCATTTAGGACTGAGGATGATGAAAAATATTTTAAAGAAAACGAATCCAGTGAAACAAAAGAACAAATAATAAGGATTCATACTTTAAACAGTCCAAGTTCAAAAATGCTTCATAAATAACCATAGTGAAGTAAAATTTAAGAATGATCAAAACATGGATACAATCAAAGCTAGTATCCATAATAGATATTTTGGACAAAAAACAAAAAAATTAATTTTTCTGTGAATAGTGCCATATTCGTGAGTAGTGTCGTATACGTGAATAGTGCCGTATACGTGAATAATAACCCCGACACTAAAAGACAAGAATTTTACAAGAAAAATCTTACCAATATTCCGGCATAATGATATTAGAAAAAAAAATATCATTTTAAAAAAATAACATCCTTACCTCGAAAAGGCGATACTTTAACCTGGAATATCTCTGGATATAGTCTTTGAAAGGAACTTGCTCCGTATAGCAACACTCAAAGTATCAAAATACTCACAAGAATACGCTCGATAATATAGAGAGAGAAAATTTTAGTTTCTGGTGTTATTTTCAATTCTAACTTAAGCACCCTATTTATAGAAAAATGCTTAGAACACCAAAGCAAAAAATTTAATATAATATTAATATAAATAAAATTTTTCACGCCCACCTAAGACCAACTGAATTCAGCTCATTTTACATACTAGTGGGGCCCACCAACTTGTTAAAAATGTTTTTCTTGTAAAAATTATTTAAAACTTCAAAAATTAATTATTCCGGAACTTCAGAACTTCAATAATTCATAAAAATGGCCCTTTTATTAGAAAAATTCAAATCTTATGTCCATTCCATAGGAAATTTAATTCTCTACAACTTTGCAGAAGAAAGATTTTCCAAATTCCAAACAGAAATTGACCGAAATCCACAAACAGATGATTTTACAGGCTATAATCAAATTTTAGTCAAGAAATGGGGTCCACAAACATGAAAAACATGTTTTAAATATTTTTAGTAACAAAAATACTCTTCCTCCTCATATATTCATATATCCCACATTCATTGTAAAAATATCACCATTATTATATTATTAAAATATAATAATATATTTAAATAAATTATTTTATCAGAAAAGATAAAATATCAATTTTTTAAACAATTATCACTTTAAAATTTTCTCCATCTATATCCACATAAAATGAATATTTTCCTTATCATATAAATCAATAATTAATTATTCATAAATAATATTCTGGAATAACAATATAAATGACCTGGAATAGTTCCCAGGAAAGAGGGCTTTCAATAAGAATTTCTCCTTCTTGTGGCATAATTAGGTGACCAAACCTCTTCTTAGGCGAACTTTCTAGACATTGCCAATAATGTTATCTAATAATATTATTCAAATAATATGAATTATTGCTCCGATAATAGAAAATACTGTGTAGTGACAATTATTGAAACAACAATAATATAAAATATCAACGCAACAATTATTGAATCAATAAAATATTAAACAGTAATTACTGTAACAATTATTGAGTAGTGCCTTCTTATGTAAGAATCAATAATTGATGCAATGTCGTGTTCTACTGTGTTTTAACCACCGGGTGTTCCAACAGTATTAACGGTAACAACTACGCCGTTATTTATAAACAACTTATACTTGTGTTTTCTTCATCCAATCGATTTTACATTATGGGGCCCATATTACAAGGTCAAGCGGCAGTCGCATACGAATATTCCCCGACAGTAAGAATATTCTACGACCAAACGAATATTTCCCGACAACAATGAATATTTTATAACCACTTGCTTATTTGAAATATTTGCGCATTTTACCCATAACTAACCATATTAATCAAATCAACCTTTACTATTTTCAAAATAATAAATAGAGAAAATTCAATTTCATTAATAATAAGTTGGGGTCTTACACTAATTACATTAATGGTTATCGGCGGGAGTTAATTTCTCATTCATTACTCTATAGATTTGAGCTTCCAAATACTTAATTTTAATCTAGTCATGAAGTAGAACACATTGATATGTAAATTCATTTCAAATGATTAATGAAACTTATTTCAGTTTTTGCTCAAATTCTAAAAGATGAAAGCAAGAAAAAACTTAGTGGGGAAAATTAAATAAAGTAAGAAAAAAAATACCTTAGTTAGTATATCTTACTTACATAATCCCTTCGTCCCATAAAAAATTGGTTTGGTTTGACTTTTTTTAGTTAAGTAGACTATTTTTGTAATTAAAATTTATATTTTTTTTTTATAAATATATGTGGAGAAACTATAAACATAAGAAATTATGTTGAATTTAATCCTATCTTCAATTTTAATAGTTTTAAAAATATAAATAAATACTCTTAATTCTTAACTCTAAAATTGTACAATTTGATCAAAAAAGTGAAACTAAGCGAGTTAATGAGGGACGAAGGTGTACATTATACTGATTATAGTATTCAAATTGTCCTTTCTAGAGTCATTTTGTCAAAAAGATTAAGAATAGTGAGAAGAGACGAAGTCAAGATTTGTTCTTGGGGGTGGTCAAATTTTTTTTTAACAGCATAAAATATAGTTATCATTAAAAAGTAAAATTTTACCATTGCAAAATATATTTTTATTAAAACAAAACAAAAATAATGTAGTAATAGAATTTTTTTTGACAAAGACAACAAAACATAGCAAAAAAAGTCTTTTAGAACATATCAAAACTTCATCAGGACCTTTGAAGTGTCTTACAAAATTTTCAAATCAAACCAAAGGGTAAAAGGTCAAAAATGCCCCTGACTTTTACCCTGATGTCCCACTTGCACCCTAAACTATTTTTTTTTTCAAAAGTACCCTTAACGTTACATTTTTTAGGTCACCCGTGCCCCTGCCGTTAACAGAAGACAAACGGGGTTAAAATATGATGACGTGACAAGGCTTAAATATAAAACATATTCTAAATAAAATAATATATATAATTTAATCAAAACAAAAAATACTAAAATTCAAAATAAAAAAAGCATAACATATTTACATCATTTAATCAAAATAATAAAATTCAAATTATTTTGTTAACTAATCAAACCAACTAATTAAATAAAATAAGTTGTATAACATTTACATCATTTAATCAAAATATTAAAATTCAAAACATAACATATTTACATCAAATACTAATTAAAAAAAAATACTAAAATACTAATTAAAAATATACTAAAATCTTTGGAGTATTATGATTATTTTAGTAATTTTTATATTAATTTTTAAATCATATCAATTTAAAAATATTTTAGTATTATCGATTTTTTAAACTGAGTATTATCAAATTTTAAAATCATATCAATTTTTAAACTAAATAATATTTTTAAAATTCAAAACTAGAGTATTATGATTATTTTAGTAATTTTAATATTAATTTTAAAATCATATCAATTTAAAAATATTTTAGTATTATCAATTTTTAAAGCTGGAGTATTATCAATTTTAATATTTTTAATATTTTAGTAATTTACAATATTATTTAGTATTATGATTTTAGTAATTTAAAAATTTTATATCAATTAGTATTTAGTATTATGATTTTAGTATTTTAATGATGTAATTTGAATTTTTGTTATTTTGATTAATTAACAAAATAATTTGAATTTTAGTATTTTTTTAATTTGATTTTTTTAGTATTTTATTATTTTTTAATTAGTATTTTAATATTTTTTAATTAGTATTTGATGTAAATATGTTATGTTTTGAATTTTAGTATTTTGATTAAATGATGTAAATATGTTATACAACTTATTTTATTTAATTAGTTGTTTTGATTAGTTAACAAAATAATTTGAATTTTATTATTTTGATTAAATGATGTAAATATGTTATGCTTTTTTTATTTTGAATTTTAATATTTTTATTTTGATTAAATGATATATATTATTTTATTTAGAATATGTTTTATATTTAAGTTTGTCACGTCATCACATTTAAACCCCGTTTGTCTTCTATTAATGGCAGGGGCACGGATGACCTAAAAAATATAACGTTAAGAGTACTTTTGGAAAAAAAATTAGTTTAGAGTTCAAGTGGGATATCGGGGTAAAAGTCAGGGGCATTTTTGACCATTTGCCCCCAAACCAAATGTACAAGTGAGTCTTACAAAATTTTCAAACCTTAGGGGTTAGTCTTACAAAATTTTTAAACCTTGGGGGATGCCGTGACCCCCTCCAGTCTACATATGGCTCCGTCCATGATAGCGAGTAGGGGTGCTCATCGGTAAATAACCGATCCGGTATTGATTCGAAATTACTGGAAAAGCAAGAACCAGAATCGGTATCAAATTATCGATTTCGATCTGGGTTTTTTGATTCGAGTTTCGGATTATCAAGATGATAATATATATAATTATTAACAATAATTAAATATTTTTTTTAAATATTAACAATTTTTTTAAAAAACTAAGAATCATTAACTATTAATAATAATTAATATATAAAATAAAACTACAAAACATTATTAATAAATATAAAAAAAATTAATAAAACTATTATTATATAGAAATTATTAATATATAAAAAATTATTTACAATATAAAATTACAAAATATTAACTATTAATTATTATATTATTAAATTTTGATTTTATTGAATCTAAAAGTTTCACAAATCTTTACTCTAAGATGCAGAAAAGTATAAAAAATCGAAAAATTGATGTAGAAAAATCGATACCATCACGATTTCGATATCAATTAATTCGGTAAAAAATCGAAAAAATCAAACTTTTTGTGCACCCCTAATAACGAGGAGAAAAAAAAAATGAAAAGCAGAGAAAAAAAGGACGAAGAAAAGAAAAAACTCTCTTTGTTATAAAATTATGTCTAGATTCATAATATAATGGATGTCTAGATACATGTAACTCCCATGTCCATTGAGTTTTGTAACTCATGACTCTTTAGTTTTATAACTTACTAGTAGTATTAATGATCTTACTTCTATAAATATGACAATTGTAAAGTGATGGAGTTAGACACAAAAAGATTATGCAAACACTCTCTTTTCTCTAATCATCTTGTTTTTAGTTATCTTTCATAACATTTTATAACACGTTATCAGCACGAATTGCTTATCATTTTCGTCTTGAAGCAGATAATCATATTTAATTTGAAGGAGAAGGTATAATTCTCTCTCTCTATATATATGTGTGTTATGTCATTACGACTATATGAATAAGAGGTGATAAGGTATTATAGTGTCTTGTATATATATGTTATCTATTATCTCTGTATCACCAATATGTCCAGTGTCCACTAGTACTCTCTAGCTAATGGTGTGAAATGGGTCAGGAAATAACTTTGACCACACAACTGAATACACCCGAATTTACCTATTTAAGGTAACCTCCGTGCATGAAGTCATGCATTCCAAATAACCACTTTCCAGGATTAGCTAGTTTGAGCAAGTGAGCTTCTTTAGCTGCGTTAGATTTTTTTTATGCGTTAATATTAAGCCTGCATATGTAGTGCCATTTGGTTTTTTATAGTTATCAAACACAAATATCATGAGGTTGTATTTATGTGTGATTCCTTTATGTTTGCAGTTTTCTGATATATTAATGATGATGGTGAATGTGGTGATTTTAATTTGCCATGTCTGTGGCATGTCCTAGTTGGTTATTTGTTAAATGTCACCACCTCTGGATACCAAGTGGCTTGGCCTATTAATTTTCTTGGTTATTGAAATGAATTTTAGTTGATAAATTTTATTCTGAAATGATTTACGGAGACTGTCATAATTTATTCTTAATCTCGTTTCCCCCCTTCTGACATGAAAGAATTTCATTGTATTTTTTCAGTAGCATTTGTACTGTATTTTCTTATATGTAGTGTGCACATCTTAAAAAAAAAAATCTTATATTTTACTTCATGCACACGTAAATAATTATATGTGGATAGTTATAATAAACTAAATTTCTAATAAGTTTTGATATATTTTTGTATAAAGTTACAATGACAAATATACTTAGTAGTGTTGGTTTGTTATTTAATTTTAGTAAAAAAATTTAATTTGGTATTTTACTGCATTTCTATAAATTGTTTCATTATAATTAAATCGAACATATATAATTATTTAATTTGATGGAGAATATGTTTAGTTATTTAATATTCTAATTTTATAAATTTGAATTTGTTGCCCTTGATTTATATCGAGCAAGAATTGTTTGTAATGGAATCTTGATGTTCAGATTCATATAAAGGCAAAGAACCTTGGAGATACAATTAAAGTTGGCAATCATGCATCCCTGCAGGATCATGTAAAATTAATAATTTTTATTCGCTATCATCTCCATGAAAAATTAAAATATGAGTTAATTACAGTAAGAGACTCACTTGTCTTATGAAATGATTTTAAAGGAAAGATATGAGAATCAAAAATTTGTAATTCTCCCAAAAGCTCATTATAATTGGTTGAACCTGAAGTTGCAAGATTTTAAAAGTGTTGAGTGAGAACAATTTTACATTTTAAAAAAAAAATAATCTCACTATTAAAATTATGTGAAAAAAAAATCGATAAAGACATGTTAGAAAAAATATTTACTATATTTCATGCCTCGAATATGATCCTGTAGTAGCAATATTGTGAGTGTAAGTTCATAATATATTCTCTGAAGTGATAAAGGAAATTATATTCCTAGAAGTGATATCACTTCTTCTAGTGGCTGTACAAAATAATGAGTTTTTTTTTCCGAAAAACAAACAATCTCGCTCGATCGATTATATTACATTCCCTGAAGTGAATGGAATCTCATTTGATAATCATAGAGGAAATTATGGTTGTAATTGTGGTAGTGGACTTGAAAAGAACAATCAATATATAAAAGGGAATGTACCCGTCATACTCCTAAACATTTGGTAGATTTGTACCAAGACTCCATAAAAGAAAAGGAAATGGAATGATCCTGAAGATCACATGAATTATTTTGACTTTTCAAATGGAGTGGATATAACTAATTTTGATATCTATGGTTTCCTTGATGACATGTTGATAGAAATGTTCATACTAATTAATTATTTTGTTTCCTTGATGATATGTTGATAGAAATGTTCATACCAATTAATTATTTTTATTTCATTATATTATGACATTATAATAAGTAATTTTATTATATGTTTTATTTATGTTTCAAGTAAAATTTATGTTTTGCATATATAAAGTTGTATGGGCCAGAAGCTCATCAAACTTAATTAAAGGCTTTAGAAGAGCGATGATTCATCAAACATAATTGAAGACTCTTGAAGAGTGATTATTCATCAAATTTAATTAAAGTCTCTGGAAGAGCGATTATAATGTTTTCAAAGGGCACACAACTTTGTATTGATGATTCTTTATATTCTTCTGAGACGAGCAGAAATTTGCTCAGCTCTAAGGATATACATTATAATAGTTATTATATTGAAATCAATAACGAAGGCAGTGAAGAATTTCCTTATATTACTTCAATAGTATCGGGCCAGAAGCTCATATTAGAAAATTTGTATATTTTCTCTTCTGGGTTATATTATACTAAAATGAGAATAGTTGAAACAAATGTTGTAATACACCAGAAGTGTGCAATACACCAGAAGTGTTTGGATCCAAATATTTTTATGATTTGGCATGATCATCTAGGATCAATAATGATGAATTGAATTATTGAAAACTCCCATGAACATCCTTTAAAGAACCAGAAGATTCCTTTACCTGTTGATTATATCAAAGTAAATTAATTATCAAATTGTCACGTCTAATTATTGTTATTTGGTGTTCATCTTCTAAGTAAGAATTCAGAGTGATATTTTTAAGGTATATTTTGAGGATTGTTATTTTAATATTCTTCCCACTATTAGGGGGAGAAAAGTCGTTGCCTGAAGCACGGCGTGAGATCATTGCCTGAAGCATGACGGGAGATTAATTTGGAATGTTTCAACGTTATTTAATCTTGATCCTTATACAAATTAGTATGAACTAGAAGTTTAAAGGATAATTCATTTGCAATGAATTGCAAATTAATTACCAGAATTATTCACCGATAATAAGAAAATAGTAGCTGCTAATACTCTAGTAGAGATTGATGTCCCTGTAGGACAATCAATTAATGCCGCAGTAAATTGAATCAAAGTCACACCTGAAACATAGAATTTTTCAGAAGAAGAAAATACAAGAAAAACAAGTTGTAGCCTATAAAGAGGCTATACCCATGAAACATGCTACAAAATTTATCAACCTATCCAAAACTTATGAACAAAAATCTCATGTAAATAAAACTCTTGAAGAGTTATTCCCTAAAGAGGATGAGTTATCCCCTGAAGAGGATCAGGTACTTGAAAATAACGAGATCTCGATACATTATGTATATACAGGAGACGTGTATATTGGATAGAAATAAAAGTTTTGTCGACAACATATTTTTATATAAATTTGCTATGGATATTACCAGAAGTAATGATCATATATATGAACCACAAATCATTGATGAATGTAGAAATATTTGGCCAGTGTAGAAAGAGGCGATTCAAGCAGAATTAAAATCACTAAGTAAATATGGAATTTTTGGACCTGTAGTCCGAACACCTAAAGGTGTAATGTCTGTTGAATACGAATGGGTATTTGTACGAAATAAGAAAAATAAAATTATATGGTTTAAAGCGCAACTTGTAGCACAAGGTTTCTTCGCAGAGACATGGTATTAATTATGAAAAAATATTTGCTCCTGTAATGGACACAGTTACATTCAGATTTTTAATTAGCTTGGTAGAAAGAGAAATTAATAGATGTTGTTACATCATATCTGTATGGATCATTATATAATTATATATACATGAAAATCCCCGAAGGATATAAAATGCCTGAAGCATATAATTCTACATCTCGAAATATGTATTCTATTAAGCTACAAAGATCTTTATATAGGTTAAAGCAATCCAGATGCATATTGTGGTATAATCGCCTAAGTGGATATCTTTTGAAAGAAGGATTTGAGAATAATCCAATTTGTGCATGCATTTTTATCAAAAGATCATAATCTGGATTTGCTATTATTACTATATTTATTGATGAAAGATTTTTTCTCTAGAAGAGTCGACAAAAATAACAAATTTGAGATGAAAGATATTGGTAAGACAAATTTTTATATTGGCCTACAAATTGAACTATGGAATTCTTGTACACAGAAAAAGTCCTGAAGTAACTTTACATGGATAATGTTAATCCTTTGAGTACTCCAATGATGGGTTGGTCACTTGATATCAAGAAATATTCGTTTTGACCACAAGAAAATGATTAATAAACTTTTGGTCTTGAAGTACCATATCTTTATGAAATTGGTATTTTGGTCCTGAAGTACTATATCTTAAAGTAATTGGTACTTTGATGTATCTTGCAAATTTGACAAGACCTGATATAACATTTGCAGTTAACTTACTAGCAATGTATAGTTATGCACCAAATCGAAGACATTGTAATGAAATCAAACATATTTTACATTATCTTTGTAAGACTATTGATTTGGGATTATTTAATCCAAATGGTGATAAAACCAAGCATATTACACCAAAATTATTTTATACACATGAGCCCCAGAAGAATGGCAATATACGATCATGTGATAATTTGGTTGATATATTCATTAAGTCATTACCAGCTATGATTTTGAAGAAGATGGTGCACAATATTGGCATACTTCGACTTAATGATATTTTTACCATGAACAATGGAAATTTTATGTACTTATGAAGGGGAGTAAAAAATGATATGTGCTGATTGTACTCTTTTTCCTTCGCTAAGATTTTTTCCCACTGAATTTTTCTTTGCAAGGTTTTAATGAGGCAATCTCAAGGCACTAGAAGTTATACAAGAATATTGTACTCTTTTCCTTCACCAAATTTTTTTTCACTGGATTTTTATTTGGTAAGGTTTTTAACGAGGAATATTCTTAGAAAATTGCTACAAAAGAACTCCATCCATTCTGTATGAAGACAATGCTGCATGTATAGCTCAATTAAAAAGGGGATACATCAAAGGAGATAGAACAAAGCACGTCTCACCAAAATTCTTTTTCACACATGACCTTGAAAAGTGTGATAACATTGATGTTCAACAATTTCGATCATAAGATAATCTGACAGATTTATTCACCAAAGCATTACCAACTGCAACGTTTGAAGGATTGCATCACAATATTGGAATGCGACAACTGAAGGACATAATGATACATTCATGAGGGGAAGCTAATACGCGCTGCACTCTTTTTTCCTTAACTAAGGTTTTTTCCCATTGGGTTTTCCTGGTAAGGTTTTTAATGAGGCAGCTTTCAATGCATATAGTTATACAATAGACATCCAAGGGAGAGTGTTATAAAATTATGTCTAGATTCATAATATAATGGATGTCTAGATACATGTAACTCCGATGTCTATTGAGTTTTGTAACTCATGACTCTTTAGTTTTGTAACTTACTAGTAGTATTGATGATCTTACTTCTATAAATATGATAATTGTAAAGTGATGGAGTTAGACACAAAAAAATTATGCAAACACTCTCTTTTCTCTAATAATCTTGTTTTTAGTTATCTTTCATAACATTTTATAACACTCTTATCTTAATTAGTTTTTTGAAGCACACATCGCAACAAAATAATATCATAGCATTCACTTGCATGCAGACACGTTAATAATTAATGATCAGAATGATCAATGACGAGTCGTGGTAAAAGACTAAAAGTCCCTCGTCGCCACAATCATCTTATTGTGACCCAAGTATATTAATATGGGTAATTATATTATTTAATTAGTTTTATTAATGATATTTTTCTCATTTTATCGTTTTATCAATTAAAATTATGTCTGTGTAAGCTAATTGTAATAACTAACTTAATGTGACAACCACAATTACATTTTTACCCTAAATATGTATACACATATTTATGTATCTATATATATATATATAGTCTGCTTCTCTAGTATAAATAAAAATAAATCATTATAAATGATTTTTTTTTTTAAATACGTGAAAACCGTCTCTATAATGCGGTATATATATCTGACAGTTTGAACCATCGTCATATCTCGAGAAAATCATTCTTATAGTCTAATTAAGTCTTTTAGTTAAATTTTTAAGTTCGTTGGAGAAAATTTATATATATATATATATATATATATATATATATATATAGAGAGAGAGAGAGAGAGAGAGAGAGAGAGAATGCACGCAATCCATAAATTGACATATTTCGTCAATATTTCTTAAAATGCTATTCTAAACTTAAAAATATTCCAGCCGGCCTAATACAAAGTTAAATTTACATTACCCTAGTTACTCTAAGCATGTGATAATTAGGCAGCTTGACAATGTTGGATCTCCTAACCTGCAAGTTTATCCAGCTACATTATGCCCAGGGTCATTGCACCTTTACTTCTGATCAAATCATTTGTATGATAAAAAAATATATTCTATAATGTAAATTAAGGCTTTAGCATATGATTCCATCCTAATCATTATAGCTGTAATCAAGAGAAATAAAAAGAGTCTTCCATTTAATTAAAGATAGATTGACAATATATGTGTGTCCTCGATCTCATGCCTTTGCAGCCATCTTAACTTGAATCCAGCCAATTTAATTGTATAGTTTATATTATTTCACCTGTTTATTAATTTTCTATGTTAATATGTGCATGTAACTTATTTAGGTTAATAGTATATCCGATTATGAAATATATAGCATATTATTCTTTTTCTTTTTCTTTTTCTTTTTATTGTTCATGTTTAATCATAAAATTAGTGATAATAAAATTATAATAACAAACTTGATATCATTATATAATTTAACACAAAAAAAAAGGATGGTTTTTTGTGGGAAAAAAAGGACATGAGACTCATTTTGCTTAACTGAGAAAGTAGTATTTGTACTCATATTGTTTTCTGGCTTGCATTCTCTCTGTGTAAACAATCGATATATATCTATATTATAAAAATGAAAAGACATAAAGTCGAATATTGGAACTATATATTAATTATGTAAATAATTTATAATCCAACACCAATGGATCTACGCATTAAACCAGGGGATCTATTCAAGGGACAAAGGATAATTGATCTCAATGAATTTTAGGGGAATTAAATTAAAAAAAAGGTGTTTAATAAAATTATCATGTTTTAGACTAAAAAACTATTAAACTTCTTAAAGTTCAAATACAACACTACTAGTACTTTGGCAACTCCAATCACTCTATACTCGGCAATTGTTAAAAGAACCATTTCAATTATTAATACGGTGAAAAATGAATTTGGTAACTAAATGGGAGATGAACGGAGGAATGACGATTTAATAATTTATATTGAGCATAATATTTTTGTAATTATTAAAAATGAGACTATCATGTAATAATTTTAAGTAATAAAATTTCGAAAAATGTTATTGTAAATAATATTTGAGGATTATTTAGTTTTGCAATTTATTTTATTGTATTTTTATTTTTTAAGATTTTTTTTCCAAATTTAACCTTACTGAACTAAGAGACTGGATGCATTAAACCTGCTTAGTCGTGCAATTAGTCGCCCTTTCACATGTATAAAACAATTTATTAACATAAATCCAAGGTATGGGCATTACTTTAATTACCTAACCACATTGAATGGTTCGCCCGTCAATTACCGGTGAGTATGATCATGTAGAGGGATCAATAAAAAGAAAAATAATATATGGTGTTGGTTTTCATTCATGCCTTCGCGATGTATCTATATATATAATAAAGAGTAATTATGATATATATTTTGATTGTTTTACGTTAGATTGCTAGTTATGTATATAACTATTAGTAATTATATTTTAGATAGATGTGTAATAATTGAGGTTGTCTTTCCATAATTTCTACTAATCTCATGTATTGATAAGCTTTATAATTGTAATTTGACGTAAATTTATCGTAATACATAGCATGACTCTATAATAAATAGTACAAAATCGTCTCTAACCCCTAAAATTTCATAATAATTTTTCAACACTAAAATTTAGGAATATATAGAAACCTAAAATAGAAATTATATTTTCATCCTTTATTTTATTTCATTTTTTTATCTATATTCTACTATCATATAATTATATGCCTATCACTATCTCATATTCTTATACATTTTTTTAAAATTTAGTTTGTTTGTTTTCTTTAAAATTCATATTCTTAATTGATACCAGTAATATTTAATAATATTATAATTAATATATTAATATAGTGTAATATAGAAAAATATGAAAAATAAATTAATTTTATAATATAGAAAAATAATTTCTAAGTTTATCAATTTCTTAAGATATGATATTTGGTTTTACAAATATATAGGTAACTGTTACGTTGTGGTACGGTATGACACAATCCAAGTAGGAGTTGTTTAATAAAAATTGACTGAATTTGAATCTGAATTTGAATGAGCTGAATCTGAATCTGAATTTGAATGAAAAAAAGTTATTTAATAATTAACATGTCTGAAACATCTGAATGACAGAATTTTATTATTTTACCCTTCTAAAAAAATTCAAAATTGTTGTAAATTTATTTAATATTACTTAATATAATAGTTAATATTTTTTATTATTTTTATTTTTTTTACTTTATTCAGTTGCTCATTCAGCTAAAAAAAATCTGACTAAGCCATTTAGCTCAATCATCTGACCGATTCAGCCATTCAGACGATTTTTTCCCAAAACAAATGCACTTAATAGCTGACCGATTCAGCTATTCAGCCATTCAAATGTATTTAGTCCTAATCAAACAGCCACTAAGTAGGAAAAGGTAGGAAATCCAGAAAGGTTGATACTGTTTTGAACATAACTTTTGATTTGATTGAAGTTACGGGACCCATAATATATTAAATCGAAGCTTGCAACGAGCCCTACAAGACTTTTGACCTTTTGCCTTGATCGATACCATTTAAGGCCCAAAAAAGTCAAGGAAATAGACATTTTAGCCTCCCGAAGTTTTTCTACTTCTGGGTTTATTTAGATATTTTCGTAATTTCATTATTACTTGCATAATTAGGATTTCCAACTTATTGTTTAGTATTTAAAGGATGTTTTAATGTGTTTTAGGGTTAACTTTTATTACTCAGATCTATAATAACTTATGGGTGTTTAATAGTCAATTTATCCAACTTTATGAATTCATGTGATTGTAAAGTTACATAGATTTAATTTATGTGATTGTTTTTATTCTCTATCCGTCTTTCGCTGTGTCAGTTGGCATCAGAGCAAGGATTCTAGCCTATGAATTAATGGCTACTGAACATGTGCAAGGCAACCCACCTCCTTGTAACGACGAGGGGATGGCGGTCCCCAAATCTAGGTACTTCATTCCCACAAGATTTGGTGTTCACTTTCCATTCATACATATCTATCTACCCAATCTAAATAAAATATTTAAACCATAATCCTCCCTTTAAATAGGGTTACATCATTAAATAAAAAAACATCCCGGGTTGTCTAACCTTTAAACATCATATAAGTGCGGAAATAAAATTATTACATCACATCATTATTTAAAAGTCTATGATCATCACAATAAATAAAATTACAAGTCTTGCATCACTTGTACATTTTTCCCTTTCCTTTGCTAGTTGAAGGCTCATCTACCTTCTCAACTTTATTTTGCAATAATAATATTTATGCAAGAGTGAGCAAAACAATTGCTCTTTGGATATAACAATGAATCAACAGAGAATAATAATAATAAGCGCCAATGAATAGGCTCATCAAAACTGAATAGTACTCTATCAATGATAATCAAAAACTGGAATCCAAAATATGGAATATATATAACTGAGGGTCATAAGACCATGAACTATGTCCACAGTTGCAAGTAATCTTTCAACTTCAACTTTAACAGTCATAAGACTATAAGGACTCCTCGTACTTAGGGGGATCAGCCCTTCGTACAATGTATTGTGCACAAACATTTCAACGCTAAGCGTAAATTATCCCCTAATAATAATAGGGTTGTTCATCTCAGTATTTAGAGTACAAGTCCGCACCAAAGAAAGTTTGGTTTGGATAAGCTTTCAAGGGTAATTTGAAGTTTAACGAACATCAACTAGAGGACTAGTTGAATCAATAGTGTTTAATAACACAACAGTTGATCAATAATAACATAATATGGAACAATGAATAAGTGTAAGCGAACTAACTATATCTTGAACTCATGCTTAGAAACAACTACAAAGCATAAGTATTGAATGACAATAAACCTTGCTTGAATAAAATTAAGCTAGGACTATGAATTATTGAATATACATTAAGTAATAGCAAGCTGAAAATAAAGCTTGCTCATTATGAGAATGGCTTGTGTCAAGTAAATGAACTAAGATAATTCAACATTAGAAATTAGAATTCAAGAAAATTGCATTCATAGTACATGAAGGACAATAAAAAAAACTTGTCTAACAATAAACAAGTTAGAATACATCAATAAATATTGGAATTCAAAACTTGTTTGAATAAAGTTTAAGTCATAGCTAGCTTGTTCAAATAATGATTCAGAATACAAGAATTCGATCAATGAAAGGTTAAAGTAAGAAACTTGCTCAATGTAAATGTAGAATTAGAAAATTTGCTCAATGTAAAAAGAAAAGTTTAGAAACTTGCCTCGAGCGTAAGCTATAATATTAAACTCATGTTCACCTACACATAGGTTTAAAACCACAATACCTATTAGATATGCTAACATACCACAACATGTACATTTCTATCTAAACTTATCATTTTAGCACAAGTCTTATGCTACCATTTACATTTCAAAATTCTCAAGTGTTAAAATTACAACACTTAACTAACCCTCACTGTATAAACTAAGTTATAACATAACACGTTCATGACTTATAATCATTTTTACAACTTTGAATTTACAATCCACATAACACGATTCTGTTTAACCTTGTTGTTACATGGTTCTCACATTAACCTAACCTTAAGCTAAGTTACATTGAACGACAAAAGTTTGCAGAATTAGCGAGACTTCTTTTCTATTGAGATCGGGGCAGGCGGCATTGGCAGCAGCGATTTTATATTGGCTTCTTTTCGCTGTGCGCTTGCGCTGAAAGGCTCGCTTGATTCTTATATTACTTATGCAGATTCGATTTTGCGAGAACATGGTTACGACACTTTTCTTAGGCCAACTAACACGAATTTCACCCATCAAACATAGTAAAATTAACACAAACAATTGATATAAAACTATTACAAAAACATGTTTGCTAACATATTCAACAATTAGAACAATTTAACAACAACTTAATACTAATTTAATTTCTCAAATTTCATATTTTCATATAAAACTCCATTTTGACATCTCTCACAAAAATCATCACTTTGTAATCTCTATACTTGGCCAAATTGCTTCATTCAAATTACGTTATCTTCGTTTCTTAATGAACTAGCATAAACAAGCCTCAATTTACAATTTAACATACAAATTGACCATAAAATTGATACTTTTCATAAACCATATGAAAAAAATACATATATTGTCAAAATTTTTTCTACTATTAAAACGAAATTAGCATACAATTTCTTGTTTAAACATAAACTCTAATCATTATAAACATGTATCATCACAATTACCCAATTATATATCAACAATTCAACAAATTTGATTTCACGAACATAATAAAATTTTATGTAAGTACATATATATATATATATATATATATATATATATATATATATATATATATATATAAGGTTAGATAAAATACCTTCAAATAGCTTGTAATCCTTAATTAATTCTACTAAATCTTGCTAAAATTTCTCTGAAAATTCTCTAAGTTCTCTCTCGATTCTCTCTCTCTCTCTCTGTAATCTCTCTCTCTAGCTAGCAAACTAGAATGCGTAAAAAAAAAAATAAACAATAGCTATAAAGTAAATAAAAAAAATAAAATATAACCTTAATAACCTAACTTAATAATAATATCGGTTATTAACTTATATATTATATATATATATATATATATATTATTTATTTATTTATTTTATTTATTTTATTTAAATTCAAAAAATAAAATCCAAAAGCCATAAGGCTTTTTTTGGCAAAACCCTTTAAATTTTAAAGAATTAATATATTTAAGCCTTGTTTGGCAAAAAAAACTAAATTAAACTCTTTTTAATTTATTTTAATAAACACTTTAGTTTATAATTTATAATTACATCTTATTTATTTGGATTTCCATATCCAACATTAGTCAATAAATTAATCACATATATATTTTAATTAAATATACCATTTTAGCAAATATCACAAAATTATAATTTTCATTATAATTTTATTTAATAATTTAATATACCATCTAAATTATTAAATCAAAACAACAATATAACATCTCATGTTATATTACAACTCTCTAAATTATAAATTAATTTAATTTAGAAAATTATCTAATAAATTTAGATTCATAAATATTTATTAAACCATCACATCAATAAAATATTTATTTCATCAATTCAACAATAGACACATCAAATAAATATTTATATTATTCAATAAATATTTAATATTACAATTTGAAATTTTGGATCGTTACATCCTTCCCTCCTTACAAGGATTTTGTCCCCAGAATCACAATTCAAACAATCAAATCGTCACATTCTCCCCTACTTACAAAGATTTTGTCCCCAGAATCGAAAACACAGACTAAACAAATAACTCAGGGTAATTCTTCATCATTTCCGCTTCGAGTTCCCACGTAGCCTCTTCGACGTTGTGGTTCCTCCATATCACCTTCACAGAAGGTATCACTTTATTCCTGAGCACTTGTTCTTTCCTGTCGACTATCTGGATAGGAATCTCTTCATAAGACAAATCTTTACTGAACTGCAACGGTTCATACTCGATCACATGTTTGTAATCGGGTTTATATGGTGCATAACACAAACACATAAAAAACGTTGTGCACATGTTCTAACTCTGGAGGTAAAGCTACCTCATAAGCTACTTCTCCCACTTTTCGCAATATCTCGAAAGGTCCAATAAACCTTGGGCTGAGCTTTCCTTTCTTGCCAAAATGAATTTTCCCCTTCCAAGGAGAAACTTTCAGAAACACAAAATTTCCTGCTTCAAATTCACGACTCTTGACTGTGTTGATCAACATACTTTTTTGTCGATCTTGGCGGCTACCGGTCTTGCTCTCGATGAGTTTGATAACTTGGTGATGCATTGTACCGATTTGGGCCTAACAGTTGACGTTTACCAACGTCATCCCAGCATAGTGGAGTTCGCATTTCTGCCAGTATAACGCCTCGTATGGCGGCATACCAATGCTTGCGTAGTAGCTTGTTGTTGTTGTATGCAAATTCCACCAATGGTAGATGATCATCCGATTTCCTTTGAAATCCATGATGCACGCTCTAAGCATATCTTCTAAGCGTCTGGATCGTTCGTTCGCTTTGCCCATCGGTTTTGCGGATGATATGTTGTACTCATCTTGATTGCGTTCCCATGCATTCTTGTAGTCTCTTCCGGAAATTTGATGTGAACCTCGGATCTCATCGATACAATTGACCTTTGGAACTCCATGTCTTGAGGCGATCTCTTTAACGTATAGCTTCGCCCGGTGATCAAGATTAAATCTAATCTTTATTGCAAAAAAGTGTGCTTGATTTTGTCAATCATCCACTATCACCCATATCGCATCGTATCCTTTACGAGTCGTTGGAAGACCTACCACAAAATCCATTGTGATATGCTCCCATTTCCATTCGGTATTCCAGCGGTTGAAGTAATCCCGCTTGGTCTTTGATGCTCGGCCTTCACTTTTACGACATGTCAAGCACTTTGCAACGCATTACGCAACGTCTCTTTTCATATTTGGCCACCAAAAATATCGCCGTAAATCTTGATACATCTTTTTGTACTTCCGGATGAATCGAATATCTTGAGTTATGAAGCTTACGTCAAGATTTCTTCTTTAATATCTGATTCTTTGGAACCCAAATTCGTCCCTCGAATCTTAGCATTTCCTTGATATCGACCTTGTACTTCACTTCTTTACCCTCGACCACACTTTCCTTTATTTTTCTGCATTCTTCATCTTGTAGTTGAGCGTTCTTCACCTTGTCCACCAAAGTTGGACTAGCTTCCATCTGGTACAATTTTTCATTGGATTCTTTTGGAAATTTGATTTCCAACTCTAGCCTTGCCATTGCTGAAATGAGCTCCTCCTTATCGGTTAACAACATCAACTTTTCCCTGCCTTTCCTACTCAAGGCATCGCATGACCACATTAGCTTTGCACGGATGATAAAAGATCTTGCAATCATAATCTTTTATCAATTCCATCCATCTTCTTTGACGCATGTTAGGGTCATACGTGTGAAAATATACTTGAGACTTTTTATAGTGCATGTAGATCTCACATTTTCTCCATAGAGATAGTGTCTCCATATCTTGATTGCAAAAACACAACTTGCTTGCCAACTCTAAATCATGAGTCGGATACCCTTTCTCGTAGTCTTTAATTTGCCTTGATGCATATGTGATGACTTTGTCGATTCTGCATAAGGACACAACCTAAATCCTTTGTGTGAAGCATCACTACACACCACAAAATTTTCTGTATTATCTGGTAATGATGACAACACGGTGTGCCACACTTAACTTCTTTTTAGTTCTTGAAAACTTTCTTCACACTTCTCGTCCAAACAAATTTTCTGATTTTCTCGTCAAATTTGTCAGCGGAGTAGCAATCTTGGAAAAATCTTGAATAAACGAATCTATAATATCACCGCCAATCCCAAGAAACTTCTCACTACGATGGAGTTCTTGGTTGTTCCCAATTATCACGACTTTGACTTTTGATGGATCCACTGAAATTCCATCCTTATCGATTACATGCCCAAGAAATTGTACGTTTAGCCAAAATTCACATTTAGAGAATTTTGCGTACAACTTTTCTTTTCTTAGCGTCTCCAACGTCGAGGCGTAAGTGTTCGCGTGTTCTTCTTGAGTTTTAGAGTACACGAATATCATCGATAAATACCACCACAAACTTGTCTAAAAATGGTTTAAACACACCACATTCATCAAATCCATGAAGCAGCTGCTGAGGGGCGTTTGTTAAACCAAAAGACATCACTAAAAATTCGTAATGTCCATACAGGAGTTAGGAATGCCGTCTTGGTACATCCTCCTTCCTTACTTTCAATTGGTGATACCCACTTCTCAAATCTATTTTGAGAAATATCTAGCACCTTCAATTGATCAAACAAGTCATCTATTCTTGGCAATGGATATTTTGTTTTAATAGTGACTTTGTTTAATTCTCTATAATCAATGCAAAGAGCGCATTGACCCATCCTTCTTCTTCACGAATAACACGGGTGCTCCCCCACGGTGACACTTTCAATTTGAATGTACTTCTTATCCAATAGCTCTTGTAGTTGCACCATTAGTTCTTTCATCTCTAGGAGCCATTACATATGGGGCCTTCGATATCGGAGGCGGTTCTGGCGCTAAGTCGATCACGAACTTCGATTTCTCTGTCGAGGCGGAAGTCTGGCAAATCCTCTCGAAAACACATCTGAATTCCCTAACCACCTTTGGTATTTCCTCCATTTCACCCTTCTCCTTTTGAGTATCGACTATGTAGGCTAAGTACCCTACATGGCCTTTACGACTCAACAACTTCTTGGCTGCATCATCGTCGGACATCTCATTTGTCTAGGCGATTTGCTACCATGAAAAACTACCTTTGGCATGAGTCATAAGGTTTACACACTTCTTTTGGCAATCAATTATCGCTCCATAATTGAATAACCAATCCATTCCCAATATAACATCGAACTCTCCAAGTTTTATCGGGATTAAATCTCTTTCATAACATTCCCTTAATGTTCACCTACAATTCTTGTATCTGAACCTAACAGGAATCACTTCCTATTCATAATTTCTATGTTTAAAGGGAAATTCAACTCTTCACTAGGTATTTCTAACCTCTTAGCAAATCATCGAGATATAAGCGAGCAAGTAGCACCGAATCAAATAATACATATGCATTTATATCATTGATTGGGATAATACGACACGACATCTTTTGATTGCATCGCGTCACAAAGGCCCGTCATGTTGAAGGTTACATTTGTGGGCTTATTTGTTGATGTTGGTCCCAACAATAGTCGGTTGTACCTCCACTAGCATTTCCCTTGCTTCCATTTGCCTCACGGATCTCTTCTTAGGGCATTCACGAGCAAAGTGATCCTTGGACCCATACGTGAAACAAGCGTTCTTCTTAGATTGAGTGCAATTTGGGGCGATGTGACCCTCACGGCCACAGTTGAAGCATACTCATTTTCCCATCAAGCACACACACCTTGTGAAACTTTCGCATGTGACACATGCTTGAACTTCTTCTTTTCTTTGGTTTCCTTGCTTGATTTCCGGCTCCCACATTTGCATTCCACTTCCTCTTCAAATTGTTGTTGCCATTTCCACCATTACCACCACCACCATTCTTAGCTTCACCTTCACTCTTCTTCTTCTCTCTGCTCTTGGTTGTGTTTTATTCTGACCTCGCCTCCTCTCTCTAGTGAGAATTGCTTTCTCCATTATTGCACTTGCAAAGCGTCTTTAATTTGGAACAAGGAGACCCTCTTTGTACAACCGGGGCTTGATCCTTGTTCAAACCTCTTAGCCTTGCGTTAAATGCATGTCTTGACTTGATATGGCGCAAACCTGCGCCAACTCGTTGAATCTTGCGGCATACTCGAGACACTGACATCGTTCCCTACTTCGATTCCAAAAACTGCACTTCTAGCTGACTCTTTGAACTTTCTGGAAAATAGGTCTCAAAGAATATTTCTTTGAACCTTTCCCAAGTCATTACCTCTTGACCTCCTCGGGTTTTATTGGCTTGCCCCCAATAACTCGCCTCTGCTTTCAACATGAATGTTGCAAAAGCGATCTTCTTGATTCTCCTCTACCCTAGCAACATCGAAAACTTTCTCTATTTCCATGATCCAGTGCGTGCTTCAGCCGGATTCATGGACCCCTGAATACGGTGGTCAATAGCCTTGAAATCCTTAAGCGTTGTACCTTGGTTACGAGGTTGATTATGCAAAGCACCCGTCGATAACGTCACTTAAATTCTTTGAAGCTGGGTTATCTTCCACATTGTTATTGTTGGTTTCCTCGGTGGTTCTCTGTCGTGGTGGTTGGCGTCTTGGAGGCATTTTACATTTAAAATACACCCATTAGTCTATTACTCAACTTCTTTAAGTATTTTTTACTTAATTTGCACACCATATAAGATTATCACGTAACACATAACACTTTGAATAAAATAATAACTTTTATTCATTCATAATCTTTTAAAAACATCAAAACAATAGCATCTTTGCTATTTACATTACTTTCTGAACTACAAAAGTTCTTGAGGATTACTTCATCATCATCACATCCCATTTGATTATATCATGCCGGGATTTACATTTTATTTACTTTCTAATCACATATCAATTACATTCCTACGATGTCCTACTAAGATCTTTGCGTAGCCTTCTGACGCTCTTCCTCCATAATTGAGTCATTGTTGGCGATCTAAAATGTATGATGGCGGCGTCTCAAAGCTGAATTGGATAACACATGACCCGATCTTGAGCTCGATTGATCACGGTGTTGAATACATTATTCATCTCTTCCATCTTCATCCTCTTTGCTTGTGTCGTCTCTCTCTCTGCCATTTTGGCTCGTTGATAAGCTTCATTATCGCGTCTTGGCTCTTGCCCTCTTTGTAGATTCCTCTTTCAACTTATTCTTCAATTCTCTGCAATCTCTGCTATCATTCGCTCGTTTTCTCCTTCCGGTGTGGACCGGCTTCTCTTCAACATTATTCGAGGCGTTCCTCTCGATCCTGGATCTCGTCGTCATTTATATGCCATCGAGTGCATTGTTGACTACTATCTCTTGTAACTCCTCGACGGTATCTTGAAGTTCCACATTGCGGTCATACACCTCGTCGTACATACGGGCAACTATCGAGTTAAGTGGAAGCTCTTCCTCCTCATCCTCCTCATCCTCATCCGTCTGTGGCAGCTCAACGGGGTCCTCCTCGTCCGTCTCTATCTCATCATCCTCATCGGTATTCTCTCTCTTTCAACTCTTTGTGACCAACCAGGAGTTTTTTCCGTGGCGATAGTTGTTCCCCAAATCACTGAATATCTCGAGGCTCTCTCTCTCTAGGCATCGGGATCCTTCCTCCCTAGCCTTATTGGATCCTCCTACATTAGCCATCCGTCAACCAAATTTTAAGTTTTTAATTACTAATCATCACTACTCGACACTCACGAGCACATTAGTTATAATCACATAAGCACATAAGTGTTTTATTTCTTCCTCCTAAAAACTCGATAAGAGTTCATCATCACTATCTTTTCAAAGGTTACTTCCTAAGTCTTTTCCCCCACCTAAGGTTCATAACCTAAAGCTTTGATACCAACCTGTGACACCCCCAAATCTAGGTACTTCATTCCCACAAGATTTGGTGTTCACTTTCCATTCATACATATCTATCTACCCAAATAAAATAACATTTAAACCATAATCCTCCCTTTAAATAGGGTTACATCATTAAATTCAAAAACATCCCAGGTTGTCTAACCTTTAAACATCATATAAGTGCGGAAATAAAATTATTACATCACATCATTATTTAAAAGTCTATGATTATCACAATAAATAAAATTACAAGTCTGCATCACTTGTACATTTTTCCCTTTCCTTTGCTAGTTGAAGGCTCATCTACCTTCTCAACTTTAGCTGCAATAATAATATTTATGCAAGAGTGAGCAAAACAATTGCTCACTGGATATAACAATGAATCAACAGGAGAATAATAATAAATAATGCCAACGATTAGGCTCATCAAAACTGATAGTACTCTATCAATGATAATCAGAAACTCGAATCCAAAATATGGAATATATATAACTGAGGGTCATAAGACCATAAACTATGTCCACAGTTGCAAGTAATCTTTTAACTCCAACTTTAACAGTCATAAGACTATAAGGACTCCTCGTACTTAGGGGGATCAACCCTTCGTACAATGTATTGTGCACAAACATTTCAACGCTTAGCGTAAATTATCCCTAATAATAATAATAGGGTTGTTCATCTCACCAAAGAAAGTTTGGTTTGGATATTTAGAGTACAAGTCGCACCAAAGAAAGTTTGGTTTGGATAAGCTTTCAAGGGTAATTTGAAGTTTAACGAACATCAACTAGAGGACTAGTTGAATCAATAGTGTTTAATAACAATAATGGTTGGTCAATTATGGTGTTATATGACAAACCCCTAGTATTATTGTGTGAAACCCTAATTTAAAATACAAATTAGAGTTCAAGATTGTTGGATAATCGTGATAATGTGATTAATGTCTGATATTATAAATATAAACACTAAATAGGTAAACCCTAATTATTGACTCAAAACCCTAATTATGAAATTAAAACCCTAACCGATAATTAGGAACCCTAACCATCAAATTGGGAAATCCTAATTGCTAATTTAGGATGTTTAATGCTAATTAGTGGACTTTAAAACCTAATAATCATGAATAATGTAATTAGAAACCCTAATTACAAATTGTTAACCCTAATTATTAAATTGTTAATCCTAATTAGTAAATTATTAACCTTAATTATCAAATTGGTGCCCTAATTGATAAATTAGTGATCTTAATTATAATTAGTGAATACCTAAACCTAATTTTTAAGTTTATGTAATTAGAAAATCTAAACTAATTTAGTAATCCTAATTTGTGAAATTTTAGAAACTAAAATTTCCATTTTTAGTCTTTTTAAGAAATCCTTAAATGCTAACACACAAAACCTTAGGGTTAAACCCTAAGGGTTTGCTAAGTTACTAACATGCCATTAAAATTGTATGACAAAAGACCATTATGCCCTTCTTGAATTATTTAGGCTAACTTGTATATCTTGCCAAACCTTTAGTGGTTGAACAACCCTACACATAGCCATGTGCTACAAACTCTAGAATTCAGCCAATTTCTAGCCAAGTTCATTGCATTCATGTATTATATATAAGATTAGAGAGAGACAAGTCCATTATTTGGCCATTTGAGCACCAACTCTCTACCAAGACCATATATCTCTCTAACCCACGAAATCCTAAAGCAAATCAGTCCCACAAACAAGCCCTACCACTTCCATATCAAATCAGAAACCCTTAGATCAAGATTGATCAAAGTAAAGGTATAAACCTAGCTTACAATCTGATCTTGATAGCTGTAATAAAAGTTGTGTTTAGTTGTTTAAATATGTTGTTTGTAATGTTAATCAATGATCTGGGTCTATAGATGTTAGATCCATAACATCTATAGGCTCAGATCTTGTGTTTAGCAAAATCTGGAAAAAGTTCAAACTGTGGTCTGACAACGAATGTCAGTGGCCACCAATCTTTCTCTGTTAAGTGTTTTTATTTTTTAAAGGTTTAATCTTGTAGTATGCTATGCGATCTTGGATCTGAAACTTGAATCAGGGTTAGATCTAGCATAGATTGAAAGTTATTGATGGTCAAAGTCGGTTGACCGACCATGACCAAGCCTTTTCTGGGTAACCCAGAACTTACCCAGATGGCTCTGATAGTTAGTTCATGTCCACAGATCTTGTTATGTTTGTTGATTTTGTTCTTGTTCTTGTAACCATGTTGTAATGTGTTACATTAACTGTTGATTCAAGCTTTTATATAGCCTAAACATCAAACAGGTGAATCGTAGTGGATGGTCAAACCAAGCTGGACGTGCATGAAAGCTGTTTTCTGGGTAACCCAGAAAACGCTTGTACATGTCGTCTGACATGGTTTGACCGACATGGATCTACTTGATCTGTTGTTGTTATTGTGATTTTATGTGTTAGATCTATTAACTTACATGTTGGCTACACACTACAACTCTTAGATCACAAAAAGAACACAAGATTAGCAAGTTGTGGAAGCCCAAAAGTGGCTGGTTGAACTGTTCTTCATTTATGGGTAACCCAGAAAATGAAGAACAACTCTGACAGCTACTTTGAAGGCTTAGATCTCATTGGTATGATGTTGTGTTGCCATGTTTGTTGTTGGATCATGTAGTCTTTCACTAGCACTATAAGATCTGACCAACATCTTGCCAAAAAACAACATGATCAGTGTTTAATGTTTGGTCAAAGTTGTTCACTTCGATTCCTTTGCAATGAAGATGCAGGTTTCTTTAAGAACATGAAGAGCACTATATAATGACAGTTGCCATCATTATAAAGCGATCTTCAATGACACTTTATTTATAAAATTATTATTTTTATTAAATAATTATAGAAAATTAGTTTTTAATTATTAAAATATAAAATAAATTAAAAATTATTTTAAAGTCAGAAAATTATATTTTAATAATTTTTAATATATTTCATAAATATTTAATATTTTGAAATATTAAAGGTATTTAATTTATTTAATTATAATATTAAATAAATTATTTAAAAATAATTTTAATACATAAAAATTATTTTAAAATATATTATGATATAAGAATATATTTTAAGTTATTTTAATATTATGTGATGAATTTCATTAATAAATTAATATTAATGATAATTATTTTATTTAAATAAATATATTAAATAAATTATAGAAAAATAGAATTAATGATTTAAAAATAGTATAAAAATTATTTAAGTGTTATAAAGATATTTTAAGTTATAAAATATAACTTTTAATATTTAAAGGTAGATTTTATTAATAATTTAATATTAAGGATATTAATTTCTTTAATAATTAATTAAATAAATAGTTTAAAAGGATTTTATTGATTTACAAATCATTTAAAAGGGATATACATGAATTAAAAATATTTTAAGTTATAATTAATGACTTTTAATATTTAGATAAATAATACATTAATATTTTAATATTAATGGTAATTATTTAAAATAATTTTAATTGTTTTAAAATAACATTTAAAGGTAATATAAATGTTTTAAAAATAGTTTAAGTTATTTTAAATACGTTAATATTTTGGCAATGGTTTCATTAATACTTTAATATTATTTAAATATTAATGATAATGGAATTACTTAATATTTAAATCATTTAATAATGATTCCGGTGTTTCAAAAATCATGATAAATTGTAATAATTATTTAAAAATTATTATAAGGCCATGAAAAATAATTATAAGGCCATGAAAAATAATATGACTGATAAATAAGTTATCTAGATAGGTATTGAACTGTTGTATAGTGTCTTAGGCTCGATAGATTCTTTACCGATAAAGTTTTTGATTAATCAGAGCATATTTTAAATTGATATGGACTTATATAATATGTCTGTATACGTGATTATTTGTGATTCAATGGTTGTTAAACATATGTGAGAATTTGATTAGGTTATGTCTTTGATCGCAAATAACGAAGATTATATGTTATAGTATGTTATTCTAATCGAACGAATGATCTGTTTAATGATAGGGCTTGATATAAAAGATAAATCTATGTTGTGTAAGCAGTAGACAGGGCAAGCATCTAACCCTTTGCATTTACTTTATGCAACGGATATGCGTAAGATAATATCTGAACTATTTGTTTCAATTGTTCAAATATTTCAACCATTGTATATACTTATGCAATGATTCTGTATAAGTAAGTTATTAAATTATAATTGTTGTACAAGTTCCTTTATTCTGTTATTGTAAGATCAAGATATATATTCTGTTCGTTTATTTCTAAACATGGTTATACAAGTGACCTCACTTAGATAATCATTATATTTTATCACATGTTAATACATACACTACAAGAAAAAGTTTTATTTCCGACGAAATTATGGTCGACTAAACATATTCAGTCGATGTTAATCTAAGACCGACCGAATATTTAGTCGAAATTAATTCAGTTGGAATTAATGTATCCTCGACAGACATCAGTCGGATTTAAGATCCTCTACTTGGCGCGAGGGTTTTCCGCCAGCGCGAATATATAGTCGACGGAATATGTGTCATCCTCGACTGAATAATGCGTCGAGGTTATCTTAAGGTCGACCGACACAACCTCAACAGACTTCTGTCGGAAATAAACCTAAAAAACCTCTTCCCCTTCCCTGCACCCTCTCATTTTCATTTCCCTCTCTATTTCTAATAAACTAGTCGACTGATGTCTCTCTCTCTCTCTCATACGCTCCCAACCCCCTCTCCATCGGTCCCCCACCACCGCACTGGTACCCCATTTCCCAAATGGGTTGTCCCCCCTGCATGACCCCCCCACCCTGGTACCCCACCCTCTCCCCCTATCGACGTCGTCCCCCCACCCTTAGACGTCCCAGAGTCACCCCACCCCACCCACCCTCAGGTACCCCCACTCCCAAACGCCTTCCCCTTGCACCCCACCCCTCTACCCTGGACCCACTACTGTCCTCCACATTCACACCCACCCAAGACTCACCGTCACGATCACCACCCACCTGCTGGCCAATGGAGACTCTCTTCTTTCCTAATTTTCCAGGTATTGAGTATATATTATATATATGTTAGTAGTATGAAATTTGAGTGTGAAATTTGTGTATGAATTTTGTATTATAATGTGCAATTGGTCTAAATTTATTTTGTTTTTGGATTTATATTACTAGAATTTTGGTATTATAATGTATATATGAATTCCGTTTTTGGTCATTTGGGTCTGAAATTGGTCATTTGCAGCTTCTATACATAGCTTCTGTACATGCATAACATCCATTTTATTGTTTGGTTTTATTTTCTTTTATGTAATTGTAGTGTATATTTCTTCAATTTCAATATTGTATGTTGAATGTTAATAACAGTAAACTAATTTTATGCTTGATTTTTCCGATGAAATTTCCCACGAAATTCTGTCAGAATTCTTGAGATGCAAAATCTGTTGGCTCTAATAACTATTTATTACTTAATTTACTAATACTAAAATTCACTAATTAAGTAGCATTTACTTAATTAGTTTTCGACAAATAATTTATACTTCAAATATCAATTATTTTAATCAACTTAATTAAAAAAACAAAATAAAATAAAAATTGACTATTTAATATACTAATATATAATTCAGAATAAAATAAAATAAAGTTTAATAAATGAAATAAATATAATTTAATATATAAATAGATTAAATTAAAAATAAAAATTATTAATAAATAAATAAAATAAATAAAACAATAAATTTCATTTAATTTAGTTTATTAAATAAAATAAATTTAAAAATGAGATAATATAATATAATAAAAAAATAAATTAAATTAAAATAATTAATAAATTAAAATAACATTAAATAAAATAAAATAAAATAAATTTAATTTAATAGATTAAAATTAAATTTAATTATTAATAAATGTTATAAGGTAGTTTAATTTAATTTCATTTAATAAAAAATTTAAAAATTATATTATATAATACAAAATAAAATAAAATAAATTAAAATAAAACAAAATAATTAATAAAATAAATTAAAATAAAATAAGGTAGCATTTGCTTAGTTTTTCATAATTTTCAATAAACTCAATGATACTCTCCTTTGCTCTTTAATACACTCATATATATATATATATATATATATATATATATGTAATATATTTTGAAACTTTAGAAACCGATTTGACATTCACTCAAGAGGAGTGAATGCTTAGAATAATCCCGATTTGGAATCATTCTTTTGGATGTTATGTCTCTCACTTAGGTTTGGTGCTAATTCACAAGGTGCGACGTGTTTATAATATTTTGAGGATTTTTTCAATTTGGTGTCTCTACATATGTTCTTGAGTGCATACTTAGACTAAGTTGTCTTTGGTCTATTTCGTGTACTTGAAGACCATGGGAGGTGATCTTTGAAATTTTCTTAAAATATTATAATCTGCCTGCACCTTTGAATAAGACTAGTGAGGAGACGCATCCAAGAAACGGGATAGAAGCCTAACCCCTGTAGAGTGGAGATATATATTAGGTAAACTAAATTCATGCATATATATATTCTAATTGGGTATTTTCTTCAATTAAAGATGTCAGCCGACCGGAGTTTGATGTACCGTAGGATACCAATTGATGGGAGGGGATTAGTTGATGTGTACTGTGAAGGGGTGTCCAATTTTATGAACAAAGCGATAGAACATGTTGATGATTCGAACGAAAAGATGAGATGCCCGTGTTCCAAGTGTAAGAACATGATACAGAAGACTTCCGATGAAGTTAAATTTGACTTATATTCACGTGGGTTTGTGGTTGGGTATTCGGTATGGATTCATCACGGGGAATTAGCTGAGTTTAGAGAATGGACATATAGTACTGTAGACCACTCGGATCACGGGGATTCGCAAGCAGATAACTATGACGTTGTGCAGTTGTTGGTTGATACGTATGGCCCTACCAATATTGGTGAAATTTGAAAACGAGCATGTGTCAAGCGGTTTCGGTAAAAGCCAAAATGATCAAAGAATTTGCTTTCTACAAGTTGCTATCTGAATCGGGTGTTCCATTGTATCCTGGAAATGACAAGCACACTAGGCTTTCTGCAGTTACGAAGCTTTTACATTTCAAGAATGAGCATGACTGTAGTGAGAGAGGATTCAATGATTTGCTTGATATTCTCAGCGAGTTCTTACCCAGGGATAATACATTGCCCGCGAATTACTATGAGGTGAAGAAGATGGTTAAGGGGTTGAATCTTGGGTATGAGAAGATCGATGCTTTTGAGCAGGATTGCATGTTATATTATGGGTAGGACAAAGATAAGGTGCAGTGTGATATCTGTAACTCGCCAAGGTACAAGATCACAAAACGTGGAGGGAAGGAGAAACATGTTCTAAAGAAGATTTTACGGTATTTTCCTCTTGCGTCGAGGTTGCAGCGGCTATTCATGTCTCAAGACCCGCTTCAAAGATATGAGTTGGCATAAAACAAGGGATGTCATGCCTGGTCAGCTGACTCACCCAGCAGATGGAGATGAATGGAAGAATTTTGATGCCAATTTTCCAAAATTTGCCAAAGAAGTTAGGAATGTTAGGCTTGGGATGGCTACAAATGGATTCTGTCCATTTAATAATTTTAGTCACCTTATACATTTGGCCGATTGATTATGGTAGCTTACAATCTTCCAAATTCAATGTGCACGAGGATCCGTATCTTTTCTTGACCTTACTTATACCGGGGATAAGAGTCCTACAAAAGACATTAACGTGTACCTCGGTAGTTAGTCGATGAACTTAAGATGTTGTGGGAAACAGGTGTTCAGACTTTTGATAAATCTATCGGGCAGAATTTTGTGATGAAGGCAGCCTTGTTGTGGACTATCACTGACTTTCCGACACTTGGGATGATTAGTGGTTGGTCGACTCATGAGAAGTTATCATGTCCAGTCTGCATGGGGGATGTGCAAGGCACTCAACTACGTTATGGCCGAAAAAGTAGTTTCTTTGGAACTGCTCGTAGATTCTTGCCTGCTAAGCACAGTTATAGAAAGATGTCTACAAAATTCAACAGAAAGACAGAGAAGAAAGGGGTTGTTGGTCTCTTGTCGGGCAGCGAAATATTGGGCTGGCTAAATGATCTAACATTTCCACCCCCTAGGAAGGAGCATGGTACGTTGAGAGCTATAGGATATGGGAAAAGTCATAACTGGACTCACTCATCAATTTGTTTTGAGTTGCCATACTGGGTTACACTAGCACATCGTCATTGTATAGATGTTATACATATAGAAAAGAATGTATTTGAGAACTTGTTTTACACCGTGCTAGATACAAGTGGTAAAACAAAAGACAATGATAAAGCACATAAAGATTTGGAGGAAATGAATATCAGGCGGGAATTGTGGCTCCGACCTAACAACACAAAACCAAAAGCTCCATTTTGTCTTACCAAGCAACAAGTTGAAAACATTTGCAAGTGGCTTAGCGCATTGAAGCTCCCAGATGGATATGCTTCTAACATATCTCGGTGTACTAAGGTTGAGCAGTTGAAAATTACTAGCTTCAAAAGTCACGACTGTCATGTATTCATGCAGAAGTTGATGCTAATTGCATTTTGTGAGATGTTACCCAGGAATATTAATGATACTTTTACCGCACTTTCAAATTTCTTTCAGGATATTTGCTTAACTGTTATAAGGTATAGTGATGTGGAGCAGATGGAGAAAAATATAGTGTTGACAATGTGCAAGCTCAAAATAATTTTACCACTGGGGTTCTTTGACAGCATGGAGCATTTGCTTATTCATCTGCCATATGAACTTAAGCTTGGAGGACCGGTGCAATATCGATGGATGTATCCATTTGAGAGGTAATATCACATACATTGTGTAATATTCGTCATCTTTATATTTAACTTATCAGGTAATATATATCACATACTTTCATGTGACAGGTATATGCGTCAATTAAAGTAGAAAGTTAAAAATAAAGCGCGCGTAGAGGGTTCTATTGTTGAACGCTATATGGAGGAATAACTTGTCAACTTGACTCGTTGTACTTTGGCGATGTAGTCACAACGAAGCATAACCGTCTAAGTCGGAATGAGGAATTAGGGATCCAGTCGTCTTGATGATGAGTTGGTTGTATTCACTTATCCAAATTAAACCATTTGGACATGAGGCGAAGACTTACCTAACCAATAAAGATTTAAAGATTGTCTCTACATCATACGTGCTTCTAAATATGCCTCAAGTATCGCGTCATTACATCAAGTATGTATTATTACAAGTTGAAAATGATTTATCTATCCTTAATAAAAATTAATTAATTGCCATATTATTATACATGATTCATTGAATTGGAAGCACATGCTTCTAACCCGGGGTCGACAGAATCACAGATGGAAGCATTCACTAATGCAAATTTTCACCGATGGTTTAAGAGAAGGGTCGAAGAAGAGAAGCGATATGATCATTTTAGAGATGTCATTTTAGGCCCGTATAAACTTGTTAGTTCATTTCGTGTGTGTATCGTGAATGGGTATAGATTCAAGGTTGATGACTTGAATGAATTGACATCAGTCAACTCCGGCGTTGTCGTGTTGGGAAGTTGTTATGGAGATTCTGAATCCAATTACTATAGAAGATTAAAGGAAGTGGTTGTGCTCAATTATCCAAGGGCTAAAAAGGTCGTTACATTTAAGTGTCGTTGGTTTGATACTGCAAAGGGTGTTAAAGTTGATCGTAATAGAATCGTAACAGTAGATATAAAATCTGTTTTACAATCTGATGATGTATTTATGTTAGCCAGCCAAGCAACTCAAGTGTACTACTCTCCTAATGTCGTTCACAGTAGAACCCCCTAGTATACAGTTGTGACAACGAAAACTCGACCATTTGATGGTACTAATTTGTCTGGAACGGATGACCCATTGCAAGAACAAGTTAGCAATCCCACCACGTTGTGGTATATGATGACGATGTGTTGGTGATGATGTCGTTGGCGTACTCGATGTTAATGAAGTGGAGGAAGATGTGGTTGTTAGTCCATATGTGATGGTAGAAGATGATATTGAGGAAGAAATTGATCTGTAAGAGGAAGAGACAAAATTAGAGGATGAAAATGATTTTGACTCTGACGGGTTTGACGACGTACTACTTCTTCACTAATTGGTGTTTTGTAAATACTATACAACTAAAATCAATCATTATATATATATATATATATATATATATATTTCCCACATAGGATGACCATTTGATCGTTCATCGATCTATATACATTATTTCATGAAGATACTGACTATATATACCTCGACATAACGGTTGAGGTGGTTGTGGTGGCCCGCTCCGGATCGGGTGACGGCTCCCAGGGAGGGTCGTCTTCAGATGCTAGTGAGTTGATTTCTTTTTTGGCTCAGTAACATTATTTTCATAACTATATTATACATTCATTTACTATTTTTGGACAATGTCATAACTATATATATTAACATACAGATGCTTAGACGTCGGCATTCGTGAGGGCCTAACCTCGGTCGATTAAGTCATCCATGGCCATTTCCTCTACAGTTCGATTGATGTCGGCTCAAATGCGTGTAGGTTTCAACTATAATATATCACTTATGTTCAATTAGAATGATATTATCATGTGATTAATAAATTAAAATGTTCTTAATAAATTTTGTATTATAGTATTATGGATCCTATCGCTAAGGCGACCGTACACACCATCTGCCTGACGCATCTTCCCTTTTGGTGCGCGATGCGATTTAGTCGATGCGTATTACGATGCTTGCGGTTTCATGGTGACAGTGTTGCGGGAGTTTCACGTAAGTTGACTTACATATATTAAATCCATGCATGTTATTTACATATTATTTAAATAATAAATTATACGTATATTATGTCTGTTTGATAGAGATACTATAGATACGAGGCCGGCATCACTGAGGCGGATGGTGACGCCGTTATCATTGCCCACATCTCGAAGAATTATGCCTGCTGGTTGTACAAGATGCGACGGGAGAGGTAGTCAAGGCGATAGAAGAAATGCGGGACTACTTTTATGAGATCATCAATTACCGTGAGATCGAGATCTGACATAAAGTGCGATGTGCAGATCTTGGGATGATCTTGCGTTTAAGACCAAGTCGAAAGCAGATGAAGAAGAATCGCGACAAAAGTCGAGTTGTACATACATACGGCTCGCGATCGTTTGAGGAGGTTAAGTCGGTATGTATTTCTCTTTAGTTTAGTTTAATCTTATATTGAAACTATAGTAAATTAAGGTGATCTTATTTAATGTATAGGATCTAGGCCCATGGAGTAAGCTTGGGCCGACCTCCTATTATGATCGAAGTTAGGATAGAGTCCATACGCAATGAAGGGCTCTACTTGGTCGACGATATCTCCAAAGAGCACTAGCTATCTGGGTAATACATTTTACTATAATAGATATTATTTAGGATAATATTACGTAATTTATATGATGATACCAAGATAACTCACTTGTATATCAAATTACGGAGGCGGTTTGAGAAGCTCATGACCGGTGATATATATAGAGAGTTGCAGTCGCTAGGAGGCGATCTTTGAGACGTTAGATTCCACCGTCCCTCGCCCCAAGATTAGTTTATCTCAAGATGAGAGCGGCTCTTTGGTCGTGTGTCTCGGGATACTCCCACTAGTACTACTACGGTACCAGAGTCTTTGGGTTCTTAGAGGATACCGGCCTATACACCGCCGGGAGGTATAATATTTGTGTTTATTTCGTGTTTATGAATAAAGTAAACTTGTAATATTATTCATGTTATATTTATTTTGTAGGCTCTAGCCGTGATACGTGTTCCGAGAGCCCCCGTGGGACCATCACATACAGGCGCTGGCTTAGATGATGCTTTGTTCCAACGTGTTATGGTTGCGGTGTCGGAGAGGTTTGAGATCGATCCGCTGTTCCATCGTCAGGACTAGCCCAGCCATTTTCGCCTCCATCACTTGCAGACGACGTTGGTGGTGCCACCACCGAGAGTACGGGTATCCTCCGGGAGGCAATGGAGACGCGATCTGTGACGAGATTGTTCGGATGGTGGTTACCTTAGTCGAGGACGCGCTTAGGCCGATGTTGAGTCACCGCTCGACTGCTCAGGTATATTTTGTTTTAAATAAAAATATATATTTTGCATTTTATTTAATTTTCATTTAGTTATCTTTAACTGAATCATATATATGGACTAATGAGTTACATTATATTGTATCAACAGAGTGACGAGCGGATTGACGAGCGGGATGATGATTTTCATAGTCTAGAGCAACGTCGACGCCCACCCGATGATCCTTCTCACACTGGGGGCTCTACTAGCTTGACTTAGTTTACATTCTTTTGTAGTTTAAATTCTTTTGTATTAATTTTACATAACTTTTGACGTACATATTGTAGTTTAAAGTACCTTATCATTAATTACTTTGGTTTTGTTGAGGTTTGACACTTAGCTTAATTTAGCTTAATGGGATGTTTGTTATAGTTAGTTTAGATTAATGGGATCTTTTGTAATTTACCTTAGTTTAATTTACTTTGATTAATGTGGTTTTACATTTTATTACTTTGGTTTGTTGCGGTTATGCTAGTAGTAATGGGATGTTTTTGACATTTAGCTTAATTTAGCTTGTGTATGTGATGTTGGGAAAGCAGGTACAGGTACATGTACAGGTACAAGATGTGGGTTAAATCCCTGGATATTGCCAAAACAAAAAAATTATTTAAAAAAAAAACAGTAACCTCGACGGAAGTATGGTATTCTCGACAGATAACCGTCGAGGTAAAGGTTCTTCCCATTTTCGGCATATTGCCACGTGACATACACATCCTCGATCGAATATCCTCGATCGAATATCCTCGACCGAATATCCTCGACGAACGAGTTTTAGAGTCGACGAAATTCTGTCGCGCGTAAGTTCTTTTTCAATTTTTGTTAGGCAGCCACGTGGTATGATTATTATTGACCAAATATCCTCGACAGACACATTTCAGTCGGGGATATATTATTGCCGACTGAATGTTCGGTCGAAAATTTATCCGTCGACACTAAGTATTCCCAACCGAAGAATCGACAGACTTATTTTCGACGTGCTTATATACGACCGAATTTTTGACCGAATATTTCGTCGGAGATGAGGTTACCCTCGACGGAATAACCTTAGTACCGACGAAATATTCCGTCGTAAATAAGCCTTTTTGTTGTAGTGATACTTATTGGTGTTCAGTATGTATACGTTGAATTGAAAGCCGTCTAAGCTATTTGATCCGGCAAGACATAAATTTATCCCACTGTGCTTTTTAAAAATATACAATCAGGCTATTCCGTCCATTTTTCGTAACTGACGTTAACAAATCAGCTTCAATTTCTTACGTGTCTTTTTTGAAAAAAATAAAAAATTACGTGGAATATGCTTAATTATATGGTTTATCCTTATGTGGTAACAAAATAATTTTTTTAATGGATTTTCTTTATAATTTTTTCTTCTCAAACAAAAAAATAAAATAATAAAATCATTATGTGGTAAAAAAAAATTAAAATAATAATAAAATTAAAATAAATATTTTAATTTATTTTTTTATAATTTTTTCTTTTCCTTTTTTCTTTTCCTTTTATAAGACCCAAACTTATTATAAATAAAATTGAAATTTCTCTATTTATTATCTTGAAATAATAAGGAGTTAATTTGATATAATGCTTTGGTTATGGGTGAAATGTGCAAACTTTACAAAATAAGCAAGTGGTTATAAAATATTCCTTTTGTCGGGGAATATTCGTTTGGTCGTGGAATATTCTTTTGTCGGGAATATTAAATGCATTGTAGCCTTGATCATTCGTGGGCCCCATAACTTGAGGATAATTGTCGGATGAAGAAAATGACAAAGTATGAGTTTTTATAAAACGATGCGTAATTATTACGAATTAACATCGTTGGATTACGGTGGTTAAAATACGATGAATGGCGTGGTGGCAAGAGCGATAGCACCATTATTGCAGTATTATTGAATTATTGATTCGTATGTAAGAAGACACTACTCAATAATTGTTATAGTAGTTCCTGTTCAATATTTTATTTTATTGATTCAATAATTGCTGCGTTGATAGTTTATATTATTTTTGTTTCAATAATTGTCATTTTTTGATAGTTCCCATTATCAGATCAATAATTCATATTATTTGAATAATATTATTAGATAGCATTATTGGCAATGTCTAGAAAGTTCATCGAGGAGAGGTTTGGTCATCTAATTGCGCTACAAGAAGGAGAAATCCTTATTGGGATGCCCCTCTTTCCAGAAGCGACACTGGTTGTCATAATTGTGATTACGTAATATTATTTGTGAATAATTAATTATTAATTTATATGATAAAGAAATATTTATTTGATGTGGATATAAATGATGAATTTATTTATTTTATGTGGTTATTAATGAAGGAATTAATGTTGAGGTATTTTATCAGTATTTTGTCGGACTGGAGGTATTAAAAATCACCCGTTTATGGATTTCAGATATTTTCTATTTGGAATTTGGAAAACCTCAAAGCTACAAAGTTGTAGAGAATTCGATTTTAGGCAGAATGAATATAAAATTCGTATTTTTCTGATAACCGGGCTATTTTCTATGAATTACTGAAGTTTTGGAAAATAAAATGAATTTTTAATTGGGTGGGACCCACTTTGGTTGGTGTTGAATGCATGTGGGCTGCTGGGAATTTTTCAAAATGGGCATGCTAGCTGATTCAAATAAGTTGGCGTGGAAGAAAGTTGATTAAATATTATTATTTTATTATGTTAGTCTCCTATGGCGTTCTAGCATTTTCCTATAAATAGACGCTTAGGATAGAATTGAAAATCACACCAGAAACAAGTTTTCTTTCTCTCTAGATTATTGAGCGTATTTTTGTGAGTATTTTGATATTTCAAGAGTTACTATTCAGTGCAAGTTTTTGTCAGCACTATATCCGAAATTCAGTCAGAAGTAAGGTTATTTTGAGGTAAGGGATGTTATTTTCTTCTTAAATGATATTATTTTTTTCAATATCATTATGCCGAAATATTGGTTTGAACTTTTAATCAAATTTAGAACTTTTTGTGTTGGGGTTACTATTCACGATACCTATTATTATTCATCTATCACTTACACTATTCAATAGAAAAAATGAAATTTCTTCTTTTTGTCCAAGATGTCTTTTATGGTTACTATCTTTTATTGTATCCATGTGTTGATCGTTATTTTTGAATTATGCTTCAAAATTTGGTTATTATGGACTATTATTGATCTTGGATAAACTGTAATACGAATCCCTAATATTTGTCCTTATGTCTCACTGGATTCATTTTCTTTAAAATATTTTCCATCATCCTCAGTCCTAAATGATGATTTTACTGAATATCTTTGGCCCGTAGTACAAAGATAAATGATTAACTGATGAATATCTTTGGCCCATAGTGCAAAGATGAACAGGTGTTGAGATGAACATGACCAACTGGTGATACAAATGAATATCTTTGGCCTGTAGTGCAAAGATGACTATTTGATTAAAGATGTATATTGATTGTTGTTACAGGGATAAATATTGATGATGGACTCTTAAATCTTAGAAGATAGTAGAACTCATTCTCTACTTGACTCTTCCAATGGATTGTTGTTTCCGCTGCAGTTGTTGATCTAAAATTTGTTGTCTATTATATTTTATCAGATTTTTCCCTGTTGAAGACTAATGATAATTTGTTGTATATTATCTTAGTCATAATATTCTTTACTGGGCTAGTTGAGCTCACCCTTTTCCTTTTTGTTCCATTTTTCTTCTCAGGAGGTGAGAACATAGCAGGATCTAGTCGAGGTATGGAGTGATGGTTCTAGAAAGATGTTTTAGCAGCCTTCACTATTTCTGTAAAATAGTGTTTGAATAATTGTAATGAGGACTTATTTGGGTGTGGATATTGTCTAGAAGACAATATTTGTATTTAAACTCACGGATTATGTGTGTTGTCGTATTTTGCACGACAATTGTATTATTGAAGTTGTAGTTTGCTTTACGTACCATGTATTTGGCGACTCGGAATGGGTGTTATATACCTATTTTGGGGCGTCACAGTTGGTATCAAAGCTTAGGGATATGGTCTATAAGGGAGATCGGAGAATAGAACTAGGAGGGAGAGATGAGTAAATCCTTAAGCTAGTGTGTCCTATCTAAGCTTATTTGTTGGTTGGTCATAATATAGGGATATTATGTGATATGTTAATTTGTTTAATTAACCCTTGTTTTATGGCGTGATTTAAGAATGGCTGCTTTGAAGCGTTAACAATGGAGTGTATGAGGCTGTGGAACAACCTTTAGTCACAAACTAGGAGAAGCGTGCACAGGAAGGCAATATTCCTCCCGTAAACAACGCTTTCTTGAGCAAACGATGAGCGATGGAATGTTTAGGAGCTTTTTGCAGTTCATGCAAAAAATCAGACGAGGGAGACTCGTGTACAAAAATCTGAGCGAGAAATGATGGCAACGCGCAGTCTATCACAGCTAAGCAATTCAAGGAGTTGGGACCACCAGATTTCTGGGGAAAGCCCGATCCGATTAAGGCAGAAACATGGGTCAAGCAAATTACCAAGAAATTCGATGTCTTGGGATGCACGGAGGAGCAGAAGGTTCCATTCGCCACCTTTATGTTCCGTGGTGAGGTAGATTACTGGTGGGAATCTGTGAAGCGTACCCAGCCAGCCGCACTCAACATGTCTTTGGAAAGATTTCAGAAACTGTTCAATGACAAGTACTTTCCTGAAATTATTCGTCATATGAAGGAGGTAGAGTTTATTAGATTGGAATAGAACAACATGACGGTGTCTCAGTACGAGGCGAAGTTTGCGGAGTTATCCAGGTTTGCACCTCATTTGGTAGAAAATGAGGAACGTATGACGTGGATGTTTCTGAGAGGTCTAAAACCCGAGATTCGTCAATACCTTATCTCTCATAAATTTTCTCTGTATTCAGATGTTGTCAACATGGCTCAATTATTAGAGCGAGATAATGAGTATACTCAACCGAGGGACCACAACCAGGGTCATACCGGTGATAGTAGTCATCAAAGCGATGATAACCAGCGAGGAGGGAAAATATAGACAAAGGCGGTAACCACTCGGGTGGTAATCGTGGCCATGATAATAGGAGAGGTGAGTCAAGTGGAAATTTCAGAAAAAGGAGATTCAACAATGACGGGAAGACATCAAGTGAAGACCAAAGACCAACAAAAATTCTAGGGAGGAGAACGACCGCCGGGTTAGATGTTACAAATGCGGAAAGAGGGACATATCCCAAACCGCCCACAACAATCCAAGGTATGTTATAACTGTGGAAAGGAAGGCCACATAGCTCAGGATTGTTCTATAGCAAAACCAAGTTCAACGGGGATGGTGACTCAAAGGGTCATCCGGATAAATCAAAATCGGTTGGTTCGAAAGGCGTTTGTCGTGGATCGGCCAAAACGTGAGGAACCCGAACAAGGTGATCACGGGTAAGCTAATCTTAAATTCTTGCAAAGTTTATACCTTACCAGATACCGGTTCTACCCATTCTTTTATCTCTCCTGTTTGTGCTCAACGTTTAAACTTGACTCCGGAGAAATTAGACTTTGATTTATCTGTTGAAACTCCGTTGGGTGAAACCTTCGTTACATCTACAGTTTATAAATCTTGCATGATCCAAGTTGGCACTATCACATTACCTGTTGATCTTATCTCTTTAAAGATACTTGCTTTTGATGTGATTTTAGGAATTGATTGGTTAACCACTCATCATGCCAAAATTGATGGTTTTTCGTAAGGTTGTTAGTTTTCATATTCCTAACCAACCTGTCATACGAATTCAAACAACTAAACCACTAAAATCAGTCACTGTCATATCAAGCCACAAAGCTATTCGTTTATTGAAAAACGGATGTTAAGCTTTCTTAACCCATGTTATGGATTTGAACAGAGACAAATTAGATTTGAATAATATTTCTGTTGTTAGAGAATTTCCTGATGTATTTCCTAAAGAACTTCCCAGTCTACCCCCAGAACGTGATGTTGAATTCTTTATTGACCTTGAACCGGGTACAAAACCCATTTCTAAAACCCCATATCGAATGGCTCCTATTGAACTTAAGGAGTTAAAAGTCCAACTCTGAGTGGAATTGTTAGACATTGGTTTCATTCGCCCTAGTACATCTCCTTGGGGTGCTCTGTTTTATTCAGTAAAGAAGAAAAGACGGAGTATGCAACTTCAGTATTGACTACCGAGAATTAAACCATGTCACCATCAAGAATAGGTATCCGCTACCTCGTATTGATGACTGTTTGACCGATTGCAAGGAGCACAATTTTTTCAAAGATCGATCTTCGTTCGGATATCATCAATTTGAAGATTAAAAGCGAGGATATTCCAAAGGCGCCTTCGTAACTCGACAACACGAGCATTATAAATTCTTAGTCATGTCTTTTGGATTGACTAATGCTCTTGCTGCTTTCATGGATATGATGAACTGAGTATTCAAGGAATATTTGGATCAGTTCGTTGTTGTCTTTATTGATGACATCCTCATCTATTCCAAAAGTCGTGAAGATCATGAGCACCATTTGAAGCTAATACTTGAAAGGCTTTGTGAAAACAAGCTATATGCCAAGCTGAAGAAATGTGAGTTCTGGCTTGAGGAAGTAGCATTCCTTGGGCACGTGGTGTCAAAACATGGAGTATCTGTTGACCTGGTGAAGATTGAAGCAATACAAAGTTGGGAGCAACCGAAGTCGGTGACCGAAGTGCATAGCTTTTTGGGCTTAACTGGTTATTATCAGAGATTCGTGGAAGGATTTTCTCGAATTGCTACTCCGTTAACTTAACTGACTCAGAAAGATACAAAATTCGTATGGAGCAAGGAATGCGAGAAGATTTTCCAAGAGTTCAAGAGGCGACTCATTTCGGCACCTGTTCTGACCATACCATCTTGGAAAAGCGAACGTGGTAGCTGACGCGTTGAGTAGAAGATCGTACGCAAGTATGAGTGCGATTGTTGAACACAAAGACCTATTTTGTATAATTTACAAACGATAGAGATAGAGTTAAAGACTCTAGGGACCCACGTGATGATATACGAGTAAAATTGACTTTAATCGATAAAGTTAAAGCTGCTCAAGCTACGGACCTGGGGCTGATACGTATGAAGAAAAAAGTGCAAGAAGGTGCTATTCCAGAAGTAAGAATCGATGAAGAAGGAATACTTTGAGTCAACTCTAGACTTTGCATTCCTAACGATTCTGACTTGAAGTATAGAATCATGATGGAGGAACACAATTCCCCGTTTGCAATCCATCCTGGGAGTACCAAAATGTATCATGATATTCGACATACATTTTGGTGGAACAATATGAAGAGAGAGATCGCAGAGTTTATCTCTAGGTGTTTAACCTGTCAACGTATAAAGGCGGAACATCAAGTGCCAAAGGGTCCTTTGCAACCACTTGAGATTCCGGAATGGAAGTGGGAACACCTTTGCATGGATTTCGTTACAGGTCTTCCCAAAGTTTCTCAAGGCATAGATGCGATTTGGGTTATTATTGATAGATTAACCAAGTCTGCTCATTTCTTGTCGATACGTGAGACTTTTTCCCTTGAACGTCTTAGTCGTATGTACTTGAATGAGATTGTGAGATTGCATGGTATGCCAGTATCCATAGTTTCGGATCGTGACCCAAGATTCACTTCACGATTTTGGGTTAGCTTGCAGAAAGCTATGGGCATGGATTCTGATTGATCTGGCCAAGATACCATCCTCAAACGGACGGACAATCAGAGAGGACTATTCAAACCCTTGAAGATCTATTAAGTCTCTGTGTTCTAGATTTCAAAGGAAGTTGGGATAAGTACTTGCCACTGGTGGAATTCTCCTACAACAACAGTTATCAAGCAAGTATAGGCATGGCTCCATTTGAGGCGTTATATGGACGAAAGTGTCGTTCTCCAGTATACTAGGACGAGGTGGGAGAACCAACGTTGTTGGGACCAGAATTAGTACGCATGACTACAGAAAAGATCCAAATGATTCGACAACGTATTCAAACCTCACAAGATCGACAAAAGAGTTATGTTGATCTTCATCTAAAGGACGTGGAATTTAATATTGGGGATCATGTATTGTTACGCGGTTCTCCATGGAAGGGAGTTACAAGATTTGGAAAGAGAGAAAAGTTCAATCCAAGATTTATTGGTCCATTTGAGATTCTTAACCGAATAGGAAATGTGGCCTATAGACTCGCGTTACCTCCAAGCATGTCTCGTGTTCATAATGTTTTCCATATATCTATGCTTCGTAAATATATGAAAGACCCGAACCACATTATTGAGTTAGAACCAGACGAGATAGCCGAAGATTTAACGTACGAGTAGGTACCTATTAAGATCTTGGATAGAAAAGAGCATGTCCTACGCACTAAGGTTATACCACAAGTTAAGGTTTTGTGGAGGAACCATGCTATTGAGGAAATGACTTGGGAGTTGGAATCAGAAATGAAAGCGAGGTACCCTCACCTTTTCGATACACCAGGTACGTACATCAATTTCGAGGATGAAATTTTATAAGGTGGGGAGGTTGTAAGACCCCAACTTATTATAAATAAAATTGAAATTTTTCTATTTATTATCTTGAAATAATAAGGAGTTAATTTGATATAATGCTTTGGTTATGGGTGAAATGTGCAAATTTTACAAAATAAGCAAGTGGTTATAAAATGTTCCTTTTGTCGGGGAATATTCGTTTGGTCGTGGAATATTCTTTTTGTTGGGAATATCCGTACGACGGCGCAGTCATTCGTGGGCCCCATAGCAGGATAATTGTCGGATGAAGAAAATGACAAAGTATGAGTTTTTATAAATGACGGCGTAATTGTTACCGTTAACACTGTTGGATTAGCTGGTGGTTAAAATCTGATGTCTGGTGGCACAAAGAGATATTACCAGGTATTACAGCAAGATTGTTGAATTATTGATTCGTACGTAAGAAGGCACTACTCAATAATTGTTATAGTAGTTCCAGTTCAATATTTTATTTTATTGATTCAATAATTACTGCGTTGATAGTTTATATTATTATTGTTTCAATAATTGTCACTGCACAGTAGTTCCCATTATCAGATCAATAATTCATATTATTTGAATAATATTATTAGATAGCATTATTGACAATATCTAGAAAGTTCTGTCAAGGAGAGGTTTGGTCATCTAATTGCGCGTCAGTAAGAAAAAATCCTTATTGGACAGTCTCCTCTTTCCCGGGAACGGCCTGGTTGTCATTTTCCATTATTCTTCTATTTGACAATAACTTATTTTTTATTTATAAGTTGATTTTTAAGTATAAAAAAATAAGTCAGTATTTGTAACTTGTTTTAAAATGACTTATAAGTCATTTTAAAATAAGTTAGTTTGACCAAATAAAATATTTATTTTGTCGTTCTTTTATTTTTCTCCTTTTTTTATTAATGTCTTTTTTAATAATTTTCATATTTATAAGTCATTATGAGCCGAACATCTTCAAAACTTGTTAAATTTAAAGATAAATTTAAATTTAAATTTTAGGATATCTTAAATTAATTATTAAAAACTGAAATATAACTCTTTTGTAGAACAAAAAATTAATAATTTAACATTTGTAATCTGTTCCATAAAAAGAGTCATAATTATTATAATTTTATTTATTATCAATTTATAATATTTTAAAACTTAAATTATTGTAACTTAATATTTTAATTAATACAATTAATATTGTAAATTACTTAAAAATTATTATTAAAGAACAAAATCTAACTTAATTTTTTTGTAGGACATATGAGTATTTTTTGGCATTATTTTGTACTCTATTCCACAAAAGAGCGTCATTATCTTCTTCTTTTTTCTTTCTCTTTTTGTCATGATCAATGTATGAAATTTAAAAGTTTTAATGTAGTGTAAAATTATTTGCTTTATAGTTTATTAAAATAAATAATTGATATTGTAAGTTACTTAAAAAATGTTATTAAAAGTAAATTTACTACTATAAAAAATTTAATAGATTTATATTCACCACAATTAATTCTAAAAAAGAAGTTATTTAGAACAAAACAGTGACCAATTTTATCTCTCGCAAAAAAGTCTAAACAATAATATATAGTGAGTAATATTTTCTTCATTAATAGTTTTTTTCCTCACAAATTTTCATCATAAATTGGTGCTAAATATGCTTCTACCACCTCTTTCGAAAGAAAAAATTTAGATTATGAAGAATGTTTTTTCTGATAATAACTATATTGTCACTACATTTTTTTTTCTTCACAATTCTTTCACTAGAAAACTCCTCATGTGAATGAATGAATTCCTTCAGAAGATTTTCTTCACTACATCCATAATTTCTTGTAGTGTAGAACAACTACGAATCAATTCAAATCAAAATCTAGAAACATACCTAAAATGTCAAATAATTTATGCCTTCAAATTGGGATTATTGAAAAGGTTCTTGACAAAATGGAAGCTACCAATGATAGAAGAAAGACCGGTGATGTAACGCCCCCAAATTCAGATACTTGAAACCCGAACTCAGTGCATTACGATACCATTTCTATGAGCGGAAATAATAATATTGTCATAAATATCAAACTTAATTTACATATCAGAGTTATCTAAATCCCAGGTACGCGACCTTAAAACATTTCATTACATGATAGATAATAAATATAATCATCTTATTTAAGTCTAACTATTACATAAGATAACACAAACTTATTCGGGTAGCTTTCCTTTCCTTTTGTTCTTGGCAGAGTCCTCTGGCCGATCATACTTAACTGAAAACATTTAAATTAATCAAGGATGAGTAGTTGAGTGCCCAGTAAGTAATAACAATTATAAATATTAGCTGAAAGGATTAAATGTTTTCTTTGTACTACCCTTCTACAACAAATCAAAAGTTATGAAGTAATCTGAACCGATAATAATAACATAACAACTCTCTATCAAAATTTTGAAACTACGTACTGATTATAAATAGGGTTAAGGTGACATACTATAAACATTATTTTTCATTTTTGCTAAGGTTTAGTAAAACTTCATCCGCAAATCGTCATAACTTACGGACACGAGGGTGATCTGCCCAATGTGCCCTGTATTGATCAATACTACATGCAAGAACGATATTATCGTTCACTCTGTCCGCCTTGGGCGCATAAAAGTTTTCCCATGTTCGGGTGTTTATACATAGTCGGGAATCCAAATCAAAACAATTTGATTGGACACAAAAAGGTTTTATCATATTCAAACGATATTTGTAAATCTGTGTCTAGCTGATCAAATAGCTTAGAGGTATATATATATATATATATATATATATATATATATATATATATACATATATATCAATATGTGATTAAATACAATGATTATCCAAGTGGGGACACTGGAATAACCATATTTAGAAATTAACGAATAGAATATATATATCTGAATTACCATATAGTACCATGTTGATAATCAATGATCGGATATAACATATATAACAATAGGGTTAATAATCTGGTACAATAATAATATAATTCTGAAACTCTCTTACTTCTGTCTATTGCATAAAGGAAATGCAAAGGTAGGATACTTGCTTGGTCTGCTACTTATAGAATGCTACTTATTTTTATCTTTTATACAACCACCTATCAGTAATAAGATCATTTTACTGATTAGAATAACATACCGAAACACATAATACTGCTTATTGCAGTCAGCACATAACCTAATCACATTATCACATTTATTCAACAGTCATTGAATCATAAAGAAATATTAAATACAACCAAAATATCTAAGTCTCAGATCAATTTACGAAACATGTTTGAAAATCTTACGCGGCTTTATTCGGTAATTATCGAAGTCTAAGACTCTATCCAATAGTTCAATATAATTTAAACATCTATTAAATTATTTTTAAATGACTTATACTAATTTTTTAAACAATTATTATAATTTAGCATGAATTTTCAAACAGGAATCATTAGTAAATGATTTAAATATCAAATAATTCTATTATCATTTAATTAATATTAAACTATTAATGAAACCATTGCCAAAATATTAAAGTTATTTATAATAACTCAAAATATTTTTAAAACATTTATATTACCCTTAAATGATTTTTAAAATATTTAAATTATTTTAAATAATTATCATTAATATTAAAATATTAATGTACTATTCCTCAAAATATTAAAAGTCATTAAGTATAACTTAAAAATATTTTAATTTATTTATATCCTTTTAAATTATTTTTAATTAAATAAAATCATTTTTAAATGATTTATTTAATATAATTATTAAATAAATCCAATATCATTTAATAATAAATTAATATCATTAATATTAAAATATTAATGAAATTATCCTTTAAATATTAAAAGTTGTATTTCATAACTTAAAATATCTTTAAACACTTTATTTTCATTTAAAATGATTTTTATAATATTAAAATCTTTTTTGAACTAATTTATTTAATATAATTATTAAATAACTCTAACATCATTAATATTAAAATATTAATATTTTCATGACTAAATATCATAAATTATATTTTATAACTTAAAATATTTTTATAACCTTTAAATCATCATTATATAATTTTTAAATCATTAATTCTATTTTTTATAATTTATTTAATATATTTATTAAATAACTTAAATATCATTAATATTATTTAATTAATGAAATTTATCACAAAATATTAAAAATAACTTAAAATATTTTCTTATAACATAATATAATTTTAAATGATTTTCAAGTATTAAAATCATTTTTAAGTAATTTATTTAATATTATAGTTAAATAAATTAAATACCATTAATATTCCAAAAATAATAAATATTAATGAAATATATTCAAAATAATTAAAAACCTATTTTAGACTTTAAAATAATTTTTAAGAATTTATTTTTATTTTTAATAATTAAAAACTATTCAATACTAATTATTAAATAAAATAATAATTTTATGAATAAATCGCTGTTTAAAGATTCACCTATAGCTGACAGTAACCGTCATTATATAGGTGTTCTTCATGAAACCTTGAAAAACAAGTTAGTTCTTGAGTGACCAAGTTTGACCAAGAATATCCGACAGATCGTATTTTTTTCGGGCATGTTGTTAGTCGATCCAGTAGTGCTAATGCAAGACTACAATATCCAACAACAAACATGTTCAACCAACACATAACTAAAGAGATTCGAGCCATCAAAGTAGTCATCGAGGTCATTCTTCATTTTTTGGGTTACCTAGAAATGAAGAACAGTTCGTGAGACCTACTTTGGGCTTCCACTACTTACTGTTCTTGTATCCTTTCTGTGATCTAAAAGTTCTAGTGTGTAGACAACATGTAAGTGAAGAGATCCATTACATAATATACATATAACAATAGTACACGATCAAGATCCATGCCGGTCAAACCCTGTTAGAGATCACGATCTTTAGTTTTCTAGGTTACCCAGAAAACACAAGTCGTGATCATCTGGCCTACTTTTACCGGCCACTGCGTTAGATCTATTTGAAGTTTTAGTGATATAAAGGAATAATATTGAAGTTCATATAACATACTAAATCTGGTCATAACAACATCAATAAAAGGCTTAACATCTGACAGATTAAAGCTTTTAAAAATCTTGTCGATGTCAGATAAGACTTTTCGGGTTACCTGTAATTAGTGCGGTCATGCCTTAATCAATCGGGTTTTGACCCATTATAACTTCAAATCTAAAATAGATTTGACTCTAAATCAAGTTCTATATCAAAGCTAGCATAACATACTACAAGATCAAACACTTAAACAACAACAAAACATAACAGGCTGAGATTTACAGGTTCTGACATTCAGTTGTCAGACACATTTTAAAAATTTTCCAAAATTTTGAAAACACCAATTTTGAGCATTTAAATGTTATGGATTCACTAAATACCAACCCAGATCATGGATTAAAACAACATATAACATATTTAAACACAAAAACAACAAATCCATCATAGCATATTAGATCAAATTTTATTGGCTTAAGGTTTACCTTTGAGCTTTGATTTTGATTCTGACCTTATGATATGTTAATGGTAAACGTGGGGCTTGCTTATGGGACTGATATACATATATATTTCGTGGGTTAGAGAGAGAGAAGCTTGGTGGTGTGTTTGTGAATAATTGGGACTAAATTATGAACTTTCCTCTCTCTCAATCTATATATAATATGCTATATTTCATATGGCTGATCATGTGGCCAGATTTTTATTGATTAAAGGCTATTTCTAGACCACATGGCTAGCTAAAGTTGGTCACCAACTAAAGTTATGGCATATTTTACAAGTTATCTAATAAATAATATAAGAAGGGCAATTTGGTCATTTGGTTTTTACTTTTAGTGGCAAAGTTGTCAGTTCATTCTAACCCCTAGGGTTTGACCCTTAGGGTTTAACCCTTAGGGTTTATGAATCAGGTATACATCACCCATCTTGAGTCGCCAAATACATGGTACAGAATACAAATGTGTGGCCCCCAAAATTAGGTATTTATCACCCATATTGAGTCGCCAAATACATGGTACAAAATTCAAATACAACTTAATAATACAACTGTCGTATAAAATACAACAAAACATAATCGAAGAGTTTTAATACGTATATTGTCATCTAGACAGTATACAAACTAGAAGGAGTCCTCATTACATTTATTGTCACACTATTTAATCAGAATAGTCAGGACTACTAATGGTATCATCTGGACCGTCACTCCTTTCCCCGACTCGTCCCAGCTATATTCTCATTTTTTGAAGAGAACAGTGAAAGAAAGGGTGAGCTCAACTAGCCCAGTAAGAAATATTATGACTATGATAATGCAGAATAAATTATCATTAGTCTTCAACAATGTTAAACTGATAAAATACAAGACATAAGGTTTAACTGCAGCGGAACAAGCAATCTATTAGAAGAGTCAATTAGAGAATAAAATCTACTATCTTCTATGATTTAAAATGTTTTCATCAATTTTTATCGCTGAGACTCAGCTTAATAAATAAACCACATCATCGAATCATCACTGCTCTACAGGCCAAGGATATTCTTTAAATCATCAATGGTCATGACTATACAGAATAATCCCTGGTCATAATCATACCAAGTCCATCTCTGCACATAAGCCAAAGATATACAACAATAAAACCAATAATCAATATTTATCTTTGCACGTAAGTCAAAGATATATAATTCAATAAACAACAGTCCATCTTCGCACTTAAGCCAAAGATAACTTTCATCACCATATAAACATGAGGATGATGACAATGATATAAGCATTAATTAAACTAAAACAAGGATAAATATTAAAGACTTTTTATCCAAATATTATCAATCACTTAATAAACTCATAATCTAATATTATTAATATTATAACAATATTTTAATCACCTCTAAACTTATAAACAATTTATTTCAATTGTTTACACTTTACCAAATAATGCATTTAATCATTCAAAGGATGCCATAATCATAAGATTTCATCACCAATGATCAAATCTCTCATAAAAAATCTGCATATACCTTATATAGGATTTCCAAGCCATAAAATCCTATTTTCCAACTTTGTTACTTCACATAACATATTTAACTCATATATTCGTAACTAAACTATTTTCATGAAAAATATCAAATCAGTTCCAAAAATATTTCTTTTCGGGATTTAGCCAGAATATAGTCCCATAATGAACATATATTTTTCTCGGAATTTTTAAAATTCATTTACTATTTTTCAAAAATTAATTTCTAATTAATTCCTTAAGAAATTAGCTACCTCAAGTTTAACTCCAAAAATTCCCAAATCTTGGCAGGATCTTACACATGCTAGCGTGAGCTTCCAGTTTAAATTTTATGATCATCGGAGTTGTAGAACTTCTGTTATAGCGTTTTTCGTCGGAAAAATATAAATATTGAAATGGTCATAACTTGCTCATTTTAAGTCGAAATGAGCTCATTTTTGGACAGGAGGTACCTTATACCATATACTTTCATGTCCCAAAAGGCCAGATTTTTTCTCACAAATTAAGTGGCCGAAACAACCCTTTTAAAATCATGGCAGCAGCCTTTTTCATACTTTGCAGTTTTTCGTACTTTGCTAAAATCAGACCACACAAAAATCTACAACACCTTTTCTAGTGATTCCACTTGGATAAGTTTGGAAACTCATAGATCTAACTCTAGGACTTGACCACACTCAAAAATTTGAAATATAATAGGAGATATGGACAATTGAATTTCATGTTCTATTTTTACCAAAATCTGATTTTCAACCCTTGTGATTTCTAAGAAACTTTCATGTTTTCACATAATAACCAACATAACTCATCATGACACTGACATAATAATTCAATAAAACAAGTTCAAAAATTAAATTATCCAGGAACTAATAACGTCCAAATTGTCAACATGATACTTCTTTGTAAAGTAAAATTCAAGAATGCTCAGAAGAATATTTCCATGAAAAGATACTGGATAAAGCGCAAATATCAAGGATATTCCACTAATTTGATGGAGTATAGAAGTCAAAACTTTAACCAACTAAGTATAATAAAGAATGGAATAATAAAAGAAATCACCATGCATGCAGACTTTGATGTATACGTTATTCCAATGAATAATAAATAACGGAACCGTGTCAAAGCGTAATATGCAACCGGCTGGATATTCCATGAGTAATAATAAAGAATGGAATAACAACAGTAAATCACCACGCACGCGGTACTTTGCATAGACAAAGTTATTCCAATGTAATAATTAATAACGGAACCAGTCGACGTAATACTTAAGAGCATGATATTCTAACATGATAATAAAGAATGGAATAACAACAGAAAGCATGTGGTACTTCTCATAGACATGTTATTCCAAAAGAATAATAAATGATGGAACCAGGTCCGGCGTAAACGCACAGACAGGATATTCTGACAGAATAATAAAGAATGGAATAACAACAGAAATCACCATGCATGCGGTACTTTGCATAGACAGGTTATTCCAACCAAACCTTTCCTTGGCAGAACTTCTAGACATCGTTAATAATGCAAATAATAATATTAATAACTCTGTAATCTCAATTATTGATTTAATAATATATAAAATATCGACAATAGTTGAATAAAACTGAATGACTTCTCACGTAAGCATCAATAATCAATACCGTGTGCTACTATGCAACCACACGTATTCCTATACTTTTAACATCGGGTGTTTCAACAGTTAACGGTAAAACTTCCGCCGTTATTTTTATAAAAAATATTTTTGTCGTTTTCTCAATCCGACAATAATTCCGTTGTGGGGTCCACCAATGATTGTCTTGTCGCATTTAAATTCCCTGGTTAAAACGAATATTCCCCGACCAATCGAATATTATATAGCAACTTGCATACTTTGCAAAATTTATAAATATTACCCACAACTATAACATTATCTCAAATTCACACCATAATATTCAAAAAAATATTTCAAGAAAATTAAATCTTTATTCGTAAAATTTGGGGTCTCACAATCTCCCCTCCTTATGAAATTTTGCCTCGAAATTTAGGGTACGCACTGTATGTCAAAGAGAGGCGAGGATACCTTGACTTCATTTGATTCTAACTCTTGAGGTATAACCTTTGAGTATTGAATACGATCCTTCTTATCCAAGATTTTAACACGTATCTCCTCATACGTTAAATCTTCTGCTATCTCGTCCGGTTCTAAATCAATAATGTGGTTCGGGTCGTCCACATATTTACATAACATCGGTACGTGATAAACTTTATGAATACGCAACCTGTTTGGCGATAAAACGAGTCTATAGGCCATAGTTCCTACTCAATCAAGGATTTCAAATGGGCCAATAAAATCGAGGGTTGAGATTTCCTCTCTTCATCGATTCTTGCTTCTAGAATAACGCCCTCTCGAGCCTTCTTCTTCACATTCATCAGCTTTGAGTATGTAGCTTGTACGGCTTTAACTTTATCGATTAAAGTCGATTATACTCGTATATTCGTTATCTTCACGTAGGTTCGTATATTCGCACTCGTAAACGCATACGATTTTCTACTCAACGCTTCAGCTACCACGTTTTCTCTTCCACGATGATATTGAATGGTATGATCGTAATCTTCAACAGCTCGAGCCAACGTCTTTGGCGCATTACGTTCATTTTGGTTGAAGAAATATTTAAGGGTTTTAGAAATGGGGTTTTGTACTGGGGTCAGTACAAAATTCGATTTCACGCTCTGGGGTAGGCCAAGAAATCTTCAAAAATACGCGAGGAAGGTTATTAACGATAGAAATATCATTCAAAACTGTGACTCTCATCCAAGACTTGGATAGCACATGTAATGAAGGTTTCGCCTAACGGAGCTTCAACCGATAAGTCAAAGTCTAACTTCTTCGGAGTCCAATTTAAACGTTGAACGCAAGCAAGAGAGATAAAATAATGGGTAGAACCGATATCTAATAAAGTATAAACTTCGCTAGCGTTTATGATTAGCTTACCCGTGATCACCTCGTTTGGATTCCTCGCTTTTTGGGAGGCTACTACAAACGCTCTCCCTTGAACTACCAGTTTTGTCTTGTCTAGGACCCCCTTTGATGCCTCCATCCCAGCTGGACTTGACTTTGGTGCACGACAAAAATCTGGCTAGGTGGCCTTCTTTTCAACAATTATAACATGCTTTGGATGGCATCGTGCAGTTTGGACTTATGTGTCCTTCCCCTCCACATTTGTAATATACGACCGGTGGTCGTTCTCCTTCCTTAACAAAGAAAGTTGGTCCGACGCTGTTCCATCTTTCTTTGAACCTTCTTCTTGAACTTTCCACTCCTATTGTCTTGGCCATGATTACCACCAAGTGGTCATCATTTCGCATGTTGATTCCTCCACGCTTGTTGTTGTCACCGCTTCGATGATCGCTACCATCGGGTATTATCGATTTGTTTACCGCTCTCTCTTGGTTGGGTTGACTCATTATCGCGCTCCAATAATCGAGCCCTATTCACAACATCTAAATACAAACACAGTTTATGAGAGATAAGGTATTGGACGTATCTCGGTTTCAAACCTCTTAGAAACATCGCGCCATTTTCTCCTCATTATCAACCAAGTAGGACGTAAACCGAGACAACTCAAGAAAGTTAGCTTCAGATCTTGCCACATACCATATTGTTTTTTCTCAAGCTTGATGAACTCTACCTCCTTCATGTGACGCAATACTTTGAAAGTACTTGTCGTTGAACAACTCTTCGAACTTCTCCCAAGACATCTTCAAGGCAGCAAGTTGAGTACGATTTTATGATTCCCACCAGTAATATGCTTCTGGACGTAACATGAAGGTGGCAAAGGAACCTTTGCTCTCGTGAGCATCCCAAGACATCAAATATCTTGTTGATCTGCTTTATCAATGTCTCCGCCTTAAGTGGTTTTGGCTCTCCAAAAAACTCCGGTGGTCCCAGCTCCTTGAACTGCTTGACGGTGACCGTCCGAGAGTTATCAGTGTTTCCACTTGCATTTTGGACAGGAGTCGCCTTCGCCTGATGTTTCATGAATTCTAAAAAGCTCCTAAATGTACCGTCGTTCATTATTTGATCAGTGTTGTTGTTTACAGGAGGATTATCGCCATCCTGTTGCACATTGTCCTGATTATTGATCTGTGGAGACTCAACGGTCTCCTGTGCTCCATTGCTTATCTCAATATTTTCGGATGCCATTGTCAAATACTGCCACAAAATAAGGGTTAATTGACATATCACATATTTTCCATATAACTCTGACCGACCAATTAAATACCAAATAAACTTAGGTAGGTCATACTAATAAGGAATTCCCGTCTCTCGCCTCTCCTAGTTCTTGTCTCACATCTCACCAGGATCATATCCCTAAGCTTTGATACCAACTGTGATGCCCCCAAAAATAGGTATTCATCACCAATCTTGAGTCGCCAAATACATGGTACAAAATTCAAATACAACTGTCATGTAAAATACGACAAAATATAATCTAAGAGTTTTAATACGATATTGTCATCTAGATAAAGATACAAACTCAAAGGAGTCCTCATTACATTTATTATCACACTATTTAATCGTAATAGTGAGGACTACTAATGCTATCATCGGACCGCTCACTCCCTTCCCCGACTTGTCCCAGCTTATATTTTCATTTCTCAAGAGAATAAAGTGAAAGAAAGGGCGAGCTCAACTAGCCAAAGAAGAAATATTATGACTATGATAATGCGTAATAAATTATCATTAGTCTTCAACAATGTTAAACCGATAAAATACAATAGACATCGAGTTTAATCATAGCTTGAACAAGCAATCTATTAGAAGAGTCAAGTAGAGAATAAAATCTACTGTCTTCTATGATTAAAAATGTTTTCATCAATTTGTATCGCTGAGACTCAGCTTAATAAATAAACCACATCATCGAATCATCCCTGCTCTACCGGCCAATGATATTCTTTAAATCATCAATGGTCATGACTATACCGGATAATCACTGGTCATAATCATACCAAGTCCATCTCTGCACGTAAGCCAAATATATACAACAATAAAACCAATAATCAACAATCTATCTTTGCATGTAAGCCAAAGATATATAATTCAATAAACAACAGTCCATCTTCGCACGTAAGCCAAAGATAACTTTCATCACCATATAAGCATGACGATGATGACAATGATATAAGCATTAATCAAACTAAAACAAGGATAAATATTAAAGACTTTTTATCCAAATATTATCAATCACTTAATAAACTTATAATCTAATATTAATAATATTATAACAATATTTTAATCACCTCTAAACTTATAAATAATTTATTTCAATTGTTTACACTTTACCAAATAATGCATTTAATCATTCAAAGGATGCCATAATCATAAGATTTTATCACCAATGAACAAATCCCTCATCAAAAATCTGCATACCTTATATAAGATTTCCAAGCCATAAAACCCTATTTTCCAACTTTGTTACTTCATATAACATATTTAACTCATATGTTCGTAACTAAACTATTTTCATTAAAAATACCAAATCAGTTCCAAAAATATTTCTTTTCTGGGATTTAGCAGGATATAGTCCCATAATGAACATATATTTTTCTCTGAATTTTTAAAATTCATTAACTATTTTTCAAAAATCAATTTCTAATTAATTTTTAGAAATTAGCTACCTCAAGTTTAACTCCAAAAATTCCCAAATCTTGGCAAGATCTTACACATGCTAGCGTGAGCTTCCAGTTTAAATTTCATGGTCATCAGAGTTATAGAACTCCAGTTATAGCATTTTTCGTCAGAAAAACCTAAATATTGAAATGGTCATAACTTGCTCATTTTAAGTTGGAATGACCTCATTTTTGGACATGAGGTACCTTATACCATATACTTTCACGTCCCAAAAGGTAGGAAATTTTCTCACAAATTAAGTGGCCGAAACAACCCTTTTAAAATTGTGGCAGCAGCCTTTTTCATACTTTCCAGTTTTTCATACTTTGCTAAAATCAGTCCACACGAAAATCTACAATACCTTTTCCAGTGATTCCACTTGGATAAGTTAGGAAACTCATAGATCTAACTCTAGGACTTGATCACACTCAAAAATTCAAAATATAATTGGAGATATGGACAATTGAATTTCATGTTCTATTTTCACCAAAATCTGATTTTCAACCCTTGTGATTTCTAAGAAACTTTCATGTTTTCACATAATAACCAACATAACTCATCATGACAATGACATAATAATTCAATAAAACAAGTTCAAGAATTAAATTATCCAGGAACTAATAACGTCCAAATTGTCAATATGATATTTCTTTGTAATGTAAAATTCAAGAATGCTCAGAAGAATATTTCCATGAAAAGATACTGGATGAAGGGCAAATATCAATGATATTCCACTAATTTCATGGAGTATAGAAGTCAAAACTTTAACCAACTGAGTATAATAAAGAATGGAATAATAAAAGAAATCATGCATGCAGATTGCAGAGATAGACATGTTATTCCAATGTAATAATAAATAACGGAACCGTGTCAAAGCGTAATATGTAACCGACAGGATATTCCAAATGAATAATAAAGAATGGAATAACAATGTAAATCACCATGCATGCGGTACTTTGCATAGACATGTTATTCCAATGTAATAATAAATAATCGGAACTCAGTCAGCGTAATAATGACCCACGTGATATTCCAACAAAATAATAAAGAATGGAATAACAACAAATCACCACGCATGCGCAGATTGCAGATAGACAAAGTTATTCCAATGTAATAATAAATGATGGAACTCAGTCCCACAGAACGCATGACAGGATATTCCGATGTAATAATAAAGAATGGAATAACAACAGAAATCACCATGCATACGGTACTTTGCATAGACAGGTTATTCCAACAGAATAATAAATGATGGAACCAAGTTCGACGTAAATGCACAAACAGGATATTCCGACAGAATAATAAAGAATGGAATAATAGAAGAATTTCACCATGTATGCAGTACTTCGCATATACAGGTCATTCCAACATAATAATAAGGAATGGAATAACAAAAGTTCTCTTCATGAATACGAAAGAAATAATACCCCTTACCTTTTAAAAAGAACTTGATAAAGAAGAAGTAAAGTAGTATAATACTTTTCTTCTTTCTCTCTATAGTTTCTCTCTTTAGAGTTTCAGTGAATTCGTAAGAAATAATGAAGGAATGAGCTTCTATTTATAGAAGAATGGACTGAATAGTAACCAATCCATGAACGGTCCAGATCAATTTACTTTAAACGGAAGGTCCAGATTGATTTACAATAAAATATAATATATTCTATTTATAATCTAATAAAACGAATAACTTTTAAAAAGATTTTACTATGCAAATACTATACAGGCACTATGAAAACACTATGCATAATAAAATATAATATATTCTAATTATTGTCTAATAAAACTAATAACTTTATAAAAGTATTCTATTTTATATAAAAAGATTTTACTATTAGCCTAATAAAAGAATAACTTTATAAAAGTATTTTGTTTTATATAAAAGCTTTTCCTTTTTTATTACATTAATAATACTAATAAAATGTAACTCATCATCATTATTACAATTCACATTATTAATCGATTAGGTCGCTCCTGTGAAAGAGGGGCTTTCCAATAAGGATTTCTCCCTATTGACGCGCAATTAGGTGACCAAACCTCTCCTTGGCAGAACTTCTAGACATCGTTAATAATGCAAATAATAATATTAATAACTTTGTCATCTCAATTATTGATTTAATAATATATAAAATATCGACAATAATTGAATAAAACTGAATGACTTCTCACGTAAGCATTAATAATCAATACCGTGTGCTACTATGCAACCACGTGTATTCTTATACTTTTAACACCGGGTGTTTCAACAGTTAACGGTAAAACTTCCACCATTATTTTCATAAAAAATATTTTTGTCATTTTTTTAATCTGACAATAATTCCGTTGTGGGGTCCACCAATGATTATGCCGTCGTACGAATATTCCCTGTTAAAACGAATATTTCCCGACCAATAGAATATTATATAGCAACTTGCATACTTTGCAAAATTTATAAATATTACCCACAACTATAACATTATCTCAAATTCACACCATAATATTCAAAAAAAATATTTCGAGAAAATTAAATCTTTATTCGTAAAATTTCGGGTCTCACAACAAATATTGTCTTCTAGACAGTATTCAAACTCAAAATAAGTCCTCAATACATTTATTATCACACTATTTCATAGAATAGTGAGGACTACTAATGCTATCATCTGGACCATCACTCCGTTCTCCGACTAGTCCCTGTTACGTTCTCATTTCCTGAAGAGAACAATGAAATCAAAAGGGTGAGCTCAACTAGCCCAGTAAGAAATATTATGGCTTAGATAATACAGAATAAATTATCGTTAGCCTTCAACAGTGTTAAACTAATACAATATAACAAACATCAACTTTAACTGCAGCGGAACAAGCAATCCATTATAAGAGTCAAGCAGAGAATAAAATATACTATCTTCTATGATTTAAAAGGTTTTTCATCACTTTTATCGCTGAGACTTAGCTTATTAAATAAACCACATCATCCCTGCACTACGGCCAAGGATATTCATTAGTATCATGACCACAAATTATCCATGCACTACGGGCCAAGGATATTCGTGTTTTCATCAGTGATCATGATCATGCCAACAACTGTCCATCAATGCATTACGGGCCAATGAGGACTTTTACCGTATCATTTGTAACATTACGGTCATGACTATACCGAATAATCCCTGATCATAATCATACCAAGTCCATCTATGTACTACAGGCCACAGATGACTTTCAACATAATATAAACATGAGGATGATGAAAATGGCATAATAATTCAATAAAACAAGTTCAAGAATTAAATTTTAAAGATTTATAAGTTAATTTATCCTGAACTTAAAAACGTCCAAATTGTCAACATGATACTGCTTTGTGGAGTAAAATTCAAGAATGCTTAGAAGAATATTTCCATGAAAAGATATTGGATGAAGCGCAAATATCCAGGATATTCTACTAATTTTATAGAGTATAGAAGCCAAAACTTTAACCAACCGAGTATAATAGAATATATGAACCGCAGAATGGATTTTTGCCGCCATGCAGTAATCCACGCATACGCATCATTTCCATAATTTAATAAGGAATGAATACAAAGGATCATTCACTATGCACGTGGTAATCCACACAGGCAAAGTTATTCCAACAAAATAATAAAGAATGGAATAACAAAAGAATTCACCATGCATGCGATGTAGCCGCATGCATAAAAGTTATTCCCAATGTAATAATAGAGAATGGAACCAGTCATGTAAATCCGCAAGATGCATGTGATATTCCAATGTAATAATAAAGAATGGAATAACAACAAATTTACTGTGCATGCGATAGATCGCACGATGCAAGTTATTCTAACAGTAATAATAAATAATAGAATTGTGTCATGCGTAATACGCACGCATGCATGTGATATTCCAACATAATAATAAAGAATGGAATAACAACAGAATTCACCAGGCATGCGATAGACCGCACATGCAGGTTATTCCAAATGAATAATAAATAATGGAACTAGGTCATGCGTAATATGCATGCATATGATGTTCTAATGTAATAATAAAAATAGAATAATGAAGAATTTCACCATGTATGCGGATTCAGACAGACAAAAGTTATTCCACGAGTAATAATAAATAGTGGAACTGTGTCATGCATGTAATACGCATGTATGTGATATTCCAAATGTAATAATAAAGAATGGAATAACTGAAGCTCTCTTCATGAAAATGAAAGAAATAATACCCCTTACCTTAGAATAAAGCTGGATACTGAAATAGAGAGGTAGCAGACTTCTCTTCTTCTTTTTCTCTATAATTTCTCTCTATAATAATTTCTCTACAACTTTAGTGAATTGGTGAGAAATGAAGGAAGAATGAATGTTATTCAATAGTTATAATCATGTGAAAATATGAATAACAGTATAGTACCTCCATCTTTAACTTAGTCATGCAAGTATTATCAATCTTGTATCAATTCCCCTAATAGTACATGAATGTGAATCAATAGTACACACATGTGAACAAATAGTTATAATCATGTGAATTAATAGCAATTAATTCCCCATTTATTCGATTAATTACCCGATAACGTCCAGACATCAATTATTATCAAAATAAATGTCGATTTTCACTAACACTAATAATTCTAACACAATGGAACTATCAATTTCATCTTTAATCAACACAAACTTATTCATCATTAATATTATAACTTAAAATATTTAACAACCAGGTCGTTCCTAGGAAAGAGGGGGCTTTCCGAAAAGGATTTCTCCTTATTGGCGCCTAATTAGATGACCAAACCTCTCCTTGACAGAACTTCTAGACATTGTAAATATTGTAATTTAATAATATGAATAACTTTGTCGTCTCAATTATTGATTTAATAATATATTATATTATATGAGATGATCTTGTGACAATAATCGATTCAATAATATGAGAGATATGATGCAAAGAATTATCGTAGCAATAATTGAGTATAACTCGAGTGACTTCTCACGTAAGCATCAATAACCAATACCGTGTGCTGCTGCAACCACACACGACATCTTATTTTTTACTAATGGGTAGTTCAACATTTTTAACTAAGAATACTTCCACCGTTATTTTTATAAAAAGATAATTCTGTTGTTTTCTTACTACGACAATACTTTCGTTGTGGGGTCCACCAATGATTATTCCGTCGTACGAATATTCCTTGTTAAAATGAATATTCCCCGACCAATCGAATATTATATAACCACTTGCTTAATTTGCAAAATTTGTAAATATTACCCATAACTATAACATTATATTATATCCACACCATAATATTAAAAAATATATTTCAAGAAAATTAAATCTTTATTCATAAAATTTGGTGTCTTACAATTTAACCATAAGGTTTCCTAAGCTCTAAATCTAGGATTGTGTATTAAGGGCAAAAATTGAAATCTTAGTTTCTAAAAATGTTGATTAGGGTTCCCTAATTACACTAGGTTTCCTAATCACCTAGGATTTGTAAATTAGCCTTTATAATATTTTAATTACCATTAACCTTGCTAAATTAATACTTAGGGTTTATAACTTAGCAATTAGGGTTCTAATTTCGTAATTAGGGTTTTTAGATATTAATACGGTTTACCTAATTAACATTAAACATATAATGGTCATTAATTACATAACACACAACTTAACAATTTTTATAGTCATAACTGAGTTATGTACTATAGTTTATCAGTAATGCTAGGGTTTGTATTGTTTTACTATGACTGATCTATAAATTAACATTACGCACATATCAGGTATATTTATATTACTGAAATATAAATTATATTGTATTATTATTCTCATTCCTTATTCAAAATCCAAACTTAGGGTTTTGAATTCATATCTGACATAACCTTCATGCATACCATCATTAATTAAGTTAAAATAATTAACCTAACCAATATAATAAAATACATATCATAAGAATCCTAATAATCATATCATATATACCATAATCATATTTTCATGGAAAATAAATAATAAATATTTTTATTACAAAATTAATTTATTATAAGAATATATTCTATAATGATCAATAAGTCTAAAAAGAAATTATTCACATCTAATAAATAATTTTATTTATCATATAGATACACATACTTTACTTTGCAAATATTTTCACCTTTTATATATATATATATATATATATATATATATATATATATATATAAATTAAATCCCAAAATTTCTTATTGAAAATATTGGGTTATTACATCCACCTCCCATATAAGGATTACGTCCCCTAATCACCGCTTTAAAACCTATAGACATTAGGAAAATATATACACGGTCATCAGAAGTAGATCTCGATCATAATTGATCGAACCGATCTTTAACTATTCAGTATAAAGTTTGTCTATTTATTTAAACATAAATTTGATTTCTAATAGAACTCAAATTCCTTCTTCAAAATTTCTTTATAAAATAATTTACTATATATATACAAAAATCATATATAAAAAAAAATACAATTGACTCGAATAATACCTAGAGTCGCATCCCCATCTGCCACGGTATCTTGAACGGTCATGCTGAAGACTCTTGCGCTTGATTCAGTTGGGTTGTTTGTTGAAGTTGCTCTCATTGTCGCCAGCGTCCCGCTACTTTTCTCCGTAACCACACTTCCTGCATCCCTTCTCCTTTTTGGACAGTCTTTCACCTTATGATTCGTTGATCCACACCTGAAACACCCTCTATTCATCCTAGGATTGGGGCAGTTTGGAGAGATATGTCCCTTCTGCCCACACTTATAACACACAAACTTACCTTTAAGACACTCTCTCGAGTGATTCCTTCCGCAACTTCCACACTGCACAACCTGATTCTTTCCACCTCTTAGCCTAATTTTGGTATTCCCAAAATTATCTCCTTTCCTTTTTTCAGTCCTACTACCACTACTCCCTTCTCTGGCTCTAGCTTGATTTGACTCCCACTAGAAATTCGCCCCCCTTTCTTCGTATAGGTGGCAAAAGCTGTCTTTTGCCCCTCTGTTACCCTAGCTATCACAACCACTTCTACAGGGTCAGTTGACCCTCTAAATCCTGACGGTCCTATAGCCTTAAAATCTTTAAAGTTCGCAAATCGATTGTCTGGCTGATTTCCCGCGGCTGGCATTCCATTTTGCATATCTTGAGCTACCACATTCACAAAATTCTGCATCGGATTTGGTTGTCCTCCAGCTTTGTTGACAGGTTCTTCTACCATTTGGTTTCGTTTACGTCTTGGCGGCATTATCTAACCATAATTGATCTTTTATCGACTTACCTTCTATAACGCGAAATTTTCTACTCAAATAATCATAAATTCAAAATATTATATTTTGAAAACTTGGTTACTATATTAATCAATGTTCAGATAAATAATTACTATCTTTATACTAATTTATTTCATTAATCCAACATAGATTCATATTCATAGCGCTTAACATACCATAGCACATACTTCTTTAAACATCCGATATCCCCTTGTGACTCGAAAGTCAGGATTTGCTGCCATAACTTATACAAAAGTTAAGAATATTACATTATACCCATATACCTATCATATACGCATCATATAATCATATATATTCAAGTAAAACTAATACTACTTATTTCTTACGCCTTCACTAAGGATCAATTGCTTAGTATTCTATATATTCCCATTATCCTCAATAATCCATTCACGCCTAACTATACCTAGCTAGTCAAACTTTACCACACATTATGAGTTTAAGAACTCACCACAGATATATGAGTTTAAGAACTCGAGCTTGTCCTTATATTCTTTAACTAAACTCTACCTATCAGTTATACTATCGTTTCTGGGTCCGATACTACATTTTTTGAGTATAATCATCTCATCAGGGTTGCTTTCAATGTAAGCCTCTATTTCAACTAGCAGCTTTGATATTGGCTTGGTTATGGAGGTTGACTCCTTCTTTACGATCTGAGGGTATCCTAATCCTTTTCTATCTGACATCTACACATAAATTATCCTGATTAGCATATAATATATACACACAACAATTAATAGTTTTATTTAAGTTATCTTTTATTTTTGTTTGACGATGAATTTATTCGATTCATTTCCTTTTAAACTCTATGTGAGTTATTTGTACTTTTGACGTTTTCCTCTGCTCTAAGGTTATAGCCTAAGGTCTACCCATACTTAAGGTTTCTAACCCTAAAGCTCTGATACCAAATTGTAACGCCCCCAAATTCAGATACTTGAAACCCTAACTTAGTGCATTACGATACCATTTCTATGAGCAGAAATAATAATATTGTCATAAATATCAAACTTAATTTACATATCAGAGTTGTCTAAATCCCAGGTACGCGACCTTAAAACATTTCATTACATGATAGATAATAAATATAATCATCTTATTTAAGTCTAGCTATTACATAAGATAACACAAACTTATTCGGGTAGCTTTTCTTTCCTTTTGTTCTTGGCAGAGCCCTCTGGCCGATCATACTTAACTGAAAACATTTAAATTAAGCAAGGATGAGCATTTGAGTGCCCATCAAGTAAAACAATTATAAATATTAGCTGAAAGGATTAAATGTTTTCTTTATACTACCCTTCTACAACAAATCAAAAGTTGTGAAGTAATCTGAACCGATAAAAATAACATAACAACTCTCTATCAAATTTTTGAAACAACGTACTGACTATAAATAGGGTTAAGGTGACATACTATGAACATTGTTTTTCATTTTCGCTAAGGTTTAGTAGAACTTCATCCGTAAATAGTCATAACTTACGGCACGAGGGTGATGATCGCTTAATGTGCCTCAGATTGATCAATACTACATGCAAGAACAATATTATCGTTCAACTGTCTACCAAGCATAAAAGTTTTTCCATGTTGGGATGTTCATATATAATTCGGAATCCAAATCAAAACAATTTGATTGGATACAAAAAGGTTTTATCATATTCAACGATATTTCTAAATCTGTGTTTAATCGATCAAATAACTTAGAGGTATATATATATATATATATATATATATATATATATATATATATATATATATATATATATATATATATATATATATATCAACATGTGATTAAATACAATGATTATTCAAGTGGGGACACTTAAATAACCATATTTAGAAATTAACGAACATAATATATATATATCGAATTACCATATAGTACCATGTTGATAATCATTGATCAGATATAACATATATAACAATAGGGTTAATAATCTGGTACAATAATAATATAATTCTAAAACTCTCTTACTTTTGTCTATTGCATAAAGGAAATGCAAAGGTAGGATACTTGTCTGGTCTGCTGCTTACAGAATGCTACTTAGTTTTATCTTTTATACAACCACCTATCAGTAATAAGATTATTTTACTAATTAGAATAACATACCGAAACACATAATACTGCTTATTGCAGTCAGCACATAACCTAATCAGATTATCACACTTATTCAACAGTCATTGAATCACAAACAAACATTAATACAGTCAAAATATCTAAGTCTAGATCAATTTCTAAAAGGGATAAATCAACTTTTGGTACCTATAGTGGGACACGACTTACAATTTGGTACCCAAAGTGAAAAAAGTTATAAACTGGTGATTGTACTCAAAAAATGTTACACTCCGTTAAACATTAGAAACATGACTTACAATTTAGTACCCGAAGTGAAAAAAGTTACAAACTGGTAATTGTACTCGAAAAATATTACACTCCGTTAAACAGTATGGTTTCATCTTTATTCTGTTTGAAAACTAAGGTTCTCTTCTTCTGTCCTTCTTCTTCTCTCATTCTTCTTGTTTTGATTCTCCATTGATTAATGGTTCCCATATATTTATTAAAGGGTTTTCAGTGTTTAATTGAAAGGATGAGTTCGTCATGGAGTGAAATCGTAAATGAAATGAAATCTGGGAAGAAGATTGTAGTTCATGCAATAAAAATGAATGGATTACACCAGAGTTCCCAAGTCGGTGCCACTGTGGAGAAATAGTGCAAATGTGGAAGGCAAGGAAAGATGGAACAAAACGTCGAGGATCTTCTTCGCGTCGACTTCACTTTTCTCTCTATATGTTTGTCTCTCCCATTGGATCAATTTTAACTATTATTTAAAAATTAGAAAGTACAAGCACCCGATTTCAATATTTTTCGAGTACAATCACCAGTTTGTAACTTTTTTCACTTTGGGTACCAAATTATAAGTCGTGTCCCTAATGTTTAACGGAGTCTAACATTTTCGAGTACAATCATCAGTTTGTAACTTTTTTCACTTCGGGTACCAAATTGTAAGTCGTATCCCAATACAGGTACCAAAAGTTGATTTATCCCATTTCTGAAACATGTCAGTGTACCGACGGCTTTATTGGGTAATTATCGAGTCTAAGACTCTATCCAGTAGTTTAATATAATTTAAACATCGATCAAATTATTTTTAAATGACTTATACTAATTTTTAAACAATTATTATAATTTAGCATGAATTTTCAAACACCGGAATCATTAGTAAATGATTTAAATATCAAATAATTCTATTATCATTAACATATAATTAATATTAAACTATTAATGAAACCATTGCCAAAATATTAAAGTTATTTATAATAACTCAAAATATTTTTAAAACATTTAAAATCATTTTAAATAATTACCATTAATATTAAAATATTAATGTACTATTCCTCAAAATATTAAAAGTCATTAAGTATAACTTAAAAAATATTTTTAATTCATTTATATCTTTTAAATGATTTTTAATTAAATAAAATCATTTTAAATTATTTGTTTAATATAATTATTAAATAAATCCAATATCATTTAATAATAATTAATATCATTAATATTAAAATATTAATGAAATTATTTTTAAATATTAAAAGTTGTATTTTATAACTTAAAATATCTTTAAACACTTTATTTTCATTTAAAATGATTTTTATAATATTAAAATCATATTTGAACTAATTTATTTAATATAATTATTAAATAACTCTAACATCATTAATATTAAAATAATAATATTTTTCATGACAAAATATCATAACTTATATTTTATAACTTAAAATATTTTTATAACCTTTAAATCATTATTATATAATTTTTAAATCATTAATTCTATTTTTTTACAATTTATTTAATAATTTTTAGGAATTTATTTTGTATTTTTAATAATTAAAATTTATTTAATATTAATTATTAAATATAAATAATAATTTTATGAATAAATCGTCTTTAAAGACCACCTATAGCAGCTTATGTAACTCCGCTTATAGGTGTTCTTCATGTTCTTCATGAAACCATAAAATCAAGTCGCCATTCTTGGTGACCTAGTTTGACCAAGAATATCTGACAGATCGTAATGTTTCTGGGCATGTTGTTAGTCAGATCTTGTAGTGCTAATGCAAGACTACAATATCCAACAACAAACATATTCAACCAACACATAACCAATGAGATCTGAGCCATCAAAGTAGCTGTCAGAGGTTGTTCTTTATTTTCTGGGTTACCTAGAAATGAAGAACAGTTCGTGAGACCTACTTTGGGCTTCCACTACTTACTGTTCTTGTATCCTTTCTGTGATCTAAAAGTTCTAGTGTGTAGACAACATGTAAGTGAAGAGATCCATTACATAATATACATATAACAACAATACATGATCAAGATCCATGCCGGTCAAACCCTGTCAGAGATCACGATCTTTAGTTTTCTAGGTTACCTAAAAAACACAAGTCGTGACCATCTGGCCTACTTTAACCGGCCACTGCGTTAGATCTATTTGATGTTTTAGTGATATAAAGGCTTAATATTGAAGTTCATATAACATACTACAATCTGGTCACAACAACATCAACAAAAGGCTTAACATCTGACAGATTAAAGCTTTTAAAAATCTTGTCAGATGCTGTATAAGACTTTCTGGGTTACCCAAAATTAGTCTGGTCATGCCCGGTCAACGGGTTTTGACCGATTATAACTTCAAATCTAAAACAGATCTGACTCTAAATCAAGTTCTATATCAAAGCTAGCATAACATACTACAAGATCAAACACTTAAACAACAACAAAACATAACAGGCTGAGATTTACAGGGTCTGACATTCGGTTGTCAGACTCATTTTAAAAATTTTCCAGAATTTTGAAAACACCAATTTTGAACATTTAAATGTTATTGATTCATTAAATACCAACCCAGATCATGGATTAAAACAATATATAACATGTTTAAACACAAAAATAACAAATCCATCATAGCATACTAGATCAAATTTTATTGGCTTAGGGTTTACCTTTGAGCTTTGATTTTGATTCTGACATTCTGATATGTTAATGGTAAATGTGGGGCTTGCTTATGGGACTGATATACATATATATTTCGTGGGTTAGAGAGAGAGAAGCTTGGTGGTGTGTTTGTGAACAATTGGGACTAAATTATGAACTTTCCTCTCTCTCAATCTATATATAATATGGTGTATTGTATATGGTTGATCATGTGGCCAGATTTTTATTGATTAAAGGCTATTACTAGACCACATGGCTAGCTAAAGTTGGTCACCAACTAAAGTTATGGCATGTTTTACAAGTTATCTATCAAATAATATAAGAAGGGCAATTTGGTCATTTGATTTTTACTTTTAGTGGCAAAGTTGTCAATTCATTCTAACTCTTAGGGTTTGACCATTAGGGTTTAACTCTAAGTATTCCTAAGCTCTAAATCTAGAATTGTGTATTAAGGACAAAATGGAAATTTTAGTTTCTAAAAATGTTGATTAGGGTTCCCTAATTACACTAGGTTTCCTAATCACCTAGGATTTGTAAATTAGCCTTTATAATAATTTAATTACCATTAACCTTGCTAAATTAATACTTAGGGTTTATAACTTAGCAATTAGGGTTCTAATTTAGTAATTAGGGTTTCTAGATATTAATTAGGGTTTACCTAATTAACATTAAACATAATAATGGTCATTAATTACATAACACACAACTTAACAAATCTTACAGTCATAACTGAGTTTTGTACTATAGTTTATCAGTAATGCTAAGGTTTGTACTGTTTTACTATAACTGATCTACAAATTAACATTACACATATATCAGGCATATTTATATCACTGAAATATAAATAATATTATATTATTATTCTCATTCTTTATTCAAAATCCAGACTTAGGGTTTTAAATTCATATCTGACATAACCTTCATACATACCATCATTAATTAAGTTAAAATAATTAACCTAACCAATATAATAAAATACATATCACAAGAATCCTAATAATCATATCATATATACCATAATCATATTTTCATGGAGAATAACTAATAAATATTTTTATTACAAAATTAATTTATTATAAAAATATATTCTATAATGATCAATAAGTCTAAAAAGAAATTATTTACAACTAATAAATAATTTAATTTATTATATAGATGCACATAATTTACTTTGCAAATATTTTCACCTTTATATATATATAAAAAAATTAAATCCCAAAATTTCTTATTGAAAATATTGGGTTATTACATGTGACGTCGCTTGGATACAAGTTTGTTTGGAAAATTTTTTGCCTCGATATAAAAATGTGACATCATTGCATACTTTGTCACTAAATATAAGAATTTGTGACGAACCAGTGTTGTCACTTATCCACTCATCTAATTAGTGACGCACTATTATCTCGTCATATAAAATTTGTATTTGTGACAATAAAAATTGTCATAATTTATTACTTTTTCGTCTTTACAAAATTTGCCTCCAAAATTTCTTAAATTTTTTTGCCTCCAAATAAAATTGTGACGATATTACGTACTTTGTCACTAAATATAAGAATTTATGACGAACCATTTTTGTCACTTATCCACTCATCTAATTAGTGGCGGACTATTATCTCGTCATATAATATTGGTATTTATGACAATACAAATTATAATAAATTATTATTTCCGTCTTTAAAAAATTTCCCTCCAAAATTTTTCAAAAAATTTTTGCCTCCAAATATTTGTGACGATATTACGTACTTTGTCACTAAATATAACAATTTATGACAAACCATTTTTGTCACTTATCCACTCATCTAATTAGTGACGAACTATTATCTCGTCATATAAAATTGGTATTTATGACAATACAAATTGTCATAAATTATTATTTTTTCGTCTTTAAAAAATTTCCTTCCAAATTTTTTTAGAAAAATATTTCCTCCAAATTAAATTGTGATGAATTTGTATTTGACATCACTAAATGTGAACATTAGTAACGAAATCACATTATCACTAAATTTTATAAATAATTAATGACAAACTATGATGTTGTCATCGAAAGAAATATTGTGTGACAATAAATATTGTCATCAATTATTACAAAATGTCACTAAAAGGTTTCACTCCAAAATTTTGGTACAAAATTCTACCTCCAAAATAACTTGTGACAAAATTTTGTTAATCGTCATTAAATGTGTAAATTAGTGACGATATAAATGATTAATAGTAACAAAAGTAAAAGTCGTCACATAAGCAAAAGTTTTAGTGACAATTATGAATTTCGTAATTATTAATTAACAAATTGTGACAAAATTTTGTGCGTCGCAAAAAATTCGTCATAAAATGTGTGATTTCTTGTAGTGTTTAGTGTGGCAGGTTGAGTACGTTTTACAAATTCCCACCAGTAATCTGCCTCTCCTCGCAACATGAAGGTGGCAAAGGGAACCTTTTTCTACTTGGAGCATCCCAAGACATCAAATATCTTGGTGATTTTCTTTATCCACGTTTTTGCCTTAAGTGGTTCTGACTTTCCCAAAAACTCTGGTGATCCCAACTCCTTGAACTGCTTAGCGGTAACCATCTGTGAGTTTTCAGTGTTTCCACCTTCATTTTTCATAGGAGTCTCTCTCGCCTGATGCTGCATGAATTGTAAAAATCCTCTGAACATCCCATCGCTCATCATTTGGTCGGTGTTGTTGCCGCCTTCCTGATGCACATTATCCTGGTTATTGATCTGTGGTGACACAACGGTCTCCTGTGCTCCATTGCTTATCTCAATATTTTTAGATGTCATTTTCAAACACTGGCACAAAACAAGGGTTAATTGACATGCCACATATTATCCCTATATTCTGACCACCCAATTAAATACCAAATAAACTTAGGTAGGTCATACTAGCGAAGAATTTAACCGTCTCTCCCCTCCTAGTTCTAGTCTCCCATCTCAGTCAGGGATCATATCCCTAAGCTTTGATACCAACTGTGACGCCCCCAAAATAGGTATACATCATCCATTCCGAGTCATCAAATACATGGTACATAATTCAAATATAACTTAATTATACAACTATCATGGAAAATACGACAAAACATAGATGAGAGTTTTAACACGAATATTATCTCGTAGATAATATCCAAAATCAAATAGAGTCCTCATTACAATTATTATCACACTATTTCATAGAATAGTGAGGACTACTATAGCCACCATCTCGAACCATCACTCTATTCCCCGACTAGTCCCAGCTATATTCTCATTTCCTGAAGAGAATAATGAAAGCAAAGGGTGAGCTCAACTAGCCCAGTAAAGAATATTATGACTAAGATAATGCAGAATAAATTATCGTTAGCCTTCAACATTGTTAAACTGATAGAATACAATAGACAACAAGTTTAACTACAGCAGAATAAACAGTCCATTAAAAGAGTCAAGTAGAGCATGATATCTACTATCTTCTATGATTTAAAAGTTTATCATCAATTTTATCGCTGAGACTCAACTTAATAAATAATTCACATCACTGAATTATCCATGCACTATGGGCCAAAGATATTCATTATTATCACATCCACAAAACATCCATGCACAGGCCAAGGATATTCGTATTATCATCAATGGTCATGATCATATATATATATATATATATATATATATATATATATTAAAATATTCATTTAAATATATTATTATAATAATATATTATAATAGTATAATGTGATAACATAATAGTATAATATTATAATTAAAATGGTAATATTTTATAATAATATATAATTTTTAGCATGTGAATAAAAATGGAGTGAATGTTAACACTTTGATTTTGAATTCTTTTTCAAACTTCTGTTCACATTCTTTTCTTTTGTGGCTTATACCTGCAAAACATATTGTTGCCAAATTGGTGGGCCTCACCCATAAGGAAATGATAGGTTAGGCATGGGTTAGGTAGGAGTTAGTGTGACGCCCCTAAAATAGGTATACATCACCCATTCTGAGTCGCCAAATACATGGTATAAAATTCAAATACAAACTTAATTTATATAATATGACAAAAGCGTAGATGAGAGTTTTTACACGAATATTGTCTCATAGACAATATCCAAACTCAAATGGAGTCCTCATTATATTTATTATCACACTATTTCATAGAATAGTGAGGACTACTACAACCACCATCTCTGACCGTCACTCCGTTCCCCGACTAGTCCCGGCTACGTTCTCATTTCCTGAAGAGAACAATGAAAGTAAAAGGGTGAGCTCAACTAGCCCAGTAAGAAATATTATGACTAAGATAATTCAGAATAAGTTATCGTTAGCCTTCAACAGTGTTAAACTGATAGAATATAATAAAGAACAAGTTTAACTGCAACGGAACAAACAATCCATTAGAAGAGTCAAGTAGAGCATGATATCTACTATCTTCTATAATTTAAAAATTTTATCATCAATTTTATCGCTGAGACTCAACTCAATAAATAATCCACATCACTGAATTATCCATGAACTACGGGCCAAGAATATTCATTAGTATCACATCCACGAATTATCCATGCACTACGCCCAAGGATATTTGTATTATCACCAATGGTCATGATCATGCCAACAACTGTCCATCAATGCACTACGGCCCAATGAGGACTTTTACCACATCATTTGTAACATTACGGGTCATGATTATACCGAATAATCCCTGGTCATAATCATACCAATCAACAGTCCATCTATGCACTACAGGCCAAAGATGACTTTCATCACAATATAAGCACGAGGATGATGACAATGATATAAGAATTCAATTAAAAGAAAGCAAAGGATAAATTTTTAATGATTTATAATTTAATTTATCCAAAATTCAATAATGTCCAAATTTTCAACATGATACTACTTTATAGAGTAAAATTCAAGAATAATGTGTTAGTTCCCAATAGGCACACAATAGATCTAGAACGGGGAAGAGTCGAATAGATCATTTTCTTTTCAAATACTTTTCTTGTTTATTTTGTATTTCTAATGAATTAGCAAATGACAAACATAAGAATCTTTTCAAGCACAACAGAATAAGTAAAATATCCCCTTCATTGATATATTCATAATTATACATACCTTGTTCTTAGAGCTAGTTAAGTGGTAAGCAATTAATATATACATAGCAGTTATAACAGTTAAGTACATAATGTAGATGACAAAAAGTAAATGACAAAATGTAAAAGACATAAGGGATTTTAAGTGGTTCAGAGACTCAAGCTCCTAATCCACTCTTCTATTTTAACTAGCAGGAATTCCCCTAAGGAAGGGCAACACCTTGAATCACTAAGATTCTTTTAAAGCCAGCAGCCTTGGAACTTCAGTTCACTAAGAACTCTTCAAGCCCAGCAGGCTTGGAACTCTTCTAGTTCCCTAGGAACTCTTCAAGCCCAGCAGGTTTGGAACTTCATTTAGTCCCTCCGGACAAGGACCTCTCTGGCCCTGACTTCTGGTTGGTGTTGTTGTTGTTGTTGTTTGTGCCTTGCTGCTAAGATGTCTTTAAGCTTGAATATCTTTTGTACTTAGCAGCTTGTCGTGGTCCTCTTTGCATTCTGCTTTAAGTCTGGACCACATCTTCTCTGGTGCAGCTAATCTTCATTCTATTATGCTCATCTTCATTCGATGTCATCTGTGCACCATCACCATTTGGGTTTGCTAAGTGTTTGAGCTTTTGGTAGACTTTGTCTGGCACTTAGCATTCCCTGAACCCTTCTTAAGTAGTTTACAGACATGGATCTGCATTGGTTCTGATTCAGCTTTTGGTTCTTGGTGATTCGTAGAGTGGCTCTCTTGATCTTCTTTATACTCTGCCACTTTTCTGAATGCTATCTTCTTGGCCTTCTCGGCTCTGTGCTTAGCTTCCATCTTCGGTGGCATTCTCATCTTTGTTGAGTGAAGCTTTTAGTCTATTTGATTCCTTCTTCAAAAAGCTGCTTCACTTCTACCTTTGTAGTCTCACTGTTGACTTGTTCTATTTAGCTCTGGTGGAACTCGTAGAGTCAACAATATAGCATTCCAATAACTCAACAATTCTGCAACATCAACATCTCTTGATCTTTGAAGCTCTGGCTATTATATACTCCTTCCCAATCTTCCCGTTGGAATATAGCCGTTGAAAGCTATTTGAATTGCCTCACAAATCTAGAGTTATTTGGTGTAGACTACAGATGTGACATGACATCCCCTTTTTCATCTTTCTGACACTGCAGTCTACTGTTTCACCTACCCCGTCAAAGATGTCACTTTGATATCTTGGGTAGGTAGTCAACTTTATGTCTTCTTTCTAACTTCTCGATTAGAACATCAGAAGTTGTCCTTTTGCATCGATGCTCTCAACCAGCTGTATTCAAATTTCACTCTTTAGATTGAACCATTGTCAAAGCTTCAATCTTCATATGACTGAATTCTACTATTCTGATGCATATTCTTGGACCTGATCGTAGTGTCTTGTTGAATGTTGCTCATTGACTGGTTGAGACAACATTACAATCTTGAGGAGTTTTCATTGGATCTTCAATGCAGAACACTTCTTCCTTCTATTGTTCAATGCTTCAATACTTCTGTTTGCCTCGACTGATCTTAGGAACTGATAAAATAACTCCTTGTTCTGGTCTCTTATGAATAGCAAGACACCTCATATTTGTGGCATGCCCATCTTGCTTTCTCCTTGTGATCTCCCGTTCACTTATCATTAATGGACTGACTCAATGCTTAATAACTTTAACCTTGTTCTTAATAAGCTGACCAGTATCTCTGTGTACACTTCATCAGTTCCTACTTTGTTTGGCAAACACTACGATCCTGGTTGACCCCAAGATTGTTGTCTTCTATTCATTTGACAGCTACTGCACTTGCTGACTTTTCCTTAGTCAGTCACTATTACTGAAGTCTTCTTTTGATCTACTTATAGAAGACTTCATCTTGAGTGGCTTTACAACTCAATCTGGATGCTGATTGGGTTGATGCTTAGATCTTCTATTACCTTGCTAGCCATTCTTCGAGTGCTCTCTGGTTTCCTTTAGGTGGAGTGTGTCTTTGTAGCTCAGAGCAGAGGCTTCATCCTTTGGATTTTCTGGGAGTGCTCATTTGTTGAGAATCGTATTTACTCTACGATTCTTCCTTGGCATTGTGAGCACTTATGTTAAAGTCTTTGTTCTGCACTCTACGATTCTACTTGGATTCTGCAGACACTACGACTCCGAGATCAGATCTTGACAATCTACGATTTATGCCTTTAAGCTTGCTGTCTTCATCTGATCTGGCTCGACTACAATCTTTTCTTTTTATTTGATCAGTAGACTCTACGACTCCGAGTGTGGTCTACGATTCTTGAATTGGCTTTGGTAGATGCTCGGTCGGCTCTTAGACAAGCTGTCACTATGATTCTGAACATAACTTCCTCAACGGACTACGACTTTGAGGAAGTTATTCTCGACACACTACGATCCTTCCTCGTCTCTCCTGGCATTCTACGAACTCCGAGATCTACTATCTTGCAGACTACGATTCCGCCTTGATAGTTCTCGAGCTTTCCTCGACTCTACTGGCAGACTAAGATTTCTGGTGCAGTGCTCGACGATCAGACATGCCTATCTATTACATTATAAGATCAACCTAACAAGTTTGATCTTTCTATATTTATAGTCCTTGTACAATCATTTCTTTTTAAGAACTTTACTAAGCTGTTTTGATCAATTCATTCTAAGTCCTTGTACATATGTTCCTATTATCTATCAAAGGACTTTACAACTTTTCTTAATGCTAGCATACATTCATATTCATTCATTTATATCATAATCAAATCATATATTAATAGGAATATCATTCACATGAATATTCTTGACAATCCCCCCTATATGATTATGGCAAAAATAATTAGTGCATATGCATGATATGAATGAATCTTATGCACAGTGAGCAGTTGTATTTCTAGAATAGATAATCATGAATGTCATTGATAATAATATGGAATTACATAAACTATGACACTTTACATCCTGGATCCAGAACAAACCTAACTAGATAAAGATGTACCTTTTTGGCTCCATGTGTGTCTTCAGGATGTTTGTTGATCAGCTATTTATCTGTTTTATCTTTTTGCTCCTCCTCCCCTTGAGATAGGAACTCCATTTCCTTTCTCTGCTCCTTCTCAGATTCATGCTCTTTTTCTTTTTCTGGCTCCCCCTCAAACTTTGCATTCATAAGATCATCATCCTTTGACTCCCCCTCAGATGATGATTTTGCTACTACTGCTGCTATCCTCTTCTTTGCCTTCCTCTTGGCTTTCTTATCTTTTTTTCTTCTAATCTCCTTGCTTTTCCTTGAGTTCCTTTCTAATCTCCTTGCTCTTCCTTGAGTTCCTTTTTCTATGCCTCTTTTTCTCCCCCTTTTTATCATTAATCACTTGTGAGAGCTGCTCCATTTTGGACATAAGTTGTTCCATCAAGTAAGATGAGTTACTAACCTCCATCTTAAGTTCTTGTTGGCTCAGCTCAAGCTGTAAGGAAAGAGACTGATTCAAATTGTCAATCTTGTCAGAGAGGGATATGATTTGTTCTTCATTAGCCTTCTGTGCTCGTAGAGCTTCTTCCTTTTGATCAATCATAGCCTTCAAGTAGATTTGATCTCTCTATTTGATTTTGAGAGATATATCAGTCATGGTGGCTTGAAGTCTGTCTTGAACTGCATTGCCTCCTTCGGTCAACATCTTTGCCTCTTTAGTGATGATGGACATCTGCTTAACCAACTCATCAGAATTCCTCAGTAACTCCTGCTCCGTAGGAGTTTAGTCATGTGGTCAAGGTGCTTCATTGAGCAATGTACAGACTCGATTTCTAGGATTTTCATTTTTAGATAGATTTTTGAAAGCATTGAGAATCTGATAAATCGTTGAGTGCCAATCACTGTTGGAGGATGAAGGAATATCAAATAACTGTGTTTGGTTAGAGGGAAGCTTCACAAACTGAACTTGAACATCTTTAATGGTAGAGTGAAGGGACTCTACAATCATCCACTTGGGCATAATCCTTCTGCCATCAGAACCCACTCTACAATCGTGGGGAATGTAGTGATTTCAAACATGTTGATAGACTTTGTAGTGAGGTTATTCTTTAATCAGCTTGATTGCAAACTTCTTTACCCTTGGAAAGTTTTGTGACACCAGCTCCAGGTTGGGAAGATGAGAGAAAACCCATGTGAGATAGCTGTTATCTCCAGTGAGAGATGCCTTTACACATGGCATATGAGGGTGAAACCATCTTATTGCATGGTTCTTAACTTCAGGCTCATATATTACAGTTGAGGTGTCTAGTTTCATAACCTTACGATTATTGAACGCATTTTATGTAGTCATCATTACCACATTTAGCCTTTCATTCCCATGATTGATCCATCTGCCAGGAAGCAAATCCAGTGATTCGTTAATTTCTACTATAATTTTTCTCTTCCGATTTACAGGGTTAGGAATGTGAAAATTTTCTGGCTCTTCTGTTTCAAAACTAGAGTCTTTCCATCTTCATTTTGTCCGAGGCTGGAGTTAGACCTGTGTAGACTTCCTTCATCAGACTCATTAGTGTGTTCCTCTGATTCCTGGTTTATAGAATCTTTTTCCATCTTATTAGCTTTTTCTTCAGCATCTTCTTCCACGGATTCAAACTCATCATCACTTAAGTCAATGCCAACATTGAAGTGTTCTCCCATCCTTTTTGAGATAGATTTAGCAAGTAGTCTGTTGCTTTTTCTTCTTATTGGCTGGTCAGCTATGGGGGTTTCAGACTTTTCTTCTTCTTTAGAATCTGAAGCCTTTGTATCCCCATATAAGCTTTCTTGATGATCAGCAATAGTGGGAGCATGTCCTTCTTCCTCATACCCAACATCTTTTAAACCCTCAAATGAGCTTGTTGGAGCATTAGCAGTGGGAGATCCAATTGTTTCATCTTTCCCACTTTCTTCAGCAACAGAGTGACAACTTTGAGTGTTAGCCACATGACTTGCACATTCTTCTTCACCATCAGATTTGGCTATTTCTTTCATAGACTCAACTTCTTCTTCATTACTGGACTTGTTCTTTGTGAGTTAAATCTTGAAGCTCTCAGTTCCCTTCTCATTTTCAGACTCTACGTCTTCTTTTTCTTCTTGAGTAGATAAACTACTTTGAGGAACTGGAACTGGATTCTTCATCACCTTTGTTTTCTTTTTCGGTGGCCCTTGGAGTAATCTGTTACTTCTTCTTCTCTTTGGGGTTTCTGTAGTTGAAACTTTTTCTTCTCTTGTTTCATGCCTCTTCTTGTTAGTGGAGAGACGAATAGATGGAGTCTTTGTATTCTTCCCACTCTTAGACTTCTTCTTTGCTGCTGTGGCTGCCACCGATCCAGAGAAATTAGATTAAGAGCTTTCCACCTCCTGTGCCTTCCTCTTCTTGACAAAGACCTTGCTGCTGCTCCCAGTTGTTATTAGCCTCTTGTTTTCCTTGGGATTTTTCTTCCAATTTTCAAACAACTGTGGGGACATTACTTTATGAACATTAAGAATTTCACCCTCATCATCCTTCATTTTATTCTTCAACTTTTTTTTCAAGATGATACTTAAAAACCTTCCATGGAAAATGTAACACCCCGAATTTTATGAAATAAAAATATTCAATTTTTCTTATAATTATTATTTAGTTAATGGTTAAATTGATAAAAAATTAAAGTTAAGGGTGATATATATAAATTTTTCAAAATACGCAAGTGGTTATAAAATACTCATTGTTGTCGGGAAATATTTGTTTGGTCGTAGAATATTCTTGTTGTCGGGGAATATTCCTACGACGGCGCATCCATTTGTGGGCCCCATAACAGAATAACTGTCGGATGAAGAAAACGACAAAATTGAGTTTTTATAAATAACAACGTAATTGTTACTGGAATTAACTTTGTTGGAATATTCGGTGGTTAAAATACGAGAATACTGGCGTGGTTGTGCAAGATGGCACCAGATTGTTAAAGTATTTTTGAATTATTGATTCTTACGTAAGAAGGCACTCAATAATTGTTACAGTAATTACTGTTCAATATTTTATTTTATTGATTCAATAATTGCTGCGTTGATATTTTATATTATTGTTGTTTCAATAATTATCACGGCACAGTATTTCCCATTATCGGATCAATAATTCATATTGTTTGGATAATATTATTAGATAACATTATTGGCAATGTCTAAAAAGTTCTGTCAAGGAGAGGTTTGGTCACCTAATTACGCGCCAGTAAGGAAAAATCCTTATTGGAAAGCCCCCTATTTCCTGGGAACTGCCTGGTTGTCATTATTGTGATTCTGTAATATTATTTGTGAATAATTAATTATTGATTTATATGATAAAGGAAATATTTATTTGATGCGGATATAAATGATAGATTTATTTATGTGGTTATAAATGAAGGAATTATTGTTGAGATATTTTATCAGTATTTTATCGGATTGGAGGTATTAAAAAAATCAAATCAGTGTTCTTAAAGCTCTATTGCGTGAGTTATAATTTTAATCCGACCGTTGGATCGTTGTGATTTTTGATATGTTATACATATATAAGTTGAGTATATGTCCACAAATTTTGAACCGTTAAAAATTAACGGTTGATTTGTTATGAATTTTAAAAGGTGTTAAAAATCATCCGTTTGTGGGTTTCGGATATTCTCTGTCTGGAATTTAGAAAAACTTAAAGCTATAAAGTTGTAGAGAATTCGATTTAGTGTGGAATGGACATAAAATTTATATTTTTCTGATAAACGGGTTATTTTCTATGAATTACTGAAGTTTCGGAAAATAAAATAATTTTTATTAAAATTGGGTGTGACCCACTTTTGGTTGGTGTTGAAAACATGTGCTTGAATTTTTGTTCAAGGGAGATGGCTAGCTGCTGAGTTTTCAAATGGTTGGTGCGTAAGAAAAAAAATTAAAATAATATTATTTTATTATTTAGTCTCCTTTGGCGTTCTAGCATTTTCCTATAAATAGGCGCTTAAGTTGGAATTGAAAATCACACCAGAAATAAGTTTTCTTTCTCTCTATATTATAAAGCGTATTTTTGTGAGTATTTAGATACTTTGAGAGTTGTTATTCAGTGAAAGTTTCCTTCGGCTTTACATCCGATATTCCAGTCAGAAATACTGCTCTTTTGAGATAAAGGATTTTAAGAGTTATTATGTTTTTCATGTTTCGTAATTTTTCTGACCTTCAAAAATTTTGGAAAAATTTGAAATGATAATTTGATGAGTTTTCTTGATTGTATCCAAAAATGGTGATTTTTGGATGTATAGATTAAGAGTTATGAATTTTATGAGAAAAGACTATTTTAAAAGTAAACCCTTATAACTCCTTGTGGTTAACTCCAAAATTAATGAAATTTTTATTGGGAGTACATCTATATAATATTAGTATACCCTGTAAATTTTAGAATTTTTGGATAAAAGTAAAATTTATGATAAATGTCTAAATATTCGGCAGGTTTGGCCATATTAAAAGTAGTAAATGAATTTTAAAAATTCCGAGAAAAATATATGTTCAATATGGGACTATGTTCTGCTAAATCCCAGAAAAGAAAATTTATTTGTACTAATTTGGTATTTTTTTTTGAAAATGGACTAGTTATGAGTAAATGAATTAAATATGTTATGTGAAGTAACAAAATTGGAAAATAGGATTTTATGGCTTGGGAATCCTATATAAGGTATATGCAGATTTTTGATGAGGGTTTTGGTTATTGGTGATAAAATTTTTATGAATTTAACATTTTAGGATGATTAAATGCATTAATTAGTAAAGTGTAAACAATTAAAATAAATTGTTTATAAGTTTAAAAAATGATTAAAATAATGTGGTAATATTAATAATATTAGATTATGAGATTATTAAGTGATTTATAACATTTGGATTAAGGTGTTATGAAATCATTGATTTATGAATCTTACTCTTGAAATTAAATGCAGTTGTTGATCATATTGTTTTTATTATCATATATAATATTTTTATAATCATGGTGATAAAATTTCTCTTTGACTTAAGTGTAAAGATGGGTAGATTATTGGTGTGATCGAGACTATGGGTTCTCTTTGGCCAGTAGTGCAAAGATGAATTATTGATTGGTATGATCATGACCATTGAATTTACAATTGAATATTTTTAGCTTAAGTGCAAATGTGAATTGATCAACATGGTTATAATTATGGTTTATATAAATTCTGAAATGATTATGTATTTCTTTGAGATATTAATATCTTTGGCCTGTAGTGCAAAGATGAATTATTGATGAATATCTTTGGCCCGTAGTGCAAAGATGACCTGTTGCTGAATATCTTTGGCATGTAGTGCAAAGATGAACTGTTAATGAATATCTTTGGCTCGTAGTGCAAAGATGAATTTATTAGTATGATTATGAACAGAAACTTTGATTTGGTATAACCATGATCTTTAATGTTTTAGGTAAAGATATGTGATGAAAATTATCTTCGTCCTGGGTACGAAGATGAATTTAGAATTACAATTATGATTATGAGTTATTCATATGATTGTGGAAAGGAACTGTTGATTAATGTTACAGGGATAAAACATTGTTGGTGGACTTTTAACGTGGAGAAGATAATAGACTTTATGGTCTATTTGACTCTTCTAATGGATTGCTCGTTCCGCTGCAACTATAGTTGAAAAGTTTTATCATCTACCATATGTTCTAAATCTCTAATTTATTACTGATGAAGGCTATTTATAATTTAATTATCTTTAGTCATGATATTCTTTACTGAGCTAGTTGTACTCACCCTTTTGCTTCACAATTCCTTTCAGGTAATAAAAGTGTAGCTGGGTCGAACGGGGATAACAGGGGAATAGAATGGTGGTCTATAGTTGTTGAGGTTCTCCCTAAACAGTATGGAAATAATTTTATTAAGAACTTTACATAAGTGTGTTGTATTTTATACGTCATTTAATAGTTATATTTTGTGAATCAAATAGGGTGAGGCGAACCCAACGTTGGAAGGGTGTTTTTCCACTATCATACAAGATGTCTAATGACATACAACCTCGTGTTATCATAAGACAGGGTTGTGTACATCCACTTGCTGAGTATATCTACGAGCACTACCTATATAATCTTAAAGTTTGGTTGAAATATAATTTTTAATTGCAGACAGTGGAGATAGTTATATGTCAAGAGAAGACTCACCATTGGAAAGAACATGATAGTAATCTTCTCATTTTTCTTTGGGGTCTATTGGGTCAACCAAGGATAATTCTATGGACATATGATATCTATTATAACCTAGACGCATGGCCTCCCATGTACGAAGGTTTCCTTGAGCACTTCCCAAAGATTTTAATTTTTAAAATAGTTATTGACTGTACCTTTATGTAAGGTGCCATTGTGACATGTTATCCAAGGTTGGGATGAGAGTCACAGTTGGTATATATTTGTATCAAAACTCATAACATATGTGTTGTTGTATTTTGCATGACAATTGTAGTAATAAAGTTGTAGTTGTTTTCTGTACCATGTATTTGGCGACTCAGAATAGGTTGGATGGATTGAACCTATTTTGGGGGCGTCATAGAAAACCTTTGTGAGGGGTTTTTCAGTTAACCTTTTCTTCTCTTCCTTATCCAACAATTTGGACATTTGATCAAGCAGGATAGCTCCAAAGTTGATGTGTTCCTTTAGGACTATTGCAGACATGATCTTTAGCTTTTGATCAATCACAGTGTCATGTGCAGTGTCTTTGCATAGTATACATTTACCCACTATTTCAGTAAGGAACTCGAATTCTTCAGGAAACTCCTTTTTCTTCATGTCCTTCATACTAGGGTTTCTTTTGTACTGCATAATTTTCTTAGCTTTTTCACTGTCGATCTCATCCAGGCTTTTTAGATCTTGGTCAGGAAGGCCTAAGCATTGATTGATGTCAGAAGAATTTAGCTTCAGAATTTGACCCTTAACTTAGGTGGAGAGGATTCCAAAATTTATGGTTGCATTTGAGTGAAACTGTTTGACCAAGTCACCATATATTCGTGTGTTTGCCTCAAGACATTCAGAGAATTCGGACTTCTTTACGAGTTCAAGAACATCTCTGAACTTCTTCTCAAATTTCTCAAAAGTCTTTATTCCAAGCTGAATGCCAATGATTACTCACCAATCTGCCATTTGTAGATTTTGACGTATATGGGTATTTAATTTCAGGTGACTAATGAGAGGTAGCTAAGCATAATTAGGGCGAAGTTTGAGGTTTGATAGATTTAAGCTTTGAAGAGAGTTTTAGGGTTTGAACAAGGGAGGGAGATAGAGGTTCGATAGCTTTTGATAACTTGTTCAAAGGTTTTGGTTGTTTAGAGGTAGCCAGGTTTTTCCTTAGGTATAGATTTGATAGGTTTGCAGATTTTTAAAGAAACCGCTAAGATGAAACCGCCAATTATTTGAATTTTCCTATTGTAATTGTTCCTTCCACGTTTCTTAGTGGGATAGTTGTAAGTTGCTGATAAGTCATCATCTATAAGTCCTTCATCATGTCCGTTCTTCAGATTTGACTTTTCTTCTGTTGATTATTTAAGTACGTAGAGTAGCTTGTTGAGGCAGATATTGACTCTACGATTTTCTTCGTTGACTCAACGATCGTCTTCTGAGAGATGCTTCATTGGATGATTTGACATTAATCCTCATCTAGAAGTTGCATAACTTGACCATTGATGTATTTCGAGGCAATTCGAGCACTGAAATTCTGAGGTGAATTTTTAAGGCGTCTTTCCAAGCTGAATTTGAACTTATCTCCACACTATTTGAATAGTTGAGCATGTGCCCATTTCTGCTGAGTTCTCTATGAGCTAATGTGTCCTTTGGGAAGACTGCGATCGTCGAGGCTATTATACGATCTTTGAGTTTGCACTATAATCGTTGATTTTACTTCAATATCTATTCTACGATCATTGTCTGTCCTGGTCCTTGAGATGAACTAGACTAAGCATTCCTTCTGGGTTAAGGTAGCTCAGGAAGGGCCAACCTATTAGAGTGAACTAAGGGTCAGGTTTGTCCCTGAGGCGTTTTCCAGATGAAAAACTTTAGAAGTGATTAGTACTGATATCTCATTTGATCTTTTCTGCTGGGAAGTTCATCTACCAACTTTAGACATTTGCATTGGTTGTAATTGTGGTGTCCTCCTGCTCTTATACTGTGATCAGATGGTTGATTGTAGGCACTCCACGATTTTGAGTTGGGTGGTTGACAAGGTTATCAGTAGTACGTTTTTAGACGTTCCTACTAACTATGGATCTTCATTTGGTTCATCAGTCACAAAGTTTTGGGACTTTGTAACTGGTACATTGCTTCATAGTGCACTTCCGATATTTTTAGTGCTGCTGTTCTTTAGCAGATCACTGCTCCCCCATAGTTGATACTATATTTTCAGAGAGGTGTGAGTTCTTCTTCTTCATGTGCATCAGAAGGCAGCCTTTCATATCTCCAAGACTGATCACTCTACGATGGTTTCACAGAACTACTAACTTAGTCTTCTTTGATGGTTTGTACTTGTGGATTTTTGCTTTTGTAATGAATTCCTCATGATTGATGCTCGATAATCCTCTGATGTGAACTTCCTTGAGGATTCTTCTCATATAATATACTATGCTTGATTGAGCATATAAGGTCCTTTTTATCGAGTGAATGGTCTGCTTCTATATATAAATCAGCAACCATGTGAGTTTCATTCATGTTAGCTCAGCAAGTCTTCAAGGACAAGCTTTGACAAATAAAGATTTAGTCAGAAATTCTTCTAAAATGTCTTAAGCCTTCTGCTGGTTGAATCTTCTTGGCTAAAGTCTTTTGCTTCAGCTTTCATTAGTGTTGTCAGATAGACCATGCACTTGCAGGTTAGATAAATTTCTATTTTTGCTACCCTTTGTTAAATGGGTCCTGTCAGGTTAGCTTTCAAAATCCCTGTTCCTCATGTATTTGAATTTTCATCATATTGATCACCAAAAATCATATTCATGCATGTATCTAATTTAGATATGACATTTTAAAATGCATGATGATGAGTGTGTGTAAGATTAACCGTTTTAAAACAACACTCTTTTTCTTTGATGATTTCATCATTTGCTTGGTCATGTTCATGGATTTTAAATGTTCATAGAGTGAGCATCACCTTTATCACTTATTTGTATCTGGTTGACTCATGGAGGTGATCAGTTTCTACTAATCTTTAAGATACTCTTGTAAAACTGATTATACTTTATGTGTTATCAAAATCCTAGAACATAGGTTTGTACATATATACTAACCCATCAGCAAAGATTACTTCACTTAAAGTTAGTTAAATCTTGATATGCTTATGTCCTATTTCAGACTTCTTTCAAGATGTTATCTTCAATCCTAAAACTTGGATAGAGAGAAAGTTTGTTAACATTTGAGTTTCCAACTTTAGTGTACTTTCTCTCTTCTCTTTTTTAGGTAGAGTATGGTCTCTTGATAGAATATTGTTATAGTGCATAAGGTGGTGCAACATGATGTACACATTTATATTGATGAGGAACCATACCTTTACATTGTTATTTTCTTGACAGTCATTTATCTTGATATACTGAGGTTAGGCATTGAGGTGCATACTTTTTCCTTTACTTCTGACAGCTTGTTGCTATAGTTGTCCTTTGATCAATCAATCATTATCTTGAAGATGTTGGCTTAGAGAATCTTGACATCTTTAGTTCTTTGACACCCTTGAGTCCTCAAGATTCACATCCAGCTATTGGTTGGCCAAATATAAATTTGAGAGAATCTTCTTTCTTCTCTAAACGAGTACTTCTTAGCACATATGGCCTTTTCATCTTTCAGTCTGGTGGATGCTTGACTCTTTGCTGTTGATGCCTCTTGAGCTCCCATATCTGCTCTTCAGACTACAAGATTGACTATAGGCAAGGATTGGTCTTGTTGTTATGGCTTTTAAGAACATGGACCAATCTGAGCAGCTTCAGGTGTATATACACATTTACCTGTACACAATATTTCCAACATGTGAGCTCATCTGCATTTACAAGTGACTTACTACTAAACTAAGTTTAGAACAAAGTTTGTGCCTAGGATCAGACTCAAAGCGATTAGCTTTTGAATATAGCATGAGAACCTGCTCTGATACCAATTATTAGTTCCTAGTAGACACACAATAGATCTAGAAGGGGGGTTGAATAGATATTTTTCTTTTCAAATACTTTTCCTGTTTATTTTGTATTGCTAATGAATTAGCAAATAATAAACATAAGAATCTTTTCAAGCACAGGGGAATAAGTACAATATCCCTTTCATTGTTATATTCATAATCATACATATATTGTTCTTAGAGCTAGTTAAGTGGTAAGCAGTTAATACATACATAGCAGTTATAGCAGTTAAGTACATAATGTAGATGACAGAATATAAAAGACACAAAGGAGTTTAAGTGGTTCAGAGATTCAAGCTCTTAATCCACCCTTCTGCTTTAACTAACAGGAATTTCACTAAGGAAGGACCAATAATCACTAAGATTCCTTCAAAGCCAGTAGCCTAGGAACTTCAATTCACTAAGAACTCTTCAAGCCCAGTAGGCTTGGAACCCCTCTAGTTCCCTAGGAACACTTCAAGCCTGGCAGGCTTGGAACTTCATTTAGTTCCTCCGGATAAGGACCCCTCAGGCCTTGGCTTCTTCTTCTTGTTGTTGTTGATGTTGTTGTTGTTGTTGTTTGTGCCTTGCTGCTAAGATTTCTTTAAGCTTGAACATCTTTTGTACTTAGCAGCTTGTCGTGGTCCTCTTTGCATTCTGCTTCGAGTCTGGACCACATCTTCTCTGGTGCAGCTGATCTTTATTCTGTTCTGCTCATCTTCATCTGATGTCAGCTGTGCACCATCACCATTTAGGTTTACTAAGTGTTTGAGATTTTGGTAGACTTTGTCTGGCACTTAGCATTCCCTGAACCCTTTCTTGAGTGGTTGCAGACATGGTTACTCATGATCCATTCGATTCGACTTTTTGGTTCTTGGTGATTCGTGAGAGTGGCTCTCTTGATCTTCTTTATACCACCGCCACTTTTTACGAATGCTATCTTCTTGGCCTTTTCGGCTCTCAGCTTAGCTGCCATCTTCAGTGACATTCTCATCTTTGTTGAGTGAAGCTTTTAGTCTATTCGATTCCTTCTTCAAAAAGCTATTTTAATTCCACCTTTGTAGTCTCACTGTCACTGAGACTTATTTTATTTAGCTCTGGTGGAACTCGTAGAGTCAACAATATAGCATTCCAACAACTCAATGATTCTGCAACATCAACAACTCTTGATCTTTGAAGCTCTGGCTATTATATACTCCTTCCCAATCTTCCCGTTGGAATATAGCCGTTGAAAGCTATTTGAATTGCCTCGCAGATCTCGAGTTATTTGGTGCAGACTGCAGATGTGACATGACATCCCCTTTTTCATCTTTTTGACACTGTAGTCTACTGTTTCACCTACCCCGTTAGAGATGTCATTTTAATGTCTTGGGCAGGTAGTCAACTTTATGTCTTTTTCTGAATTCTTGATTAGAACATCAGAAGTTATCCTTTTCCATATTCTGAATTCTCGAATTCTTGTATTCTGATGCATATTCTTGGACCTGATTGTAGTGTCTTGTTGAATGTTGCTCATTGACTGGTTGAGACAACACTATGATCCTGAGGAGTGTTCATTGGATCTTTCTTCTATTGTGCAGTGCTTCAATACTTCTGTTTGCCTCGACTGATCTCAGGAACTGATAGCTTGACTCCTTGTTCTGGTCTCTTATGAATAGCAAGACACCTCAGATTGATGGCATACCCAACTCACTTTCTCCTTGTGATCTCCTGTTCACTTATCATCAATGGACTAACCCAATGCTTAATCACTTTAGCCTTGTTCTTCATAAGCTGACCAGTATCTCTGTGTACACTTCATCAGTTCCTGCTTTGTTTAGCAAACACTATGATCCTGGTTGACCCCAAGATTGTTGTCTTCTGTTCATTTGACAGCTACTGCACTTGGTGACTTTTCCTTAGTCAGTCACTGTTACTGAAGTCTTCTTTCGATCTACTTGTAGAAGACTTCATCTTGAGTGGCTTTACAACTCAATCTGGATGCTGATTGGGTTGGTGCTTAGATCTTCTGTTAGCTTGCTAGCCATTCTTTGAGTGCTCTCTGGTTTCCTTTAGGTGGAGTGTGTCTTTGCAGCTCAGACCAGAGGCTTCATCCTTTGAATTTTTTGGGAGTGCTCATTTGTTGAAAATCGTGTTTACTCTATGATTCTTCCTTGGCATTGTGAGCACTTCTGTTGAAGTCTTAGTTCTGCACTCTACGATTCTTCTTGGATTTTGCAGACACTACGACTCCGAGATCAGATCTTGACACTCTACGATTTATGCCTTTAAGCTTATTGTCTTCATCTGATTTGGCTCGACTGCGATCTTTTCTTCTCATTTGATCAGTAGACTATACGACTCCGAGTGTGGTCTACGATTCTTGAATTGGCTTTGGCAGATGCTCGGTCGGCTCTTAGACAAGCTGTCACTACAATTCTGAACATAACTTCCACAACAGACTATGACTTTGAGGAAGTTCTTCTCGACACACTACGATCCTTCCTCGTCTCTCTTGGCAGTCTACGAACTCCGAGATCTACTATCTTGCAGACTACGATTCCACCTTGATAGTTCTCGAGCTTTCCTCGACTCTCCTGACAGACTACAATTTCTGGTGCAGTGCTCGACGATCAGACATGCCTATCTATTACATTATAAGATCAACCTAACAAGTTTGATCTTTCTATATTTATTGTCCTTGTACATCATTTCTTTTTAAGGACTTTACTAAGCTGTTTTGATCAATTCATTCTAAGTCCTTGTACATATGTTCCTCTTATCTATCAAAGGACTTTACAACTTTTCTTAATGCAAGCATACTTTCATATTCATTCATTTATATCATAATCAAATCATATATAAATAGGAATATCATTCACATGAATATTCTTGACATAATGTTGTATCAAAAAAATTTTGGACAGAAAAGAAATCAATTTTTGTCATGAATAGTACCCAGGGTGAATAGTACCCCGTGAATAGTACCCCGACATGAAAAGATTAAAAATTATCAAGAATGCTCAAAATAATATTTCCATGAAAAGATAATAGATGAAGCGCAAATTTCAAGGATATTATACTAATTTTAAGGAGTATAAAGCAATCAATAATTGAATTAATCTAATTGGGTAAAATCTAACGCACAACACGCAAGTATACGTGGTCAACAAGTAATAAAGTGATAAGTTGAGTATCGTTCCCACAGAGAATTAGTTAACAAGAATTACCAAGTACTAACATATAACCAATTTAATCTTCTTTAAACGAATGATTTAATAATTTAATTTAAAATAGTTAAATAAACTATTACTAACTATCCCTAGAATGAAACAAGATATTGAAGACTTGAGATACAATTTCACTTATTGTTTCATTTAAGTCAACACACTTCCTTTTAAGCCAAGTTATCTATACTGGATTGTTAATCAAGAACACGAAAGTAAATAATGGCCATCTCTCAATGCACCATATTCATATCAAATCAAATCCACAGATGATAGAATCAAATTGAACACCCTAATTAACTAACCCACTATATCTCTATGTGAATTACCATTAAAATGGGTTTAAGCACAAGTTCTTATTAGACTACATATGGCATAAAGGCATATCTCTATCCTAAACACGAATCATGAATTCCATCTATGCAGAAATCACAAACATATGCTATCATTATCAGATCTAAATCTATACTTCATCTCTCGAGTTCATATAGATTATCACGATAATTGTTAGCTAGGCAATTAAACAATTAAGTTCAAATCATAATAGACAATCCAAATATAGCTAATAAGACTAACAAAGAAGCATATCAAAGTAAACTACACAATAAGATCCATAGTAACCTCAAACAAAGAATTAGTTCATGATTATTGAATTAAAACTAAGAATCCACAATTGAATACACATTAAAAGACAAAGATAGAAGAAGATGAGAAGATATAATCTATTATCTGTAGATTTGAAGCTCCCTCCTCGCTCCTACTTTGAATCTTCAATGGTCTCCAAGTTGCTTCAATCTCCAAAACTATTTAGAACTAGTGTTTTGATCTAATTTACTCTAATCTAATCTAATGGAATCATATTTCTCCTCTAATCTCCCCTCTAATCCTTGTTATTCTCCTCCTTTTATAAGCCTTTTTACATGTCTTTAAGTCTTCTTGGAAGTCCTTGAGTCAATTGGAACGAAATAATCCTTCTCGAACTCAAATTTGGCCAAAAAACATCTTTTTTCGCATACTTACCCCACGGGACGGGTTTAGGCTTCTTGAAAGGCCCACCCTTTGATGGGCGGCTATCCATTCTATTCTCAGCATTGGTATGCCCGCCTCCGATGGGTTTTTTGTAAGGAAAAGCCCGCCTGACGGGGGGTTCATTTTCTTCTCTGAAGTGTCTCCTCCGGTAAAATGGCCATAACTTTTGATCCGGGGAGGAGTTACGGGCCTCGCCACCTATCAAATCGAAGATATCGATGAGAGCTCTACAACTTTCATTCTTTGAGAATTGAGAAATTCTGGCCGATAAAGGTTGAAATTGGGCTGGAAGTGACTTGCTATGAAAATGGCTACCACCCAAAAAGCGACGTTCGACGTCTGTTGGTACAAAGATCATAACTCTTGCATCCGAACTCCGATTAGAATGATTCAAGATGTTCCGGAAAGCTAAGAAGATGCTCTACAATGTAAGCCAAAAGCCAACTAAAGTCACTCTACAATGTAAGCTAAGTTCCCAAACCAAGAACATGAAATAAACATAAAAGCCCAAATGATGTACCAAATTCTAATTTTTGCATTTTCTATTTTCCTTGAATGATAATTTTCCTTATGACTTAATAAATCGCACAATAACTCCAAATGATTCCAAATGACTCCAAATCTTTGTTAACATATAACCAACCAAAATGAATAACAAAATGCAATGAAAAGTAACTAAGACACATGAAAATAAGCAACTAATTCATGAAATGGATACCGGATAAGTGTATATAAAATCCACTTATCAAAAATCCCCAAACTTAAACCGTTGCTTGTCCCCAAGTAACACAACATAATGCAAATGCAATGCAATGAAATGCAACTAATCTATATGCCCATACGAATCCAAAGCAAAGATTGATAGAACACAAGTCTATTCAACTCGGCCTTAGAGAAATCAAGTAAACATGATAATACATCATATCAAAACCAATCAACAATTTCCAATCAATCATCAAATCTTAAACTATTATTATCACTAATATAGTGTGTGTGTGCTCCACAACAATGTTAATCGATATAAAATCAAATTTAATACATAACAAGTCTCTTCAAGGCATCATACAATGTAAACTCAAGAAATCCAAAAACAAGCTAGATCCAACTAAAATCAAACAATTACCAATATCGAGGGTCAACATGGGATACTTATGCTTTATTTTTCATCTACGGGGCTTTTTGCTCTTATTTCCCTTTTATTTTTTTTTTTTTTTGTTTATATATACATAGCTATGCAATGTCTTATTCCTTAGGCTTTTCAATGCTACCTTAACGAGCTTTCGACCAACGACTCCTGGACCATTAAGACCTTAGGCGCTAGGTGTAAAGACAATCCCCCAAGCTTACTTACTCAAGTAACAAAGGCCACAAAACTAGACAAGCACGCATATGGTGTTTATTCATTTTTTTTCTTTTTTTTCTTTTTTTATATAGCTTATATACCCCAAATATTCCTCCAAACTTAGGTTCTTGTCTAACTTTAGCCATCACTACTTATTCTTGTCATTCTTTCATTCAAACTAGCATTATCCTTTAGAGTCCCATTATGTATCAATTTAAACTCAATCAATCAACAAGGTTGTTTCTAACGTGCTAGCCTTGATTATACCAGTTTCAAACATGAAAAGATTTAATTCATAACAAGAAATCACATCAAAGCTCTAATATTCAGTACTATACTTGTCTACTCAATCCCAATCTCATCATTGGCCAAAATAAACTGTAACTATCTAACAGCTGGACTCAGGCAAGATGAACTAACTATTATTTTTGAATTTTTGATTTGATTTGATTTTTTTTATTTTTATTAATGAACCTAAACTAAATTAACAACATATGCAAAATAATATAACATAACATAAAACTAAACATGCAATAAAGAACTAAACTAAATCCCCCAAACTTAGCAATTACAATGTCCTCATTGTAAGAATATAGCGATAAGTAGAAGAGAACTTCCTGTAATCGCCTAAGCGTGAAGTGAGTGATGGTGGCGATGATGACGATCATTTTCCTATCCATTGAACCTCCAATACCTATAATAAAGAGAGACAACATGGATTAGAATAGCACTTTGGAATATAACGTGATTCCTATCTACTAAATAAACTAGGAAAGCATATAAATAAAAAAAAATTCTGGGTTGCCTCCCAGTTAGCGCTTGAATTACAGTCTTTCAGCCTGACTTTTTCTGGTCAACGCTATCCAATTTCTCTTCAATAATTGAGGAACCCTCCATCCATCGGAAATAATGTAGCTTTTGGTAGGTTCCCATTTGTGATAGCCATTGCATTAAAGTCACCTAGCATGCTTTGTTTAGATAAGATCACATTCAAGAACGTCCAACATCTAGGTGTTTTCTCCATTGTGTCTGTGAATAGATTCTGGCATTGAGGCTTGTCAGACACAACAATCTCTTCTTCTATCTTCTCAACTCATCGCACCATGGCTTCAAGTTGTGTACTCGCTTTTACTTACGTCACAAGGAGTATTGCTTGAGCGACATGACTACCTAGCGGACAAGGTTTTGCAAATCTAACCTGATTCTTGAACTTTGGTGGAGAAGGCACTTGAGGCATTAATAACATTAGCTCATCCTCGTTAGTACTCATAGTTAGCTCTTCACCGACCTTGTTGTCATTATCCCCACTTGTCTCCTCTTTTTCAACATCTTGAGGCTCATCCAGTTTGTAGATTTGGTTTGGGTTCTTCATCAATTTCGGAATCCATGTCATAACACCAATTGTTTGGAGGAAGGTTGCTTACTGGCTTTGGTCATTTGATCTATCTTATCTCAAGATTTTGAATTGATATCTCTTGACGAATTGATCGCTCTTGATTAATCCTCCTCTCCTCATTTGATGCTACTGAACTTGGACCACAATTCCTCCAATCCTTGAATTATCTGTCTCGATCTTGGAAGCCATGTATTGAGGACCATTGAGTTGAGGTAGTGATGAGTTGTTCCATCCGATTATTAAAATTTTGGGTTGATAACTCTTGGCTAATCCTCATCTCCTCTAGGTTTGCTATGCCCTTCAATATTACATCCCTCGGATTTGGCTTTTCTTCTTGTGGCAATTGAGGTGGACATGAAAATTTCGGTGTGTATGTTGGATTTGGAGTGTAGTATTGGTCTTCATAAGTATAGCTCCATGACGAATCCGTGATACCCCCAAACTTGATGATAATTAGCATATGTATAATCGTTGAGGTATTCACCACCACCGTGTTGTCCTACCAAAACTAACGGTGCATTGATGACTCGGATGATTACCAACACAATAATTGCAATTAATCGCTATCCTTCGATTACGTTGAATGCAATAACATCCAACCTCCTCGAAAGTGTCTCAAGTTACGTACCGATAATTAAGAAAATGCATTGAGACCATCAATCCTCGCTCCCCTTGGTTGAGTCATACTCGAATATGGCCTTTGATAATTGAATCCAACCATGGTACTGAAACGAGAAAAAGAAGAAGATAATAAAATAAAAGAGAAAAAATAAAGAAATAAAGAAAAAAAATGTTTAAATTAAGACTAATTTGATTGAAGCTAATATTGGCAAAAATATATTAAACTAATTCCCCGGCAACGGCGCCAAAAACTTGTTGGGTAAAATCTAATTACGCACAACACGCATGTATACGTGGTCAACAAGTAATAAAGTGATAAGTTGAGTATCGTTCCCACAGAGAATTAGTTAACAAGAATTACCAAGTACTAACATATAACCAATTTAATCTTATTTAAACGAATGATTTAATAATTTAATTTAAAATAGTTAAATAAACTATTACTAACTATCCCTAGAATGAAACAAGATATTGAAGACTTGAGATTACAATTTCACTTATTGTTTCATTTAAGTCAACACACTTCCTGTTAAGCCAAGTTATCTATACTGGATTGTTAATCAAGAACACAAAAGTAAAATATGGCCATCTCTCAATGCACCATATTCATATCAAATCAAATCCACAGATGATAGAATCAAATTGAACACCCTAATTAACTAACCCACTATATCTCTATGTGAATTACCATTAAAAAGGGTTTAAGCACAAGTTCTTATTAGACTACATATGGCATAAAGGCATATCTCTATCCTAAACACGAATCATGAATTCCATCTATGCAGAAATCACAAACACATGCTATCATGATCAGATCTAAATCTATACTTCATCTCTCGAGTTCATATAGATTATCACGGTAATTGTTAGCTAGGCAATTAAGCAATTAAGTCCAAATCATAATAGACAATCCAAATATAGCTAATAAGACTAACAAAGAAGCATATCAAAGTAAACTACACAATAAGATCCATAGTAACCTCAAACAAAGAATTAGTTCATGATTATTGAATTAAAACTAAGAATCCACAATTGAATACACATTAAAAGACAAAGATAGAAGAATATGAGAAGATATAATCTATTATCCGTAGATTTGAAGCTCCCTCCTCGCTCCTACTTTGAATCTTCAATGGTCTCCAAGTTGCTTCAATCTCCAAAACTATTTAGAACTAGTGTTTTGATCTAATTTACTCTAATATAATCTAATGGAATCATATTTCTCCTCTAATCTCCCCTCTAATCCTTGTTATTCTCCTCCTTTGATAAGCCTTTTTACATGTCTTTAAGTCCTCTTGGAAGTCCTTGAGTCAATTGGAACGAAACAATCCTTCCCGAACTCAAATTTGGCAAAAAAACATCTTTTTTTCGTATACCCCCGCCCCGGCGGGGGTTTAGCCTTGAAAAGGACCTGCCCCGGTGGGCTACCATTCGTTCGCAGCATTTGGTACCCCCGCCCAACGGGGTTTTTCTTAGTAAAAAGCCCGCCCAGATGGCATCATTTTTCTATCAAGTGTCCTCTGGTAAAATGGCCATAACTTTTGATTCGGGAGGAGTTACGGGGCCTGCCACCTATCAAATCGAAGATATCGACGAGATCTACAACTTTCATTCTTTGAGGATTGAGAAATTATGTCCGGATGAAGGTTGAAATTGGGCTGGAAGTGACTGCTATGAAAATGGCTAACCAAAACAGCGAAGTTCGACGTCCGTTGGTACAAAGATCATAACTCTTGCATCCGAACTCCGATTAGAATGATTCAAGATGTTCTGGAAAGCTACGAAGACGCTCTACAATGTAAGCTAAGTTCAAAATCAAGAACATGAAGTAAACATGAAAGCCCAAATGATGTCCGGATTGCTTTTCTTTGCATTTTCTTTGCATTTTCCTTGCTTTTCCTTACCAATGCCGCTTTTAGCTCCCAAACATATAACCTACAAAATGAACACAAATGCATGAAAAGTAACTACAGAAATGAAATACAAAATCAAGTAAAGATGAGGAAAGTGGATATAAAATCAACTTATCAAGACTACATGAATAATTGAGTAGCAGTGACTAATTCAAGTATCATGTATTTTTAGCGATCTAGGACACAAAGTCTTAATAGATCTTCAAGAGTTTGAATAGTCCTCTCCGACTGCCCATCCGTTTGAGGATGATATGCCAAACTAAAACATAAATTCGTGCCCATAAATTTTTGTAAACTAACCCAAAATCGTGAAGTGAATCTTGGGTCTCATTCAGAAACTATGGATACTGGCATACCATGCAGTCTTACAATCTCATTTATGTATATACGAGCAAGACGTTCAAGTGAATAAGTTTCTCGTATAGGTAAGAAATGAGCAGACTTTGTCAATCTATCAACAATGACCCAATAAGCATATATGCCTTGAGAAACCTTGGAAAGACCAATACTGAAATCCATGGTAATGTGCTCCCACTTCCATTCTGGAATTTCAAGTGGTTGCAATGGACCTTTTGGCACTTGATTCTCCGCATTTACACGTTGACAAGTTAGGCATTTTAAGATAAACTGCGCTATCTCTCTCTTCATATTGCTCCACCAAAATGTATGTCGAAGATCACGATACATTTTGGTACTCCCAGGATGGATTGAAAACGGTGTGTTGTGCGCCTCCATCATGATTTTATACTTCAAGTCAGAGTCGTTAGGAACACAAAGTTTGGAATTGACTCAAAGTATTCCTTCTTCATCAATTCTTGATTCTGGAATAGCACCTTCTTGCACTTTCTTCCTTATACGCATCAGCTCCAGGTCCGTAGCATGAGCAGTTTTAACCTTATTGATTAAAATTGGTTCTACTCGTATATTTGACATCATCACGTGGGTCTCTGGAGTCTTTAACTTTTTCTCCATCCTTTGTAAGTCATACCAAATGGGCCTTTGCGTTGACAATATCATACTCGTACCCGTATATGATCTTCTACTCAATGCGCCAGGTACCACGTTCGCTTTTCCATGATGGTATTGAATGGTATGATCATAATCTTTCACCAGCTTGAGCTAACGTCGTTGCCACATGTTGAGTTCCTTTTGGGTGAAGAAATATTTGAGGCTTTTATGATCTATATATATCTCCACTTTCTCCCTATACAGGTAATGCATCTAGATTTTAAGCATAAAAACGACTGCTGCCAACTCTAGATCATGAGTAGGATAATTCCTCTCATATTCTTTGAGTTATCGCAAGGCATAGGTATGACTTTCCCATGTTGCATGAGAAAACATCCTAACCCTCTGCCTGAAGCATCGTTGTAGATGAAAAATCCCTCTGAACCAGATGGTATTGTCAGAACAGGTGCTGAAATGAGTCTCCTCTTGAGTTCTTGAAAACTCTTCTCACATTTCTCGCTCCAACCGAATTTTGTATCTTTTCGAGTTATCTGAGTTAATGAAGTAGCGATTCGAGAAAACCCTTCTATGAATCTCTGATAATAACCAGCTAAGCCGAGAAAGCTATGTACTTCGGTCATTGACTTAGGTTGCTCCCAGCTTTTTATCGCTTCAATCTTCGTTGGGTTAACAGATATTTTGTGATTTGATATCACGTGCCCAAGGAATGCTACTTCCTCAAGCCAGAACTCGCATTTCTTCAACTTGGCATAAAGCTTGTTTTCACGAAGCTTTTGGAGTATCAGCCACAAGTGTTGCTCATGATCTTCACGGCTTTTGGAGTATATGAGGATGTCATCAATAAAGACGATCACAAAATGATCCAAATATTCCTTGAATACTCGGTTCATCATATCCATGAAGGCAGCAGGAGCATTAGTCAATCCAAAAGATATGACTAGGAATTCGTAATGCTTGTACCGAGTTTTGAAAGCAGTATTTGAAATGTCATCAGTTTTAATCTTTAACTGATGATATCCAGAACAAAGATCGATCTTTGAAAAGAATTTGGCACCTTGCAACTGGTCAAATAGGTCATCAATGCGAGGCAACGGGTACCTATTTTTGATAGTGACATAATTCAACTCCCGATAATCAATACAAAGTTGCATACTTCCATCTTTCTTCTTTACGAATAGAACATGAGCACCCCAAGGAGACGTACTAGGACGAATGAAACTGATGTCTAACAACTCCTGCAGTTGGGTTTTTAACTCCTAAAGTTAAATAGGAGCCATTCGATATGGGGCATTGGAAATGGATTTTGTACCGGGTTCAAGGTCCATACAAAATTCAATTTCATGTTCTAGGGGTAGGCCATGAAATTCTTCAAGGAATACATCAGGAAATCTATTAACAATAGAAATATCATTCAAATCTAACGTATTTTTGTTTAAATCTGTGACACGGGCTAATAAAGCTTGACATCCATTTTACAATAAACGAATGGCTTTATGGCTTGATATGACAGTGATTAACTTTAGTGGTTTGGTTGCTTGAATTCGCATAATGGGTTGGTTAGGAATATAAAAGCTAACAACCTTACCAAAATAATCAATTTTAGCATGATGAGTAGTTAACCAATCAATCCCTAAAATCACATCAAATGCAAGTATTTTCAAATAGATAAGATCGACAGGTAACGTGCGATTGCGGATTTGAATCAAACAAGACTTATAAACAGTGGATGTAATGAAGGTTTATCCTAATGGAGTTTCAATAGATAAATTAAAGTCTAATTTTTCCATAGTTAAATTTAAACGTTGAGTGCAAGTAGGAAAAATAAAAGAATGGGTAGAACCGGTATCAAAAAAGGTATACATTTCGCAAGAGTTTATGATTAGCTTACCCGTGATAATCTCATTTGGGTTCCTCGCTTTTTGGGAGGTTACGACAAACACTCTCCCTTGAACTACCGGCTTTGACTTCTCTGGGACGGCCTTTGGTGCCTCCATCCCAATTAGACTTTACTTCACTACGCGACAAAATCGGGCTAGCTGACCTTCTCTTCCGCAATTATAACATACTTTGGACTGCATTGTGCAGTTTGGACTGATGTGTCCCTCCCCTTCGCATTTGAAGCATACGATCGGTGGTCGGGGTAATAATAATAATAATAATAATAATAATAATAATAATAATAATAATAATAATAATAATAATAATAATAATAATAATAATAAAAAAAAAAAAAAAGGAAAAGGCTACAGGTTGTAGCGGTCGGGGGAAATATTAATATTATTATTATTAGTATAATATTATTATAGTAATAGAATAATAATAATAATAATAATAATAATAATAATAATAATAATAATAATAAAGGGTAAAAATAAGCTTGATTGGCTATGTCAAAATGTCGTATTTGAACACAATGAAAAAAATCCCTTGGCCTTTAAACGACTAGGCTGATATGGCTCCTTCGAATTATTTCAAAAAATTTGTTCCTCCCCTGATTCAAACTCGCAACCTCCCGTTTCAAACCCTCGTCATATGTCCACCCAAGCACCACGGGCCTAGTTATTAACTTCTCGCAGGGATTAGTATTTATATTAAAATATTACATTTCTCCCAAAAGGTTTGAATAAGACAAATCTTGCAATATATTCAATAGTTGATAGTTAGTCTTAAGTGAAAACGAAAGAGACTATACACATACAAGCATAAGAGGGGCTAAGTTTCCCATTTTGTACATTTAGTTGACTAGGGTTATATAATTAATAGTCCTCTCTTCCTCTTACAAACTAGAAGATTCACTTACTAAAATTGTGAAAATTATGAAAATAGTTTATAGGCACTATATATATATATATACATGATACATCCAAAAGTACTAGTTTTTTGTTTCTTTCATATTTTTAAATAAAATTAAATCATTTCAACTCTTATGAAGGGAGTAATTTTAAGTTTCCACATAGACCCCCTATAATTGAAATGCAGTATCACTAAAATTATTTAAATTGTAATTGTGTATATAGTTTCAAAAAATAAAAAGAATTAACTTGTATAATCTCGACACTTAGTTTACATAGGATTGAAAAAAAATAAAAGTTATATATTGTGGCCCTATGCGAATTGGGGATTTAAATATTTTTAACGAGCTGGACATGAAATTTGAATACAATTTTGGGGAAAATGAAATCGGTTGTTCACCCCATGGCAACCGGTTGCAATGGTCACTATTTTAATAACCCACATTATATCAATATAAAATCAGTACAACCCACTTTATATCAATTAACATTTCACTATTATAATAAACCTACTTTATTATTAATATTAATATAAAAATAAATATTAATACAAGAGAAAATAAATTTTTATAGATTTTGGGGGAAATGTACTGTTTTAATATAAAGACTAATCCTTGCGAGAAATTAACAGCTAGGCCCATGGTGCTCAGATGGTCATATGACGAGGTTTTGAAGCGGGAGGTTGTGAGTTCGAATCTGGGGAAGAAAAGAATATTTTTGGAAATAATTCAAAGGAGCCACGTCAACATGATTTTAAAGGCGAAGGGAATTTTTTTTTTGTTTAAACAAATTTGCACGACCGCTACAAGTTGTGTCGGCTTACAATAAAAAAAAATTCCCTCCGCCTTTAAAATCATGTCTATAATGGGGGAATGCTTTAAAAAAAAGAAAAAAAAAGGCCAAGCCGCTACAACATGTTGCGGTTGGTGTATTAAATTATTAAAAATTCTTTTTGTTTAAACAAATTTTTACAACATGTTTGACTATGTGGGGACCTTATATTAAAATAAAAGCTGCTACAACATGTTTTTCGGGCATAACATGTTGTAGCGACTGTGAAGAATTAATATTTCAATATAAGCCTTCCAATTAGTTGATTAACGGTTGTAAAGTGGGTTATTAGAATAGTGACCATGGCAACCGGTTGCCATGAATGGAATCCTATATATATATATATATATATATATATATATATATATATATATATATATATATATATATATATATATATGTATTAAAGTGAGAAAAAGCCACGGATCAGCGATCCGAGGCAAAACTAATCGGTATATATATATATATATATATATATATATATATATATATATATATATATATATATATGTGTGTGTGTGTGTGTGTGTGTGTGTGTGTGTGTGTATTAAAGCAAGAGAAAGCTTCAAATATGAAAAAAATCTTATAGTGTGCTTCAAGGAAGGCTTCAGACTACTTTTGAGGCTTGAAAAATTGGTTTCCACCGGTTAAAATTTGATATGTTATAGTATATATGTATACAAGTGTTTAAAAAGAAGAATATCAAAGTTTGGAACATTAAAGGAGGGCTTAAGAGCTAAAATAAACGGATTTCCCTCTGTTTTCTTCTTTTTTTTCTCCTTTTATGGTTGATGATGGGGGGTGTCTATTTATAGACCAAAATAACCGAGGATCTACTTGTGGCTGCCCGGGTGGGCTCGGGCCTCGTGGTTTCTATTGTCTCAAAGTACATGTACTTAAATCAATGCGTTGTCTGCTCGAACTTTTATAACTTTCAATCCGGGAATCCAATGAAGGCGTGTTATACCTTTTTGGAAAGCCATTTACGAGAGCTACACAATGACATATGGATTGCGCTTTTTGAATTTAGGAAGATGGGTCCATGACCGAAATGGCATCTTAAGGTCTTCGCAGGCAGTCCGTTGAGCTATTTTGTGTAGTTTGCGCTCGGAAGTGCCGCAATGGCTCTTTGTGACCCTATTTGTAGCTATATTAGGTTTGTTGAAGTTGACTTGTCAAAATGACCGTTTTTCTTTTCTAGGGGTTTTCTCTAAGGTTGTCGGGCCTTTTGGTTGTCCTTTAGAGTTGTCTCCAAGATTTGATTTCTGTTAAATTTTCTTTTCCTTAGCGTTAATCTCCAAGGTTGATTTGATGTTCCACGAGGATGTCTCTATGGTTTTACTTGAAGTTGTATCACTCCAGGGCTACTCTAGAATGTGAGAAAACTCTCTTTTGCCCTCCTATATTGTTAGTAATAGAAAAACAAAATTTTGAGTGTCTATAAATATCCCTCTTTATAATGTTTATGTAATGTAATGAAATGAACATGATAAAGATTACTAGACACTTGAAATATGATAAGGTATATTTAATTATGCAAATCGCAATGCAATGAATGTTATGATGACTTTTTAAAATGCTTACATGAATTGCACTTCGTAAATCACAAATCGCATTTTAAACTTCGCAATTCGCATTTGGTCAATCTAACTTCGCAAATCGCACTTCGCACATCGCAAATCGCTTTACCATTACTGGTTATTGCTGATACCTATGCTGGTGTTCACTCCAACGGTTTGATTTTTGTCGATGTTGCAGATGCTTGTTTAATGAAGATAAATTGAGATATTTTCTACATCTCTGTTAGGGATGACATTCTGAAATCACTGGACCTTTCCGATGTATACGCTGGTAGTTTACAACGGTTCCTACCCTGCTGAAAGTTAATAATGATTCATACCCTGCTGGTAGGTGACAACAGTGCCTACCCTGTTGGTAGTTGACAATGGTGCCTACCCTGCTGGTAGTTGACAAGGATGCCTACCTTATCAGTAGTTAACAATGGTGCCTACCCTACTGGTAGTTGACAATGTTTGATCATTGGACTATCTCGATGCCTAGTCGAATGGTAGTTTACAAAGGCTTACATCACCAAAATGTCTCGATGCCTACTCGAACAGTAGTTTACAAAGGCTTTCATCACCGGACTGTCTCGATGCCTACCTGAACTGTAGTTTACAAAGGCTTTCATCACCGGATTATCACGATGCCTATTCGATCGGTAGTTTATAAAGGCTTTCATCACCAGATTGTCTCGATGCCTACTCGAATAGTAGTTTTCAATAGCGATTTTTTTTCATGTCTGGCCATTTGATGTGTATGCATATTTGACTCTACTGGGGATGCATGCTGAACTTTTTAATGGAGATGTGCACTGATATAGCACAGTTGCACATGTGCAGACCATGCATGATGTGATTATCTTAGGATTCTATTGTCGTAGGTTAATGTAGATGCTTAATTGACTTGACTAGATGTAGAAACATACCTCACCCTTTTTGAGGCAATTTGGAGTTTCTTTTAATTGTTGGGTGCTTGTGTTCCATTTCCTTGTGCTTTTTATTCGCGACCCAGCTGGATTGATGATATGGGTGCCATTGACGTCCTTGGAGGGTGCGACCTATTCTTTCACTGCCCTAATTTGAACTTCAGTGTAGAGGCCTCGACTTGTGATGACTTGGCACAGGTTGACATGTTTAATGGTGTAGATTTCATTCACTAGACCTTTTATCGTTGGGCTTCTTCTTTTGAATTAAGGACTCTCTTGAGAAATTTCCCCTTCTTTTGTAGGGTCAAGCTTATGTCGCCATGATTTCTTTCAGGAGTTCTCCCATTTCCTTTGATAAGAGTCTTGATCCCGCCTTATACTCCTTCCATTTCTTGGAATCAAAAAATATCCCAGTCCTTTCGCATGTTGATGCCGAGGATTCATATGAGAAACTCTCTTTGTTAACCAAGTCGAGAGTGAGCAATATCATGCACATCAAAAGAATAAAATGCACTAACAGCTTGACGGTTCGACCATCAGGATTAGTACACTCTTGTGAATAAGGCCTTTAAAGTAAAAGTTTATGAAATCGAATGAGTTATGAAATCACAAGGAAATTTTGAAGCATCCATGGGCATTGTTCATGGGTAGGATTAGATTTAAAAGACTTATCTCCCTATATCAGAGATACTTCATCTTCGCTCTAGACGTTATTCTTCATAAAATTGATTTAATATGACATACGCACTATGAGTGACACAACTCTTAGCAGGGGTTTCATTTCCATGACTTTTAGATGATTCTAAATTTTATTTATTTTTTCTTTTGTTTAACTTGTCTCATTTTCTTAAGCTATTTAGAGTTACCCATTTAACGAGTTTTGGACCAATGACTCCTAAACTTAACGGCTTTAGGGCATTAGGTGTTAAGACACCCCTTTGAGTTTACTAACTTGAGTAACAAAGGCCACACTTCGAGCTAAGTTAAGCGGTCACTTTATTTTCTCCTTGCCTGATCTTGTGCAAGGTCCGTTTTCTTAGGCTCTAAATTACCCATGTAGCGAGTGTTAGGCTGATGACTCCCAAACCAGATGGCTTTAAGGCACCAGGTGTGAAGACACCCCTCAGACTTAGTTTCTCGAGTAACCTGGACCACGATTCGGATCTGCTCAGATTTTGCCTTTTCTTTCTCGTAATGCTCATTTTCTTAGGCACTAAATTACCCATGTAACGAGCATTGGTCCGGTGACTCCCAAACTAGACGGCTTTAGGGCACTAGGTGTAAAGACACCCCTCAGGCTTAATAACTTGAGTAACCCAGGCCACGATTTGAGACATTAGGCTGGCTACTTATTTTTTATCTTTTCATTATTTTCGCTATAACTTTATACCCCACAACTAAGAGTCAAGGCAATCGCAAAGTGCAGACATGCATATGAGGTCAAGTCTATTCCAAAAAGCGCTTTGAATTAGGATGTCGTATCCGATCAAAAGGTTGAATAGTCTTAATTCTCTAATCGTTCCTGTGACTCTTGCTCTATGGATGGTTATTAGAATTAATCCCATTCATAACAAGTTAAGCAAAAGTTTTCTCTTTTAAAACCTTTTTTTAAGAATATTTAACATGTATATTATCGCTAATGCATATAAATGGAGACTGAAAGAACATAAAGAGATGAAAAAGTCATACCTCACATATGAATTATTTATTCTGAGAAAAGTATGATTGGAATAGACCACATGATCATACTGTATCACCAGTGAAATGACATAAAGGTCCCTCTGTTGATGATGGACTATGCTAATAGTGTTGACTGGTGTATCTTCCTCTTTAGGATGGTTGATAAATGCCCCAGTGTTGAGTTGTCGTTATTTTCTAGATTGCCCCAGTCTTATTGTAAGGGTCCCAATATCGGGTTGTAGCTGATTTTGAAATTACCCCAACCTTGCTTGTTGTCTGGGGTATTTTAAATAGATGGGATGATAAGATGCCAAGATCACAAGAGTCTTTTACCTCTAGACCCATATGGTGAACAGGTAGTGGAGCTTTGACATTTGGTTTGCCCTAATTCTCATTTTAACTTGTAGGCGCAATTGGCTTTGATGATCTCCTTCTGATTTGACGAAGGTTTCAAATTAAGAGTGTCAACTCTTTAAAGGTCCTTGCTGATGATCATGCTTGATATATTGCTATGAAATTACTTCAGCTTTTATGATTAATGTCGAGAGGCCTTCGGACTCCGCTGAATTGGCCCTAAGATCTCAACTTGATTGGTGATGACTTCACCCGAGTTTGATTTGATCTGCAAGGTTTTATTTGTGGTCATGATATGGGGGAACAAGTCATCGGGTATAAGATAGACTTTGCCACAATGATTGCACATGTACTGATAGAGGTTAAAAGAGATCAAATCTTCTCACACTTCAGGAGTGATGAATTGGTGACGAGTTGCATCTTATAATGATTGCCAGTTCATCCATGTGACTGATTATCTTGACGTATCGCTGTCTCTTCCTTTCTGGGACTTATGCTAGATTAGATGGAATAACATTAAAGTGATGTTAGGAATTCTCAACACGAGTCGCTGACTTTGAGGGTTTTTCTTGGGTGTATGCTTTTCAGGTTTGATTTTGGTGTTTGGGATTGCTGTTTAGGTTTGGATGTTTCTTTTGAGGGTTAGATTGCACCATTGATGGCTGCCTACATATGTACTCCCGTGTATGTTGGAGATCAGGTCTTACGTAGTTTAGGCTTGGCTTGAATGTTTAAAAAATGTTTATTTGAGTTTTTATTTTTGTTTTGTTTGACCGCACTATAGATGGCTGCCTACGTACTCCCATTGGTGAGGGGAGATCAGGTCTTACGTAGTTCAAGCTTAATAAGCTAATTTTTTTTGAATTTTTGAATTTTTAATTTTTTTGATTTTTTTGATTTTTTTCAATATTTAAATGCATGGAAAATAAAAAGCATAATGCTAAGAAAGTGATACCATCCCAACATCTCTTGGAACTCTCAACTTCCCTCTAGATCTACGTCTTCCTGGCTAGATGAGGCCTGATAGTCTAGTTGTCAGGGGTTATGTTGCCTTCAAGACCTGCGATAGAGGTTACCTATTGGTTCTAAATATCTTCACTCATGGCCATAACTTGATCTCCTCCTGAATCAGCACATCCCTTAAAGATGCTTAAAATTGACCCATCTCAAAAAGGGATGAACTCTTGATTCCTTGATGGGTTGGCTCCCCGACAACCTCACTACCTTTTTCTTCATTTGCTCTTTCATCTTTTTTATGGGCTTGGAAGGATTTGTCTATGAAATCTCTCTTAAACTGTTGTTGCATTTCTAGCAATGAACTTTCCTTTTTGGCTTTTTCTGCATTGGGAAGGATCACTATTCCCTCCTCATCATCCATGTGAGTAAAATCAGGAATATGATTTCTGACTTTGGGCAACAAGATGCTTGATGATGGCGGATGAATTTCCTTAGGGAACTCATTTTTTTCCTCTGCCACTCCCCGCATTAGGATCAGTCCACCTTGTGTTCTGCTAGAATTGATGCTCATAGTTGTCACCTCCTTTGAACTGCCTGTCTCGAATGGACATCTTAAGCTTTTTATTTCTTTTTCGCCTTTTTTGGTCCTAGGGAGTTCTATCTTCAGCTCTATATTTTCAATGAGATCCTGGAGCTTTAGAGACCAACATTCCTTAGTTGGATGTCCAGGTGAGTTAGAATGGTATAGACATATCTTGGTGGAGTCATAACTTTTTATCTCGAGATTTATAGGAGGCAACAACTCAGTAATCCTTCCTTCGCTTATTGGAAAGTGTAGAATTTCGTCATTTGATTTGTTTAGATGGGTGAATTTTTGGTCTCTTTTGGAGGTTGTTTGATATTTCTTCTTTGAGAATTCGCGTTCCTCTGAGCGATTTTTCCGCTAGCGAGATTTTTTAGTAATTTTATCATTCCATTTTTCTTGTCTTTTCAGTCTGCTTTGATCTTCTTCATTTAGATGGCTCACCCTGGAGGGATATAGGATTGAATTTTGGTTAACTTCTCTTTTCTCTTGGCTTTTTGATAATTAATTGAAAAGTTTCCTTGTAACCTGATGTTGGCGCACAATCAGATTAGCCAACAGAGTTACTTGATGCTGGATCGTCTCTAATTTTTGATTTACTATCCCATATTCCTCCAATTTTTCCCACTCTCGGACATTTGTTCTGTTCCTTTGGTGGTATTCCTCCATCCTTCGTATGTACTTATGACTTGGATGCATTTCAGCACTTCTTGACTCGATCATGTTTACTCCCTCCGTATCATGCTGCAATAGAAGGTTGGTGTTGACATTTTGCTGGTCAGGTCGTTGGACCACAATACTTCCACTTTCGATCATATTTTGAATTTTATGCTTTAAGGACTAACAATCTTTTATATCGTGTCCCAGAGACCTTGAGTGGTAAGCACATCTCTGGCTTAGATTGTATCTTTTGCTTCCTGGATCTAGAGGTGGAGCCAGTTTGGTAATTTTATTGTGATCCATTAACATCACCAATACATTTTCAAGGGAATTTCCCAATAGAGTGAACACCAGATTTTCTATTCTTTCAAATTTTCTCTTTCTATCCTGGCCTTGGTTGAATGCAGCCTGTTGTTGAAATGGCAGATTTCCTGGCTTCTTCTGAATGGGGGAACTATAGGTTGGTCTCCTAGCTTGCCCATGTAAAACGAGGGATACATCTTCATTGTCTTTATTGGGTACCCACTTGGGATCACTAGCATAGTTGCCAGTCTGTATATGCTCACTGACTGCTTCCAAGGCAGTGAAGTCTTTAATCTTGCCTGCTTTCAAGCCCATCTCTGCCATTTTGCTGTGTTTGATCATCTCTGAGAATGGCTTTCCTATTCCAGATAGAATCCTCTCATAGTAAGGTGCCTCTTGGATGTCTATAAAAGTCATCACCATTTCAGTTTCTGACATAGGCGGGCTGACCTGTGCTGCCAGACGTCTCCATCTCTGAGCGTATTCTAGGAAAGATTCATTGTTCTGCTTTTTAACTTTGGTAATTTGATATCTGTCTGGAGCCATTTTTGACTTGAAGCTGTACTGATTTAGGAAGGTGTGGGCTAACTCTTCCCAGTTGTGGATTTTGGCATTGTCAAGTCAGGCATACCGGACTCTAGCCTCTCCATTTAGACTTTTTTGGAATAACTACAATCTGAGCTTATCAGCCTCTGCATAAGACCTTAGCTCGCCAATGTATACTTTTAGGTGCGTATAAAGACCGCCTGCCCAATTGTACTTTTCAAACTCTGGGACATGGTATTTGTCAGGATATCGAGCCCTTGGGATTATGAAAATATCTAAATAGGTTACACTTCCAAGGTTTCCAGTCCCTTTGATTAAACGGATGGTTTCCTCCATTTGTTGGACTTTCTTTCTTATATCATCCTTGAGGTTTATGATTTCAGGGGTTTTGTTGGTCCCTTTATTAGAATGAGGTTTTGGTATCTGTACTTCCCCCTTTTTGTTAGCACTTTGATTGCCACCCTATGAGGAGGACTCTGTTTGATTGGGCACTCTTTGTCCCTGAATGCTTTTACTTTTTTCTTTTAAGAGGATAGCCAACTCTCCTATTTAATTATTAAGTCCCTCAAACTCTTTTCAAGATACGGAATCAAATTCGTGTTGGGCAGTTTCAGCCATGTCAGTGGATGAGATTTGATCTGTTAATGGGAAGTATCTTACCTAAACGAAGAGTAGGTAGTTTAGTCTTGATAAGTATTAACAACATGCATTGATGCAATGTTTTGGTTTTTTATGGTTTTTAACATTTTCCTGCAAAACAAATGTTAGTTGTGTTGCTTACAAGATAGCATGAATGGATTTGATATTTGTACAATAATAACATTGACAGGGAATGGAAATGATATTCACATTTTCTTTTCTTTACATTTACATGGAATCGTAATTTACATTGAATCGAAATTTATATGGAATTGAAAGGGAAAGGTATGAAGAGACTCCCCTTCACGTTTGGTTTATCAGAGGTTGACCTATCTTAGGTTACTCTCACAGCTTTTCGGCATGAAGGTCCACAGATCATCGCAATTTACTAGATGAGAAGTTAATCTAATTTTTCAATTGGAGTGGATCTGAGTGGTGCCTTTCCTGAGCCTCGCGAGATTATTCTCCATTGAGTCCAGTAATCAAACACCGACGGGTTTGCCTCCCGGTGGAGGAATCACACAACATATATTCACATGCATCATGTCTTACCGTATGAAATGATGACATTGTGCAAAGCACTAATACAAAATGTAGAGATTATGCGAGGCACTAAAGTGCAGTAAATAGAGCATTCATTCACATCCATTCAATGTAAGGACGTCATTCACACACAAGCAGATAAGAAGGGTTTTTGAAAAGTTTGAAATGCAGCTTAAGCCCTCTACTGTCCCCAGCAGAGTTGCCACCTGTCGAGATCGAGAAAAATTTCCTTTTTTGGAATATCTCTTTTAGTCTTTCTTACCCTTTATGTTTTCTATGTGTTGAATTTCATTTGAAAGGGTGACTTTGAAAAGAGTCTGACACAAAATGTCGACGATTTGAAAATTCAGAGTCGCCAGTTGGTAGTAGTGAAATGGTTGTATCAACTAAACCGAATTTGAAAAGGTTTGTAAAAAGGCCCAATTATTGGACTCTGTTTAGCAGGCCTTAGAAACCGGATTCATAGAGTTCGGGGGCTTGATTAAGTGAGGGGAAGGTGTTAGGCACCCCCGACTTCCATGAACACACGGTTACCACGTCTTTTTAATTCCCTAATTATTTGAAGTGTGTGTGTGTGTGTGTGTGTGCAGTTAATTGGGCCTAAGTGAATTATTTGGAAGTAGTGCTATGTCTCGTGTACACCTATATACAAAGGGTTTGACTTGTATAAAAGTTCAATTTTAATATAAGGCATGTAAAATGATATTTTGAGAACAGGCTTTCAAACCCTTATGCATACATAGTAATTGAGGCCTTTGATACTTCCATTTTATTCTATATTCGGTTTGTTTTGATTTTATTCTCGAGATGCAAAGCATCTTGGACAAAATAATATACATATAAGTGTCGGGCTCCTTATGGGCATGAAAGTCATCCAAGGATGTCCAAGCACCACAAATATAATTTGCAAGCTAGTTGTACATCTGAAAAGGGTCCATCATAGAAACCAGATCTAGATCTATCAGTTGGATCTTAGATCTTGTGGCTCCTAGGATCACATAATTATTTATGAATAGCCTGCATAACAAATATACTAAAATAAAACAAATACTTAATCTAAACGTCGCAAAACAAAGAATTCATCTGTTAAACCCTTGCATGTGCGTAGCCAAGCTTCCCGTTTCCTCTAGATATAGATCTAGGGACGCGTGGTTGCTTAATATTTATAGAAAACTAGAAAAAAACTATATTTAAATAAATCTAAGCCATTCTAGCTTAACTGTTCTAGTTTTACAACTTTTGAACCAGTTAAAAATTAGATATGGCTAGATTTACATAAATCTAGTCCACAAACATTAATATCACAGCTTTACATTGAATAAACAGTTAAAACATATATTTAAATAACAGTCAACAATTAATATATATATATATATATATATATATATGTATATCTGTGTGTGTGTGTATATATATATAATAAAGCAATAAAAAGCCACGAATTTAGAATCCAGACATGACTGTTAAATATAAAAATATATATATGGTTATATATATTAAAGTAGTAAAAGCTAAGAATTTAGAATCCAAGCATGACTGTTATATATATATATATATATATATATATATATATATATATATTAAAGCAAGATAAAGTTTCAAATCTAAAAAATAATACAGTCTGCTGCAAGGAAGGCTTCAGACTACTTTTGGAGCTTGAAAACTCGGTTTCCACCGGTTAAAATTTGACATGTTGTAGTATATATGTATACAAGTGTTTAGAAAGAAGAATATCAAAGTTTGGAACACTATAGGAGGGGTTAAGAGCTGAAATGGATGGAATTCCCTATTTTTTCTTATCTTTTTTTCTCCTTTTATGGCTAATGGGGACCCGCGTCTGCCCGATGGGCCCAGGCTCTGTGGGTCCTATCGTCTTGAAGTACGTGCACTTAGATTAACACGTTCTCTGCTCAAACCTTCATAACTTTCAATCCGGGAATCCGATGGAAGTATGCATTACCTTTCCAAAAATCCCTTTCCGAGAGCTACACAATTAAATAGGGCTTGCCCTTTTTCGAATTCGGGAAGATGGGTCCATGACTGAAATGGTATCTTCGGGTCTTCGCAAGTAGTCCGTTGAGCTGTTTTGCGTAGTTTGCGCTCAGAAATGCTGCAATGGCTCTTTGTGACCCTAGTTTTAGCTGTATTAGGTTTGTTAAAGTTAACTTGTCAAAATGACCTCCAAGGTTGATGGGGCTTTTGGCTGTCCTTCGGGGTTGTCTCCAGGATTTGATTGTTGTCAACTTTTCTTTTCCTTATGGTTAATCTCCAAGGTTGATTTGATATTCTGTGGGGATGTCTCTGTGGTTTGACTTGATGTTTTAGCCCTCCAGGGCTACTCTAGAATGTGAGAAAAGACGTTTTTGCCCTCCTCTATTGTTAGTAATAGGAAAATGAAATTTCGAGTGTCTACACTTGTATTGTTTGAGTTGGCAACATAAATGGTGTGTTAGCGTATGTGGACCTATGGAGGTCAATATCGACAATTCCATGTCGATTGACATGTATCCCTTTTCTGAATCAAACTAACGACATTTGAACAAGTTAATCTGACCCCTGTAAGTGCCCTTGTACGAAAACTCTATGATTTCCTCAAACTACCATAAAAGGCATGACCAATTTCACTGTAACAATCTCCTTGGACACACACTCTAGTGTTCGTTGTTCTTTTACTGCGAGCATATTGTATGAAATTCAGAACCATTTATTTTTTAACCATTACGACTGACTTGGTCCCTTTCTTGGCCCAAAGCTAGAACTTGTACATTATCTGGAATCATTCCCTCAGTAAAAGCCTACAAAAACTCTATAACATTAAATGAAGTCATAAATTAATGGAGTATATATATGTCGTGCTTAATTAACTTAACTTACTTTGTCTTTTAGCCAAAGTGCAAATTTTTTAGCCCGACTGATTTGAATATCTTTATTAGTTATGCAAGGTTGATTCCCTTTTAACTCGTCATCGTATAATCTATACAGTTTGATAAACATTAACATATTAGAATGCATTTCATTGGAGGTTAAGATATAACTAGGTCCAATAAATATGAATTTTACATGTGTACCTCACAAATTTGTCAATCTCCTCGTAATTGAGAAGAATGTAATATTTGCAGCATGTAATTCTTGCTCAAAGAGGAATATGAACTTCCCTTTTCCATAAGTGTGACCATTTAGTTCAACATTGCCCCCATTATCATGTCTCGGGACTCGATTTGCCTTTGTCAAGACTTCGTTGGGAAAATAGTTTGAGAAAAACATAGATATCTCATCAAAACTGTATGCTTCACATATCGACCCCTCGACATAAGCTCTATTCTTCACCTTCCTCTTAAGGTTTCCCATCACCCTCTCTGAAGGGTACATCTATCTATATTGAACTGGACCCCAACATGAGCTTCATAGGGAAGATGGATTTGCACATGCTCCACGAAGTCAAAAAAACTAGGTGGGAATATTTTTTCAATCTTACATGTGATCTCAATGATGTTATTCTCAAGTACGGACATGTCCTTCTCATTTGATATTTTTGAACATAAATCATTGAAGAAACGACTAAGATCCATTAAAGCATCCTATATTGGTTTATCAAGCAGATCATGAAATGTTATAGGCATGAGTCTCTCCATGAACACATGATAGTCATGATTCTTCATCCCTTGCAATTTCCCACTCGTAACACACCTTGCAATGTTTTTCATATATCCATCTGGTAGTTTCAGAGACTTAACCCATGTGCACACATCTTCAACTTGCTTGTTGGACATTGTGTAGCTTGCATGCGGTTCGACCATCTTACCATTAGGAGATTCATAAAGTTCTAATCCAGGACACTTACAAATATCTTTCATGTCCAACCGTGCCTTATAAATATCTTTCATCTTCCCCGTAACACTCATCACGGTGCTAAACACATTGTCGAACACATTCTTCTCAATATGCATTACATCTAGATTATGACGAATCAAATTTGTAGACCAATAAGGCAATTCCCAAAAGATGCTTCTCCGAACCCAATTAAGAGATTCGCCAAACCCATTGATTATATTTGCGATAAAAATCTTACCAAATGGGATGACCGATAATCTCATCACACGATCTCGCATCTCCATCCCCGACAATCACGGTGCAAGCATATCAATGTTTATTTTCCCTTTCGTGAAGTGTTCTCTATTTCTTCGAAATGGGTGATCTATTGGCAAGAAACGACGATGACAGTCAAACCAAGAAGGATTTCAAAATTTTGATAGATTAAAAGACTTTGTATGCTCCACACAATACGGACAAGACAACTTCCCTTGTGTACTCCATCCAGCTAATATACTATAAGCCAAGAAGTCACTTATAGTCCATATAACCGTTGTCCTAAGGTTGAAATTTGTTTTCGTGGAAACATCTCAAGTCTGTACTCCATCCTCCCACAGTACCTTCAGCTCTTCTATAAGAGGTCTTAAGTAAACATCTAAGTTCTTTCCAAGACACTTGCCAGAAACCACAAGTGAAAGAAACAAGTATGATTGTTTCATACACATCCAAGAAGGCAAGTTATACGGAGTAACAATCACAAGCCAACATAAGTACGAAATAACTGAGTGGTCGAACGGGTTGAAACCATCAGTGGACAATCCAAGCCTCACATTTCTAAGTTCCAATGCAAACCTAGGATGTGATAAGTTGAAATTTTTCCAAGCTTGCCCATCTGCGGGATGGTTTAGTTCTCCATGTTTAGCAGGAGATTTCTCATGCCAACTCATATGGTCAGCTATTCTTGAAGACATGTACAATCTTATTAGCCGATGTGTAATTAGAAAATACCTTAAAATCTTAAAAGGAATATTTGATTTTTTTTGTAGTCACACCCTCTTTATTAGGCCTGAACCGATCATGACTGCAAAAAAATTCACCTTGTCTTCTATTCATTTTTCTTATAAAATAATATGAAATCGTTCGGACATGCATTGATCTTTTGGTATCCAAGACCCAACTTCTTCACCATTTTCTTACAATAGAAATAGTTTTCGGGAAATTTTTCACCGCTAGGAAACATACTCTTAATGGCCTTTAAGAGCGACTCAAAACACTCATGGCTCATGTTGTGATCAGCCTAGATGTTAAGTAATGTCACCACTGCAAACAATGTAGTGTGTTTGGTGCAACCATGCCACAACGGCTCACTACTCTCGTCTAACAACTTAAAGAACGCTTTGACATCAGAATTTATAGGTTTCTCTCTGCCTTGTTCCCAATCAAAATCCGACCTTGCAATATCATGAACCATTTCATTCATACGATTGGTACTGCTACTCAGATTGTGTACTTCTGCGATGCCACCAGCTCTTCTCTTCGCATATGCCCACCAGCATTCTTCGTAATTTTCTATGAATTTAGAAACAAGTAAATGATAGTTTACCATGTCTCTGTCCATATAATTTACGTTCTTACACTTCAAACAAGGACATCTTATCTTGTTCTGACCATTCACACATTCCGGGTGACTATATGCATATTCCAAAAACACTTGGCAATCATCTCTAAATTTAGTTGTAGCACCTATCTGGGCACTTGACTTTCGTCGACTCATTCAACTACGGTCTGGATAGAGGTCCATTATACCATGGTAACTACTATAGACAAGAATTATTATATCCCCCTTGTTAGAGATTTATAATTTAGCCCAATGTCGTTTATGATGCTTATAAACACATATAGATGTATTAGACATATATAACATGAGTGTGAATCATAAATGCTTATTTGGGAATGGAATGAGGATACACACCAAAATAAATGTACACAACATGAGATCAAATTTCCAAATGCATGATATATTGTTGTGGATCTTAAATAAAAATGAGGTATGGTCTTATGTCATCCTATATATTTTAATTGACATTTGCACCATCCAAAATATAATAGATTCCCAGGGGTCGAATATGAATCATTGCATCATGAATGGTCTGCATATGCATTGAGACATGCCACATATTATCCCTATATTCTGACCGACCAATTAAATAACAAATAAGCTTTGGTAGGTCATACTAGCGAAGGACTTACCCGTCTCTCCCCTCCTAGTTCTCGTCTCACATCTCATCCAGGGATCATATCCCTAAGCTTTGATACCAACTGTGACGCCCCCAAAATAGGTATACATAACCCATTTTGAGTCGCCAAATACATGGTACAGAATTTAAATACAAACTTAATTTATACAATACGACAAAAGCGTAGCTGAGAGTTTTTACACGAATATTGTCTCATAGACAATATCCAAACTCAAATGGAGTCCTCATTACATTTATTATCACACTATTTCATAGAATAGTGAGGACTACTACAGCCACCATCTTAGACTGTCACTCCGTTCCTTGACTAGTCCCGATTACGTTCTCATTTCCTGAAGAGAACAATGATAGCAAAAGGGTGAGCTCAACTAGCCTAGTAAAAAATATTATGACTAAGATAATGCAGAATAAGTTATCGTTAGCCTTCAACAGTGTTAAACTGATAGAATATAATAAACAACAAGTTTAATTGCAGCAGAATAAGCAATCTATTAGAAGAGTCAAGTAGAGTGTTGGTTGATTTCACAATCAAAGCAAACGTTCAAGTATACACGGTCAACAAGTAATATAGTAATAAGATAGAGTGTTGATCCCATAGAGAATTCTAATTAATAAATTCCAACTACTAGCACTATGTCAATCCAATTTTATTTAAACAACCAATAATTGTGATTTTTATATTTAAGAAAACTAAATTAAACAACGCAAAGAGATTATTCTAAAAGAAAGCAAATAAAAACTAAGATTTGATTGAATTATGATAAATAAGGATTAAGACTCCAATATCCCCAATTATGAATTATAAATCAATTATTCAATTATCCCAATTATTATGTCTATTGAATTGTTAACAAGAATTCTCAAATGCCAAAAGCCCTTTTCCAAGTGATCATTTGCCTTCTATTTAACCCGGATTAATTTTGCTATATTCCTCTGCAAAACAATTGAATTAAACTCATTACGGTCCCAATTTCTTGTGTGTTACATGCGGCAAACAGATATTTCCATTCTATTCACAAACCTAATTATTCACTGTGCAAATAACTAAGTCACATGTCATCATGCCCAGTTCTAACCCTATAATTCCTCTTCCAATTCCTTCTAGAGTAACAAGGTAATTATTGGCCAAATAATTAATCAATCAGCACAAAACAGGATGAACAATTCACTTCAACATAAATAATTGGAATAAATCAAATAATCAATTCATAACCATAAAAGGTTCAATTGGAATCTTAATTAAAGAAATTAGTTCATAACGAAAATTAAAACCAACAATAATTGAAAAATCATCCTTAATGAATTACACAATTTAAAAGAATAAAGAAAAAGAAGAACTCCAAGTCCAAGTCTTCAAAATCTCCTCTTGCTCCTTGATTAATCTCCCCAAATTGTGTAGATAGCTCCCCTATTCCAATGTAAATAACCAATTTATACTTCACTTGTCCAACCACAATCCAATTCCAACTCAATTTTTCTCACAAAACCACCTCTTTAATGATTTTAAAACAAGTCAACGCCAGTCAAATGCGCTTTCCTGGTCAACTGAGATTCCGCCCCAGCGCCTTGGCGCTGGGATTAACAAAGGATAGAGCGCCCGATGCTGATGGACTGAAACTAACTGTTATCCCCTTTTTCAGCTCAAAATCCCCAAATGTTCTTATAGCTCCCAAACCTACAAATCAAAACATAAACAAAGTAAAAATGCTACTAAAAGACTCAAGAATACACAAATCTAAGCTCAAGTATATCCGATTCATGGGTATATTACCCAATCATCAAATACCCCCAAACTTAAATCGTTGCATGTCCTCAAGCAACAAAACACAAACAACACGAAAAAACTAAACATCATGCAAATGCAAACAATCTATATGTTCTTACTTCCAGCAATTCAATAGCACATATATACTTAGAAGCCTCAGAAAAATCATAAAAACATGCTAATACATCATGTTACAACAGTTCAATAGTATCCCAACAATCAATAAATCTAAATCTGTTATTACTGATATTGTGAGTGTGTGTTCAACAACCATGCCAACCAATGAACAGCAAAATATGAAAGATAATAAATTTCTTAATAGGCATCATACAGTTTCAACTCGAGAACTCATCAAATACACTAGATTCAACAGAAATTTAACAATCACCAAAGTCTAGGGGTCAAAATGGAATACTTATGCTTGTTTTTGCTAGACGGGGGCATTTTGCACTTTTCCCGCTTTATTATATATATATATATATATATATATATATATATATTTTCATTTTTTTCCTCTCATGACTATGCATTGTCTTATTCCCTTAGGCTTTTCAATGCTACCTTAACGAGCTTTCGACCAACGACTCCCAAGCCATTAAGACCTTAGGGCGCTAGGTGTAGAGACAATTCCCTCGGGCTTACTTACTCAAGTAATAAAGGCCACAAAACTAGACAAGCATGCCACGGTGTTTATTCTTTTTTATTTTTATTTTAATTTTTTTTCAAAGCTTATATACTCCAAATATTTTCCCCCAAACTTGAGTTCATATCTAAATTCAGTGTTCACTAGCTATTTAACTTGTTCCTTCATTTTACTAGCATTCATCCTTTAGAACTCTATTATCTATCCATTTAAACTATCATAGCCAACATGGTCATTTTTCAAAATGTGTTATCCTTATAATATCAGTGTCAAACAGATGAAGATTTAAATCATGTCAAGAAAATCATATCACTGACTCAACAATCCTTACTAGACTTGTTCATGCAATTCTAATTTCATCATTGGCCCCCAAATATACATACTATCAAAAGCTGGAATTAACATGCAATCCTAAATGCAACATTAATAACAATCAAAGCATCCACAAACTATTAACAATCACAATCTACTAATGCAAATAAAAATAAACTACCCCCAAACTTATCTAGAGCAATGTCCTCATGCGAAAGATAAAACAATATAAAATAGAGGACTTCCCTGACGAGCTTATGCCTCGGGTGGAGCATCATCATCCTCGCTCATCTCTAGATCTGAAGGGGGAAAGACTGGTAGGAATGGGGCTGAGGGAAACTGACTAAGATTAACACTCGGAAACAACTGGGCGTTCATGGCATTCTGAGCTATAAACTGGTCGACCAAATATTTATAGATCACATCTTGACGTTCAGAGAGGCGGACATTTTGGGCTTCCAGATTGTAAAACTATCCATTTATTTCGCGCTGGACTGCTTCCAAAACCACACCACGATAAGCTGCTGACGAAGGACAATAAGTAGGTGGAGCCTGAGGTGGTGGAGCTTCAGAAGTTTTGGCTTGGGGAATTATGAAACCCAATCCCCTAGGGTGGTTTGCTCCACCAGTCCACACTTTATACCTGCTGATCAACTTGTGGTCCAAAATGGGCATCGGCATTTGAATCATCTCATCTGATTTCCATTTGACCCCAAACTTAGCACACAAAACGCAGATAAGAGATGGATGGGGTAAACCTCCTGTGGTCCCTCCTCGGGATGCTCAGAGAATAGACTGCTGAATAAGGTGGCCAACATCAATCTTTCGGCCTTGTACAATTGAATATAGTACCACAGCCCGCTCTCTGGTGATGTGGCTAACATGCATGCACGACATTAGTTTGGCACACACAAATGCGTACCATGCTTTTCCATATAGACTGAGGTGAGATAGCGGGAAAGTCATGTTGCCACGCTCATGCACGGTCCATGTGGTGCCCGGTTGACACAGTTCACGAATTATCTTTTCATAGTCCGGCCCATCACTCACGAGTCTGGCATACTCATCATTCAGGCCCTCTAAAGGTAGTTGATAACATCAGTTTATGTCCTCCTCGCCAATTTCAACTATTTTTCCCCTCACAAACACCCCATAATGGTAGTGCTCGGACACGTTGGCATAGAACTCTTTTACCATTGCAATCACCGCTGGATCGGGCTGCTCGGTGAGTGTGAACCAATTTCTCTCGGCTATCATGACTGCTATGTCCCCGTATTTAGATTGATCGAGTCGTAAACCTCGTTCGGAGATGAAAGATCGGGTAGCCATCTTGTTGTAGCGCTCTTGTGCCTCGGCTGAGACAAATCGTCGGCTATCAAATTTTGGAGGGGCTGAGTCGAAACCTGAACCCTCACCACATTGACGCTTCGAAGCCATTAAAACTCCTTTTGAAGATGATCGTGAGAGATGAGGATTGCTTTGTAACAAGAAAATCCAATGTGATTTGTGGCTTTATGTTTTTGATTTTGGGGGTTAAATGAAGGTTGAAAATCAGTTACCAGATGAGGAGATGAAACGTGGGTGGAAGTTGAATTGCCCTGAGTGGAACCGAACGGTTATTGAATTGGAGAAGAACTCTGTTCTCGTGCACCACGTCGGGGCACTGTGATATGGCTTATACGGAGCGCCGGGGTTCTATAGTGCAGTAGCGTATGTGCCTCTCTAGCGCTGGGGCACTGAATTTACATAGGAAATTAGCGCCGGGGTGCTGATGGTCAGGGTCCGGCATGAAGTGATAGCGCCGGGGCGCTTAAAACTAGTTCAAATTAAGCGCCCGTGACCGATGGTCCAGAACTTCAAGAAACTTCAATGGCTAGGCTGTTTGTTAAGCGGTTGACACCTTGCTTTCAACATCTTGCACACATCCCCAACCTGAAAATTGAAACTCAATAAATACTTGCACAAGGACTTGCACACATGAGACAATTTAAGACTTAATCAACCAAAATGTTTACTAGCAATACTAAAAGAATAAATAAGGGAAATAATATGAAACTAAATTGAATAAAATAAAAACTTAATGGGTTGCCTCTCGATTAGCGCTTGGTTTATAGTCGTCAGCCCGACTTTGCTGCTGTGCTCAGTTATCCGCTGGGTCAGAGAGATACATGACCATTGATTTACATTCAACGGGTCCACTCCAGTAATGTTTCAATCGTTGACTGTTGACCTTAAATTTGCGTTTTGAATTCGGTTCCTCGACCTCAATGTTTTCGTGTGGTGAGACAGATATAACCTTGAAAGGTCCCGACCAACGTGATTTTAGTTTCCCAGGAAATAAACGCAATCGAGAGTTGAAAAGCAAGACTTGTTGGCCCGGTTCAAATGTTCTATCAAGAATTTTCTTATCATGCCAAGCTTTGACTTTCTCCTTGTAGAGTTTTGCGTTTTCATAGGCATTGAACCGAAATTCATCCATCTCGTTTAACTGCAGTAACCTTTTCTCACCCGTTGCTTGTAAATCGAAGTTAAGTTTATGAATGGCCCAATGTGCACTATGTTCTAATTCAACCGGGAGATGACACACCTTTCCGTAGACCATTTGATAAGGTGACATGCCGATCGGATTCTTATATGCTGTTCGATATGCCCATAGAGCATCATCAAGACGCAAAGACCAATCTTTTCGTGACGGATTTACCACCTTTTCCAGAATTCGCTTGACCACCCTATTCGAGACTTCCGCTTGACCATTGGTTTGGGGATGATACGCAGCTGCAATTTTATGACGAACCCCATATTTTGTGAGTAACTTTGTGAATTGTTTATTACAGAAGTGAGTCCCCTCATCACTTATTATTGCTCTCGGCGTCCCAAATCGTGTGAAGATACTTTTCTTTAAGAATCGAAGGACGACGTTGGCATAATTCGTGGGTAAAGTTGCGGCTTCTACCCATTTGGAAACATAATCGACCGCCAACAGAATGTACTGATTATTGAATGAGGATGGGAAAGGTCCCATAAAATCGATTCCCCATACATCGAACAGTTCTACCTCCAAAATTGAGTTGAGTGGCATTTCATTGTGCTTGGAGATATTACCTACGCTTTGGCATCAATCACATTTCAGCACAAAGAGGTAAGCATCCTTCAATATAAAAAGCCAGTAAAATCCTGATTGTAACACTTTGGCCGCTGTTCGATCACCGAAATAATGGCCTCCATAATCTGACGAGTGACAATGACTCAGTATGTTGTCCATCTCTTCATGTGGTACATAACATCTAATCATTTGGTCCGCGTAGGCCTTAAACATAAATGGTTCATCCCAATAGTACTGCTTAACATCGTAGAGGAACTTCTTTCGTTGTTGAGAGTTCAAATCCGGTGGTAACACCTTAGCAACCACGTAATTCACATAATCAGCATACCAAGGCAGTGTTGTGGTTACTCGGAGAAGTTGTTCATTCGAAAATTCCTCATTAATCATTGCGTTGTCTTTCCTCTGTACCTCTGCATTTTCCAACCGAGAAAGATGATCCGCCACTTGATTTTCTGTACCTTTTCTATCCCGGATCTCCAAATCAAACTCTTGCAGCAGTAACACCCACCGTATTAACCGTGGTTTAGCGTCTTTCTTCTCAATCAAATATTTGATGGTGGAATGATCCGTGTAGACAATTACCTTGGTCCCAATCAAATATGCTTTGAATTTGTCGAAGGCAAACACAACTGCAAGTAATTCTTTTTTGGTGGTTGTGTAGTTCAACTGGGCATCCGTCAATGTCTTGCTGGAATAGTAGATTGTATGAAAAATCTTGTCGTGACGTTGTCCCAATACTGCTCCCACTGCGTAATCACTAGCGTCGGACATTAATTTGAACGGTAAAGACCAATCGGGTGCCACAATAATTGGAGCAGAGACCAACTTCTTCTTTAATACCTCAAATGCCTCAATACATGACTGATCCATCTTGAAAGGCACGTCTTTCTCCAACAGGGAACATAAAGGTTTTGAAATCTTGGAAAAATCCTTAATGAAGCGTCTATAGAAACCCGCATGTCCCAAGAAGCTCCGGATTCCCTTTACAGATGATGGAGGAGGTAATTTCTCAATTGTTTCAATCTTTGCTTTGTCTACCTCTAACCCTGCTACAGAAACCTCATGCCCTAGAATAATCCCTTCTTTCACCATAAAGTGACATTTTTCCCAATTAAGAACCAGATTAGTCTCCACGCATCGTTTCAACACTAAAATCAGATTTTTCAAACATAGATCAAAGCTATCACTGAACACAGAAAAATCGTCAATAAATACCTCCAAATTTTTCTCGACCATATCGGAGAAGATTGCCATCATGCACCATTGAAAGGTTGCCGGCGTATTACATAAACCAAAGGACATACGTCGGAATGCAAACATACTGTATGGGCATGTGAATGTAGTAGAACTGATGTCCTGCTAGCCTATCCAACATTTGATCAATGAACGGCAAAGGGAAGTGGTCCTTGCGTGTGGCTTTATTCAGCTTGTGGTAGTCCATACATACTCTCCATCCTGTAACTGTTCTAGTAGGGATGAGCTCATTAGCTTCATTCTTCACCACTGTCATACCCCCTTTCTTTGGTACACATTGCACAGGACTTACCCATGAACTATCCAACCACTTTATAATCTCCTTTTTCACTACATCCTTCATAATGGGGTTTAGCCTTCTTTGCATCTCAATGGTTGGTTTTGCCCCCTCTTCCATTAGAATCTTGTGCATACAGAATGATGGGCTAATACCTCAAATGTCCGCTATCGTCCACCCAATTGCTGTTTTGAACTCACGCAGAACCTGTAATAGTTTCTCCTTTTGCGTGTCAGTTAACTCCGTCGAAACAATAACTGGTAGGGTATCGTCTTTTCCCAAATAAGCATACTGCAGATGAGATGGTAGTGGCTTTAATTCTAGCACCGGTGGCTCTTCTATTGAGGGTTTGAACTTTATACCTTCCGTGCCGGGCCTCTCAAGGGTGTCGAATAATTGATTGCTTTTCCGAAAGATTGATGATGAATATAACCATTTGGCATATTCAATGTCCTCTTCAATGCCGCAATCGTTTGTTCCAAGTAAAATGGATTCAAGCGGATCCTCCGAGTAATTTCCACTGAACTTATGATTAACCAATTCCTCCATGATATCCACCCGCATACACTCACCTTTTTCTTTCGAATAAGACATTGACTTGAAAACGTTAAAGGTGGCCTGTTCATCTTCAACTCGCATCGTCAATTCACCTTTTTGAACATCAATCAATCTTCTACCCATTGCCAAGAATGGTCACCCACAAATGATCGGGATTTCGCTGTCCACTTCACAATCCAAGATAAAGAAATCCGCGGGGAAGACGAAATTATCCACTTTAACTAAAACATCCTTAACAATACCTCGTGGATATGTAACCGATTTATCCACTAACTACAAACTGATATTTATCGGGCGTGGAGCTTGAAGTCCAAACTGGTTGTAGACGGATAATGGCATCAGATTTATACTGGCCCCCAAATCACACAATGCTCTTCCCGAGAATTGATTTCCAATTTCACATGGTATATTGAAGCTACCTGGATAATTAAGCTTCGGTGGTAACTTATTCTGAATGATCGCGCTGCATTCTTCAGTCAATTCCACTGTTTCAAACTCACCCAATTTTCTCTTCTTCGACAAAACTTCCTTCATAAACTTGGCGTAACTCAGTATTTGCTCCAAGGCTTCGGCAAAGGGGATGTTGATATGCAGCTTCTTAAAGATATCCAAAAATTGTGAAAACTGCTTATCCAACTTAGATTTCTAAAATCTCTGCGGATACGGTATGGGAGGCATTGTGCTGGTTGGTTCCAAATCTTTCTGCTGTAAGGTCTCATCTTGACGTTTTCGGTGTCCACCACTTCCTCCGTTTCACTTGTTGTGTTATCCCTCTTTTCCCTATCCGTGACTATCTCTTGTAAATTCTTTCCACTTCATAGAGTTACAGCCTTACAATGCTCATCTCTGCCCGGGTTTTTCTCTGTATCACTCGGAAGTGTTCCAAGTGGTCGGTTATTAAGTGCATGCGCTATTTGCCCCACTTGATTTTCCAGATTCTTGATTGACGCACTTAGGCTTTGCATATTCAGCTCTATTTGATTAAGTTTCTTTTCATGTTCCTCGTATTTCTTTTCAGAAGCTTTAATAAATCTCTCCATGGTTTCTTCCAAACTTGATTTCCTCTCTGATTATTGTGTCTGATTTTGAAACCTGGATGTGTTTTGTTGTCTCGGCGCTTGAGCTTGAGCTTGGTTATTACTCCATGAAAACCCCTGATGATTTTTCTAACCCGGATTATATGCATTTTGATTTGGATAAGGCTGGGTAGACCGACTATAGCTCCCTACAAACTATACTGATTCAGTATATATGGCACATTGATCCGTAGTATGACCCCCAACACATATTTCACAAACCATCGCTACCTGTTGTGTGGATTGTGGACGCCATAATTCCATTTGCTTAGCCATTGCGGCCATTTGTGCTTGTAATGCTGTCATCGCATCTACGTCATACTTTCCCGCTGTTTTCGGAGGATTAGACCTAGTCATGGGCCACTGATAGTTGTTGGTGGCCATTGTCTCTAACAACTAATATGCCTCATCAAAACTCTTACACATGATCGCTCCCCCTGCTGCTGCATCAATACTAGCCCTCGTGGACGCTTGCAAACCATCACAAAATATCCCTAGCTGCATCCACTGCCGAATTCCATGGTGTGGGCACTTACAGAGCATATCCTTAAACCTTTCCCACGCCTCATATAACGATTCTGAATCAAATTGTGCGAAAGTGTGAATATCGTTCCGTAGTTTTGCCGACTTCGCTGGTGGAAAAAACTTAGCTAAAAACTTTTGAGCTAAGTCGTCCCAAGTGGTGATTGAGCCAGGAGGCTGAGAATGTAGCCAACTTCGTGCTTTGTCTTTCAAGGTGAATGGGAACATCCTCAACCTTGTAGCATCTTCCGATACATTGTTGAATTTGAAGGTGTCACAAACTTCAAAGAAACTTAAGATATGCTCATTAGGATCACCTATCGAACTACCCCCAAACAGACATATATTCAAGCATCCAATTGTTGCGGTTTAATCTCAAAAGCATTTGCATTGATCACATGGGCCTCCTAATACTCGACTGTATATCCGTGACATTCGGCATGGCATAGTCCCTAAGTGATTTCTGGTCGTTCCCTGCCATGTTCGCTGGAAATTCTTGTTCTGCCAGTTTTTCTTTCTCAGGTGATACTGCACTCCTTTAAATATCGTCCGTATAAGGAAAAAGTTCCTTTCTCTCCCTTGATCTAGTGTGCATACACTCGCAAAGAATTCCTGCAAATACAAGAAGAAAAATAAGTAACGTTTAAATTATGACCGAATTGATTATAACTAATATGAAATTAATACTAATAAAGAACTCCCCGGCAACGGCGCCAAAAACTTGTTGGTTGATTTCACAATCAAAGAAAGCGTGCAAGTATACACGGTCAACAAGTAATATAGTGATAAGATAGAGTGTCAATCCCACAGAGAATTCTAATTAATAAATTCCAACTACTAGCACTATATCAATCCAATTTTATTTAAACAACCAATAATTGTAATTTTTAGATTTAAGAAAACTAAATTAAACAACACAAAGAGATTATTCTAAAAGAAAGCAAATAAACAACTAAGATTTGATTGAATTAAGATAAATAAGGATTAAGACTCCAATATCCCCAATTATGAATTATAAATCAATTATTCAATTATCCCAATTATTATGTCTACTGAATTGTTAACAAGAATCCTCAAATGCCAAAAGCCCTTTTCCAAGTGATCATTTGCCTTCTATTTAACCCAGATTAATTTTGCTATATTCCTATGCAAAACAATTGAATTAAACTCGTTACAATCTCAATTCCTTATGTGTTATATGCGGCAAATAGATATTTCCATTCTATTCACAAACCTAATTATTCACTGTGCAAATAACTAAGTCACATGTCATCATGCCCAATTCTAACCCTAGAATTCCTCTTCTAATTCCTTCTAGAGTAACAAGGTAATTATTGGCCAGGTAATTAATCAATCAGCACAAAACAGGATGAACAACTCACTTCAACATAAGTAATTGGAATAAATTAAATAATCAATTCATAACCATAAAAGGTTCAATTGGAATCTTAATTAAAGAAATTAGTTCATAACGAAAATTAAAACCAACAATAATTGAAAAATCATCCTTAATGAATTACACAATTTAAAAGAATAAAGAAGAAGAAGAACTCCAAGTCCAAGTCTTCAAAATCTCCTCTTGCTCCTTGATTAATCTCCCCAAATTGTGTAGATAGCTCCCCTATTCCAATGTAAATAACCAATTTATACTTCACTTGTCCAACCACAATCCAATTCCAACTCAATTTTTCTCACAAAACCACCTCTTTAATGATTTTAAAACAAGTCAACACCAGTCAAACGCGCTTTCCTAGTCAACTGAGATTCGCTTGACCCCATTGCTTGGGATTAACAAGGATAGGCGCCCGTGATGGATGTAAACTAACTGTTATCCCCTTTTCCAGCTCAAATTCCCCCAAATGTTCTTACAGCTCCCAAACCTACAAATCAAAACATAAACACAGTAAAAATGCTACTAAAAGACTCGAGAATACACAAATATAAGCTCAAGTATATCTGATTCATGGGTATATTACCCAATCATCATAGGGCATAATATCTACTATCTTCTATGATTTAAAAAGTTTATCATCAATTTTATCGCTGAGACTCAGCTCAATAAATAATCTACATCACTGAATTATCCATGCACTACGAGCCAAGGATATTCATTAGTATCACATCTACGAATTATCCATGGACTACAGCCAAGGATATTTGTGTTATCACCAATGGTCATGATCATGCCAACAACTATCCATCAATGCACTACGGGCCAATGAGGACTTTTACAACATCATTTGTAACATTACGGGTCATGATTATACCAAATAATCCCTGGTCATAATCATACCAATCAATAGTCCATCTATGTAATACGGGCCAAAGATGACTTTCATCACAATATAAGCATGAGGATGATGGCAATGATATAAGAATTCAATTGAAAGAAAGCAAAGGATAAATTTTTAAAGATTTATAATTTAATTTATCCAGAATTCAATAATGTCCAAATTGTTAACATGATACTGCTTTGTGGAGTAAAATTCAAGAATAATATTGTATCAAAAATGATTTAGACAGAAAAAATATTAATTTTTGTCATGAATAGTATCCCGGGTGAATAGTATTCAAGGGAATAGTATCCCATGAATAGTACTTCAAGAATAGTACCCCAGCATGAAAAGATTTAAAATTATCAAGAATGCTCAAAATAGTATTTCCATGAAAAGATACTAGATGAAGCGCAAATTTCAAGGATATTCTACTAATTTCAAAGAGTATAGAAGCAATACTTTAACAAAACGAGTGTAGAATTTAGAATCCGAAATAAACTAATATTACTTACATACTACAGAGTATGGAAGGAAATATTATTTCTTAATAATATTGAACAAAATTAATATCCCTTACCTTAAAAAGGAGAGTATTCCAACTAGCATAGCGGGGATATTCTTGAAGAAAACTCGCACTGTTTTCTACACTCAAAGCTTCCTTAAACTCTAAAGAAATACGCTCAATATTATAAAAGAAGAATTCTCTGATTCTGGTGTGAATTTTAATTCTAAACTAAGAATAGGAGAATGGCAGGATACTATTGGATGCACAGTAAGGAAAAATCACGGAATGAATAAAGAATGGCATCACGGAAATCATTTGAAATTTTACGATTTTACTATTCAAATACTATGTATAATAAAATATAATATATTCTATTTTTTAAAAAATAAAACTTATTAGAAATATATATATATATATATATATATATATATATATTATATAACAAAATTGAGATAACTTCTATCGACAGTTTTGAAAAATGGGTAAATGGGGGTCCATATAATAAGCTAAATTTACAACAAATACTTCATAAAAAATCCCCTTAATATTTTTAAAAACATTTATTCATCAATAATATAACTTGCAATATTAACAACCAGATCATTCCTAGGAAAGAAGGGGCTTTTCGATAAGAATTTCTCCCTATTGGCGCACAATTAGGTGACCAAACCCTTTTCCTCGACAGAACTTTCTAGACATTGTCAATAATGTAAATAATAATATGAATAACTTGTCATCTCAATTATTGATTTAATAATATAAATTATTGTGACAATAATTGAATTAATAACGTGAGATACTATGCAACAATTACTGTAGCACTAATTGAGTATAACTGAGTGACTTCTCACGTAAGCATCAATAATCAATATTGTGTGCTACTATGCAACAGCGTATTATATTATATTTTTATCATAGGGTATTTCAACAGTTAACGGTAAAAATTTGTAGTTATCTTTATAAAAGATATTTACGTCAGTTTTTCTAACTCAAATAATAATTTCGTTGTAGGGTCCCTTAATGATTGTCTTAGTCGCACGAATATTCCTCGTTAAAATGAATATTCTCCGACCAATCAAATATTTTATAACAACTTGCTTACTTTGCAAAATTTATAAATATTACCCACAACTATAACATTATATCAAATCCACACCACAATATTCAAAATTATATTTTGAGAAAAATTCATCTTTATTCATAAAAGCTGGGGTCTTACAACCTCCCCTTCTTATTAAATTTTGTCCTCAAAATTGGTGTACGTACCTGGTATGTCGAAGAGGTGCCTTGATTTTATTTTGGATTCTACCTCCCAGGTCATTTCCTTAACATCGTGGTTTCTCCACAAAACCTTGACTTGAGGTATAACCTTGGAGCATAGAATATGTTCCTTCTTATCCAAAATTTTAACAAGTACCTCTTCATACGTTAAATCTTCCGCTATCTCATCTGGTTCTAATTCAATAATGTGGTTTGGGTCTTCCACATATTTACGTAACATAGATATGTGAAAAACGTTATGAACACGAGACATATTTGGCGGTAAGGCGAGTCTATAAGCCACAGTTCCTACTCGATCGAGGATTTCAAATGGGCCAATGAATCGAGGATTGAGCTTTCCTCTCTTTCCAAATCTTGTAACTTCTTTCCATGGAGCAACACGTAACATCACATGATCTCCAACATTGAATTCCACGTCCTTTAGATGAAGATTAGCAAAACTCTTTTGTCGATCTTGTGAGGTTTTTATACGTTGTCGGATCATTTGAATCTTTTTCGTAGTCATACGTACTAACTTCGGTCCCAACAAAGTTGCTTCACCCACCTCGTTCCAACATACTAAAGAACAACACTTGCATCCATACAACGCCTCGAATGGAGCCATGCTGATACTTGCTTGATAACTGTTGTTGTAAGAGAATTCCACTAATGGCAAGAACTTGTCCCAACTTCCTTTGATGTCTAGGACACAGAGTCTTAATAGATTTTTAAGAGTTTAAATAGTCCTCTCCGAACCCCAGTCCGTTTGAGGATGATATACCGAACTAAAATGTAAATCCGTGCGCATAGCTTTTTCCAAACTAACCCAAAATCGTGAAGTGAATCTTGGGTCTCGATCAGAAACTATGGATACTGGCATACCATTCAGTCTTACAATATCATTTATGTATATACGAGCAAGACGTTCAAGTGAATAAGTTTCTCGTATAGGTAAGAAATGAGCAGACTTGGTCAATCTATCAATAATGACCCAAATTGCATCTATGCCTTGAGAAACCTTGGGAAGACCAGTACCAAAATCCATGGTAATGTGCTCCCACTTCCATTCTAGAATTTCAAGTTGTTGCAACGGACCTTTTGGCACTTGATGCTCCGCCTTGACACGTTGACAAGTTAGGCACCTTGAGATAAACTCCGCTATCTCTCTCTTTATATTTCTCCACCAAAATGTATATCGAAGATCATGATATATTTTGGTACTCCCAAGATGGATTGCAAACGGTGTGTTGTGCGCCTCCATCATGATTTTATACTTCAAGTCAAATTCGTTAGGAACACAAATTCTGGAATTGACTCAAAGTATTCCTTCTTCATCGATTCTTGCTTCTGGAATAGCACCTTCTTGCACTTTCTTCCTCATACGCATCAGCTATAGGTCTGTAGCTTGAGCAGCTTTAACCTTATCGATTATAGTCGATTCTACTCGTATATTTTACATCATCACGTGGGTCCCTGAAGTCTTTAACTCTATCTCCATCCTTTGTAAGTTATACCAAATGGGCCTTTGCATTGATAATATCGCACTCGTACCCGCATATGATCTTCTACTCAATGCATCAGCTACCACGTTCACATTTCCAGGATGGTATTGAATGGTATGATCATAATCTTTCAACAGCTCGATCCAACGTCGTTACCGCATGTTGAGTTCCTTTTGGGTGAAGAAATATTTGAGGCATTTATGATCCGTATAGATCTCCACTTTCTCCCCATACAGGCAATGCCTCCATATTTTAAGCGCAAAAACGACTGCTGCCAACTCTAGATCATGAGTAGGATAATTCCTCTCATATTCTTTGAGTTATCGCAGGGCATAGGCTATGACTTTCTCATGTTGCATGAGAACACATCCTAACCCTTTGCCTGAAGTATCGCTGTAGATGATAAATCCCTCCGAACCAGATGGTATTGTCAGATCAGGTGCTGAAATGAGTCTCCTTTTAAGTTCTTGAAAACTCTTCTCACATTCCTCGCTCTAACTGAATTTTATATCTTTTTGAGTCAGCTGAGTTAATGGAGTAGCGATTCGAGAAAATCCTTCTACGAATCTCCGATAATAACCAGCTAAGCCGAGAAAGCTAAGTACTTTGGTCACTGACTTAGGTTGTTCCCAGCTTTGTATTGCTTCAATCTTCACTGGGTCAACAGATATTCCGTGATTTGATATCATGTGCCCAATGAATGCTACTTCCTCAAGCCAGAACTCGCATTTCTTCAACTTAGTATAAAGCTTGTTTTCACGAAGCTTTTGGAGTATTAGCCTCAAATGTTGCTCATGATCTTCATGGCTTTTGGAGTATATAAGGATGTCATCAATAAAGACGACCACAAAATGATCCAAATATTCCTTGAATACTCTGTTCAGCATATCCATGAAAGTTTTTAATGCAAAAGACATGACTAGGAATTTGTAATGCCCGTACCGAGTTTTGAAAGCAGTCTTTGGAATGTCATCAGTTTTAATCTTTAACTGATGATATCCGAAATGAAGATCGATCTTTGAAAAGAATTTGGCACCTTGCAACTGGTCAAACAGGTCATCAATGCGAGGCAACGGGTGTACACACTCAAAATTTCATTTTCCTGTTACTAACTATGTAGGAGGACAAAAGCATCTTTTTCACACTCCAGAGATAACCCTGGAGGACCACAACATCAATTCTAACCCCGGAGATAGCCCCGGGAGATCCAGTTTCCAACCCCGAAGATAACCCCGGAAAAGTCAATTCCAACCCCAGAGATAACCTTGGGAGATCAAGTTTAATGCCCAGAGTCAACCCCAGGAAGTCAAGCCAACCTCAGAGATAACCTTAAGGACATTCAAAGTCAATAACATGACAATCTCAGAGATAACCTTGGGAAAAGACCGCTACAACTGCACCAAAGTTAGAAACAACCCCAAGAGGGGCAAAATGGTTATTTTGCCAACTTACCTTCAACACAAATCAAATAAACTCATTTAAACTCAAATTTCTTCAAAAGAAGTCCCATAAGAACCATATCTTGACTTCCGAGCACAAACTACGCAAAACGGCTCAACGGACTACCTGACAGAAACCTGGAAATGCCATTTTAGTCATGGACCCATATTTCCAAAGTCGAAAAAGGGCAAATCCTATGTCATTGCATAGCTCTTGGAAAGAGATTTTCAGAATGTTATGGCACGCATCCATCAGACTCCCAGATTGAAAGTTATGAAGGTTCGAGCGAACAGTGCGTCATCCGAGTGCACGTACTTCGAGACGGCGGGACCCACATGACTGAGGCATAGAAAGCGCCGCGAGGTAGACCCGTACTGTCATGATTACACTGGTCCATTTTGGGATGGCCATTTTAAAGAGAAGAAAGGCGAGGAAGCCCTGTCCATTTTGCTTTGTACACATTATAAACTGAGTGCTTTCTCTTTTCAAACACTTGTGAGCTTGTGCTTTGCTATATTTTACCTGTGGAAATCGAGTGTTCATTCATTTAAAGCTACTTGAAGTCTTCTTGGCAGCCCACTGTAAGACTTCTTACATTTCTTAAAGCCTTTCTCCACTTTTGTTCACACACAATTATTCACGTTAAGAGTTGTGTTGTGTGCGTATGCCCAGGATCGTCGATCAAGTGGCTTTTTATTTCTTTTGTATATATGTATGTATGTATGTATGTATGTATGTATATATATATATATATATATATATATATATATATATATATATTATCAAGTTATCTCGATTGAGCTGAATATGATATTTGGAGCGTTTATTGCTTTTATATATAAATAAATACTTATATATTGTTATCATCAAACTCTGTTTGATTGAGCCTGGATTAATATCCGGTGCATTTACTGCTTATATATATATATATATATATATATATATATATATATATATATATATATATATAAAGGATAAAGAACATTCCCTTTAAATAGCATTTCTCCTTAAATAGTACTCTTTTATTAAAACTACGCTTTTTGGAGTCTTTTTAAAAAACAAGTGGGGTCGTGGGTGGCATTTTTGTAAATAAAAAGAAAGCAAATGGGACCACTCTCTTTTAAAAGACTCCAAAACGACGTAGTTTTATTAAAGGAGTGCTATTTAAGGAGGAATGCTATTTAAGGAGAATGCTCTTAATCCTTGCTCTATATATATATATATATATATATATATATATATATATATATATATATATATTTACATTTACTCCACTGGAGTTTACTTTAGTGGCGATTGACTGTCTCTATATATATATTTATCGCTTTTATATATTTACATTTCCAATCTCCCATGGAGTTTACTTCGTGGTGGTCGATCGTTCATATATATATATTTACAGCTTTTATATATATAATTGTTTACAGCTTTCATACAAACTACAACATCATGTGAGCCTATGAATCATGTGATCACAGTTTCAGACTCCTAAATATAGATTTGGTTCCCGTGATGGACATTTTCAGTTGTAATCAGCTTGTACATTATCTTGAATTTCCTTAGATGGCTCCCATGCCCATAAGAAAGTCGGCACTGCTATATATCTTATTTTCTCGAAGATGCCTCCTATCTAAAAATAAAAGTAATCAATAGAACACATAATAAAATGGAAGTATCAAAGGCCTCAATTCCTATTGAGCATAAGGGTTTGAAAAACCTCTTTTACAAAACATCATTGCTATATCTTGTTAAAACTGAACTTTTATACAAAATTCTAACCCTTTTGTATATAGGTGCAAACCAGGTATAACACTACTTCCAGATAATTGCACATTGACCCACACACATACACATTCATATAACAGTTTAATTGAAAAGTGGCGGTCACCGTGTTACCATGGATGTCGGGGGGTGTCTAACACCTTCCCTCCACATAATCAAGCCCTAGGAAATTAACGAATCTCGGTTTCACAGACCAATTAAGCAGTGCTACATCACTCGGTCAATGTGCAAACCTTTTCTCGGTTGGGTTGGTGCAACCATTTAAAAATACCAACTGACGACTCTTACAGTCCAATCGTCAACATATACACGATGGACCTTTTCATAACTTGTTTTGTCAAACAAATCTCACCTAACATGAGAACACCAAAAGACAAGAACTAAAAGGGACAAATAAAGATCCCGACGTCGACAACGGGTACCTATTTTTGATAGTGACATGATTCAACTCCCGATAATCAATACAAAGTCGGATACTTCCATCTTTCTTCTTTATGAATAGAATATGAGCACCCGAAAAAGACGTACTAGGACGAATGAAATCGATGTCTAACAGAGATCCAGTTTCCAACCCCGGGAGATCCAGTTTCCAACCCCGGAGATAACCCCGGGAAAGTCAATTCCAACCCCAGAGATAACCCTGGGAGATCAAGCTTAATGCCCAGAGTCAACCCCAGGAAGTCAAGCCAACCTCAGAGATAACCTTAAGGACATTCAAAGTCAACAACATGACAATCTCAGAGATAACCCTTGGAAAAGACCGCTACAACTGCACCAAAGTTAGAAACAAACCCAAGAGGGGCAAAATGGTTATTTTGCCAACTTACCTTCAACAAAAATCAAATAAACTCATTTAAACTCAAATTGCTTCAAAAGAAGTCCCATAAGAACCATATCTTGACTTCCGAGCACAAACTACACAAAACGGCTCAACGGACTACCTGACGGAAACCTGGAAATGCCATTTTAGTCATGGACCCATATTTCCAAATTCAAAAAAGGGCAAATCCTATGTCATTGCATAGATCTTGGAAAGAGATTTTCAGAATGGTATGGCACGCTTCCATCAGACTCCCAGATTGAAAGTTATGAAGGTTCGAGTTTAACAGCAAAGTCGTCATCCGAAAGTGCACGATTTTCGAGACGACAGGACCCACATGACTGAGAGCACCTGGCAGCCCATGAGTAGACCCATGCACTGCCGCAGAAGATTACACTGTGGCCCCCTCTATAAATAGAGGGCTTGGGATGGCCATTTTAAAGAGAAGAAAGGCGAGGAAGCCCTGTCCATTTTGCTTTGTACACACTATAAACTTTGTGCTTTCTCTTTTCAAACACTTGTGAACTTGTGATTTGCTATATTTTACCTGTGGAAATCGAGTGTTCATTCATTTAAAGCTACTTGAAGTCTTCTTGGCAGCCCACTGTAAGACTTCTTACATTTCTTAAAGCCTTTCTCCACTTTTGTTCACACACAATTATTCACGTTGAGAGTCGTGTTGTGTGCGTATGCCCGGATCGTCGGTCCGTGGCTTTTTATTTCTTTTGTATATATGTATGTATGTATGTATGTATGTATGTATGTATGTATATATATATATATATATTATCAAGTTATCTCGATTGAGCCTGAATATGATATTTGGAGCGTTTATTGCTTTTATATATAAATAAATACTTATATATATTGTTATCATCAAACTCTGTTTGATTGAGCCTGGATATATATCCGGTGCGTTTACTTCTTTTATATATATATATATAGCAAGGATAAAGAGCATTCCCCTTAAATAGCATTTCTCCTTAAATAGCACTCTTTTATTAAAACTACGTCGTTTTGGAGTCTTTTTTAAAAAACAAGTGGGGCCGTGGGTGGCATTTTTGTAAATAAAAAGAAAGCAAGTGGGACCACTCTCTTTTAAAAGACTCCAAAACGACGTAGTTTTATTAAAAGAGTGTTATTTATGGAGGAATGCTATTTAAGGGGAATGCTCTTAATCTTCTTGCTCTCTCTCTCTCTCTCTCTCTATATATATATATATATATATATATATATATATATATATATATATATATATATATATATATATATTTACATTTACTCGCTTGGAGTTTACTTCGTGGCGATTGACTGTCTCTATATATATATTTATCGCTTTTATATATTTACATTTTCAATCTCCCATGGAGTTTACTTCGTGGTGGTCGATCGTTCATATATATATATATTTATAGCTTTTATATATATAATTGTTTACAGCTTTCATACAAACTACAACATCATGTGAGCCTATGAATCATGTGAGCCTATGAATCATGTGATCACAGATTCAGACTCCTAAATCTAGATTCGGTTCCCGTGATGGACATTTTCGGTTGTAATCAGCTTGTACATTATTCACGATGTTTGAATTTCCTTAGATGGCTCCCATGCCCATAAGAAAGTCGGCACTGCTATATATCTTATTTTCTCGAAGATGCCTCGTATCTCGAAAATAAAAGTAATCAAGCCGAACACATAATAAAATGGAAGTATCAAAGGCCTCAATTCCTATTGAGCATAAGGGTTTGAAAAACCTCTTTTACAAAACATCATTGCTATATCTTGTTAAAACTGAACTTTTATACAAAATTCTAACCCTTTTGTATATAGGTGCAAACCAGGTATAGCACTACTTCCAGATAATTGCACATTGACCCACACACATACACATTCATATAACAGTTTAATTGAAAAGTGGCGGTCACCGTGTTACCATGGATGTCGGGGGGTGTCTAACACCTTCCCTACACATAATCAAGCCCTAGGACCTTAACGAATCTCGGTTTGCTGCATCGATTAAGCGATGCTTACATCACTTTGGTCAATGTGCAAACCTTTTCTCGGTTGGGTTGGTGCAACCATTTAAAAATACCAACTGATGACTCTTACAGTCCACATCAACATATACATGATGGACCTTTTCATAACTTGTTTTTTCAAACAAATCTCACCTAACATGAGAACACCAAAAGACAAGAACAGAAAGGGACAAATAAAGATCCCGACGTCGACAACGGGTACCTATTTTTGATAGTGACATGATTCAACTCCCGATAATCAATACAAAGTCGGATACTTCCATCTTTCTTCTTTATGAATAGAATATGAGCACCCGAAGGAGACGTACTAGGACGAATGAAACCGATGTCTAACAACTCTTGCAGTTGGGTTTTTAACTCCTGAAGTTCAATAGGAGCCAATTGATATGGGGCTTTGGAAATGGATTTTGTACCAGGTTCAAGGTCGATACAAAATTCAATTTCACGTTCTGGGGTAGGCCAGGAAGTTCTTCAGGGAATACATCAGGAAATTTATTAACAATAGAAATATCATTCAAATCTGACGTATTTTTATTTAAATCCGTGACATGAGCTAAGAAAGCTTGACATCCATTTTCAATAAATGAATGGCTTTATGGCTTGATGTGACACCCCCAAAACAAGTATACATCACCCATCTTGGGTCGCCAGATACATGGTACATAAATCAAATATAAACTTAATTATACAACTGTCGTGTACAATACGACAAAATATAGCTGAGAGTTTAAACAAGAATATTGCCTTCTAGACAATATCCACTCTCAATGGAGTCCTCATTACAATTATTATCACACTATTTCACATAATAGTGAGGACTACTAAAGCCACTTATCCTAGACCATCACTCCATTTCCGACTCGCGTCAAGCCTATATTCTCATTTCAAGAGAACAATGAAAGAAAAGGGTGAGCTCAACTAGCCCAAGAAGAAATATTATGACTAAGATAATACGTAATAAATTATCCTTAGCCTTCAACAGTATAACAACTGATAGAATATAATAGCCAACAAGTTTTAGATCAACAACTGCAGTGGAATAAGCAATCCATTAGAACAGTCAAGTAGAGCATGATATCTACTATCTTCTATGATTTAAAAAGTTTTTCATCAACTTTATCACTTAATAAATAAACCACATCATCGAATCATCCCTGCATTACGGGCCAAGGATATTCATGTAATCATCAATGGTCATGATTATACCGAATAATCCCTGGTCATAATCATACCAAAAACTGTCCATCAATGCACTACGGGCCAATGAGGACTTTTACCACATCATTTATAACATTATAGGTCATTATTATACCGAATGATCCCTAGTCATAATCATACCAATCAACAGTCCATTTATGCACGTAAGCCAAAGATGACTTTCATCACAATATAAGTAAGAAGATGATGACAATGATATAAGCATTAATCAAACGAAATCAAATCAAACGAAATCAAGGATAAATATTAAAGACTTTAAATTTATCCAGAGTTTAAAAATATCCAAATTGTCAACATGATATTGCTTTGTGGGGTAAAATTCAAGAATCATATTCATGTACCAAAAATAATTTGGACAGAAAAGAAATATATTTTTCGGATAAATAGTACCCTATGAATAGTACCCTGTAATAGTACTTCGGGAATAGTACCTCGTGAATAGTACCCCGACATGAAAAGTACCCCAAATACCCGAGTGAATAATATTCGGGTGAATAATAATTAGGTGAATAGTAACTCATGAATAGTACTCTGGCATGAAAAGTGTCCCGAATACCCGAGTGAATAATATTCGGGTGAATAGTAATTGGGTGAATAGTAACTCATGAATAGTATTCCGTCATGAAAAGATCAATAATTATCAAGAAAGTTCAGAATAATATTTCCATGAAAAGATACTGGATGAAGCGCAAATATCAAGGATATTCTACTAATTTCATGGAGTGTAGAAGCCAAAACTTCAACAAAATGAGTATAGAATTCAAAATCTGAAACGAAATAATATTACTTACATACTACAGAGTATGGAAGAAAATATTATTTCAAGCGAATATTGAACAAAAATAACATCCCTTGAACGAAAATAATATTCCAACGAATATTTAACGAAGATAATATTCCTGCGAATATTGAACGAAGATAATATTCTTTATGAATATTGAAAGAAAATAATATTCTTTATGAATATTGAAAGAAAATAATATTCATATGAATACGAAAAATAATATCTCTTCAGAATATGAAATAAATAATACCCCTTACCTCAGAAGAAGACTGGATATTGGAGTAGTGAAGTAGCAGACTACTCTTCTTCTTTCTCCCTATAGCTTCTCTCTCTATAATTGCTCTTGTGAGTCTTAATGAATTGGTGAGAATGAAGGAAGAATGACCTTCTATTTATAGGAAAATATAGTTTCAATAATTGCATGTTTTGGGGCTCAAAATATTATAGTATCATACCTTCATCTTTTCCTTCATTTTTAATTTAGTCCTGCAAGTATTATCAAACTAGCACCACCTCCCCTAATAATACATCATGTGAATCAATAGTTTAATCATGTGAATCAATAGTTCTATACATGTAAAAATACGAATTACAGTATAGTACCTCCATCTATACCTCCATTTTTAACTTAGTCATGCAAGTATTATCAATCTTGCACCACCTCCCCTAATAGTACATGAATGTGAATCAATAGTACACACATGTGAACACATAGTTATAAGCATGTGAATTAATAGCAATTAATTACTCATTTATCCGATTAATTACCCGATTGGTCAATATAACTTCCAGACATTAATTATTATCGAAATAAATGTCAATTTCCACTAACACTAATAATCCCAACACAATGGAACTATCAATTTCATCTTTAATCAACACAAACTTATTCATCATTATAACTCACAATATTTAACAACCAGGTCATTCCCAGGAAAGAGGCGGCTTTCCGATAAGGATTTCTCCTTATGGCGCGCAATTAGGTGACCAAACCTCTCTTTGACAGAACTTCTAGACATTGTCAATAGAACTAGGAGGGGAGAGACGAGTAAATCCTTCGCTAGTGTGTCCTACCTAAGCTTATTTGTTGGTCAGTCAGAATATAGGGATATTATGTGGCATGTTAATTTGTTTAATTAACCTTATTTTGTGATAGTATTTGAAAATGACATCTAAAAATGTTGAGTTAAGCAATGGAGAAAAACAATATGACCGTGTCGCAGTACAAAGCTAAGTTTGTTGAGTTGTCTCGGTTTGCATCCCATTTGGTAGAGAATGAGGAACGCATAACGCGGATGTTTCTGATAGGTTTGAAACCTGAAATTCGTCAATACCTTATTTCTCACAAACTTTGTTTATATTCAGATGTTGTGAATAGGGCTCAGTTATTGGAGCGCGATAATGAGCTAGCCCAACCAAAAGATAATGACCAATAACACGATAATAATCGTACCGGTGGCAACGGCCATCGGAACAATGATAACCATCGTGGAAAAAATTATCATGCCAGAAATGGTAACCACTTCGGTGGTAATCATGACCAAGATAATAGAAGAAATGATTCTAGTGGAAATTTCAAGAAGAGAAGATTTAACGATGATGGGAAGACGTCGGCAGCAGCACCAGCATCAACATCAAATTTTAGGGGATGAGAACGACTATCAGTTAGATGCTACATATGCGGAGAGGAGGGACACAAAAGTCCAAACTGTTCACAGCCTTCCAAGGTATGTTTTAGTTGTGGAAAACACGGTCACATAGCTTAATTTTGTCTTGTAGCGAAATCAAGTCCAGTTGGGAGGTGGCACCAAAGGCGGATACGGACAAAACAAAGTTGGTGGTTTCAGGAAGAGCGTTTTTTGTGACTTCTCAAAAAGCGAGTAACCCAAACGAAGTTATCACAGGTTAGTTAATCATTAACTCTTGCAAAGTCTATACCCTGTTAGATACCGGTTCTGCCCATTCTTTTATTTCTCCTGCTTGTGATCAACGTTTGAACTTGACTCCGGAGAAATTGGCCTTTATCTTATCTGTTGAAACTCTGTTAGGAGAAACTTTCATTACATCCACTATTTATAAATCTTGCTTGATTTTTAAGTTGGCACCATCACATTACTTGTTGATCTCATCTCTTTAAAGATACTTGTATTTGGTGTGATTTTAGAGATTGATTGGTTAACCACTCATCATGTTAAAATTGATTTTTTTTGTAAGGTTGTTAGTTTTCATATTCTTAACCAACCTGTTATGCGAATTCAAGCAACCAAACCACTAAAGTCAAACACTTTCATATCAAGCAATAAAGCCATACAGTTATTGAAAAATGGATGTCAAGCTTTCTTAGCCCATGTCATGGATTTAAACAAAAATACGTCAGATTTGAATAATATTTATGTTGCTAATAAATTTCCTGACGTATTTCCTGGCCTACCCCCAAAGCATGATATCAAATTTTGTATCGACCTTGAACTCGGTACAAAAACCCATTTCTAAAATCTCATATCGAATGGCTCCTATTGAACTTCAGGAGTTAAAAACCCAACTACAAGAGTTGGTACCCGAGCCTCTATCTGGTGACTTCCTTTGTGGAATGCACCGAAGCCAGAATCTCCGTAGGGGACGCTATATTTGTGTGGTGGTAAACTGATAGGTGCCATTGTGACGTGCTATCCAAGGTTGGGATATGAGTCACAGTTGAGAGCAACCTAAGTCAGTAATCGAAATACATAGCTTTCTATGCTTAGCTGGTTATTATCGGAGATTCGTTTAAGGATTTTTTTTCGAATTGCCACTCCATTAACTCAGCTAACTCGTAAAGATACAAAATTCGTATGGAGCGAGGAATGCGAGAAGAGTTTTCAAGAGCTCAAGAGGAGACTCATTTCGGCACCTGTTTTGACAATATCATCGTGGAAAAGCGAATGAAGTAGCTGACGCGTTGAGTAGAAGATCGTATGCGGGTACGAGTGTGATATTATCGAACACAAAAACTCATTTCGTATAACTTACAAATAATGGAGATAGAGTTAAAGACTTTAGGGACCCATGTGATGATATCAAATATACACGTAGAACCGACTCTAATCGATAAAGTTAAGGTTGCTTAAGCCACAGACCCAAAAGTGATGAATATGAAGAAGAAAGTACAAAAATGTGTTATTCTAGAAGTAAGAGTTGATGAAGAGAAGAAATCTCAACCCTCGATTTATTGGTCCATTTGAGATTCTTGACCGAGTAGGAACTGTGGCCTATAGACTCGCATTACCGCTAAGTATATCGCGTGTTCATAACGTTTTTCATGTATCGATGTTACATAAATATGTGGATGACCTGAACTATATTACTGAGTTAGAACCAGACGAGATAGCCGAAGATTTAACGTATGAGGAGATACCTGTCAAGATCTTAGATAGGAAAAAGCATGTCCTACGCACAAAGGTTATACCACAAGTCAAGGTTTTGTGGAGGAACCATGTTATTGAGGAAATGACCTGGGAGTTAGAATCGGAAATGAAAGCGAAGTATCCTTACCTTTTCGACATATCAGGTACGTACGTCAATTTTGAGGACAAAATTTCATAAGGAGGGGAGGTTGTAAGACCCCAACTTTTTTTAAATAAAATTGAATTTCCTCTAATTATTATTTTGAAACAGTAAGGGGTGGATTTGATTAATGTGGTTAGTTATGGGTAAAATATGCAAATTTTGCGAAATAAGCAAGTGATTATAAAATATTCATTGTTGTCAGGGAATATTCGTTTGGTCGTGGAATATTTTTGTTATCGGGGAATATTCGTACGACAGCGCAGCCATTTGTGGGCCCCATAACGGAAAACTGTCGGATGAAGAAAATGACAAGTTTGAGTTTTTATAAATAACTGGCAGTAGTTGTTACTGCTATTAACATTGTTGGAATACACGGTGGTTAAAATACGAATATGGCATTGGTTACACAAGAAGATTATTACCAGATTGCACAATATTTTTGGACTATTGATTCTTACGTAAGAAGGCACTACTCAATAATTATTACAGTAATTACTGTTTAATATTTTATTTTATTGATTCAATAATTGTTACGTTTATATTTTATATTATTGTTAATTCAATTATTATCACTGCACAGTATTTCTCATTATCTGATCAATAATTCATATTATTTGAATAATATTATTAGATAGCATTATTGGCAATGTCTAAGAAAGTTCATCTAGGAAAGGGGTTTGGTCACCTAATTCATGGCTACGAAGAAGAGAAATTTTTATCGGAAAGCCCCTTTCTTTCCTGGGAATGACCTAGTTGTCATAATTGTGATTCTGTAATATTATTTGTGAATAATTAATTATTGATTTATATGATAAGAAAATATTTATTTTATGTGGATATAAATGAAGGAATTAATGCTGAGGTGTTTTATCAGTATTTTGTCAGAATGAGTGTTTTATCAATATTTTGTCAGAATTGAGGTATTAAAAATCGTCCATATGTGGATTTCGGGCATTTTCTGTTTGGAATTTAAAAAAACTTTCTTCTACAAAGTTGTAGAGAATTAAATTTCCTGTGGAATAGACATGAGATTCAAATTTTTCTGATTCAAATTTCCTATGGAATAGAAATAAATGTTTTTATTAAAAACATGGGTGGGCCCCACTTTTGGTTTGTGTGGAAATTCTGAATTTGGTGAGCCGTGGTGTGCTGCTATTTTGGTCAAAAAAATATGCGTAGAAAAAATTATATTAATATTTTATTAATTTAGTCTGCTTTGGCGTTCTAGCATTTTCCTATAAATAGGGTGCTTAGTCAGAATCGAAAATCACACCAGAATCTGAAGTTTTCTCTCTCTATTATATCGAGCGTATTTTTGTGAGTATTTAGATACTTTAAGAATTAATATTCAATGCAAGTTTCCTTCAGCATCATATCTTGATATTCCATTTAGAAGTACTGTTCTTTTGAGGTAAGGGATGTTATTTTCTTCGTAAATGATGTTATTTCTTCAATATCATTATACTGAAATATTGGTATAAATTTTATTGTGAAATTTTTACCTTTTCGTGACGGGGTTATTATTCACGTATACGGCACTATTCACGTATATACGACACTATTCACGAATACAACACTATTCACTAAAAAATGAAATTTTCTCTTCTTTGTCCCAGATGTCTCTTATGGTTACTATCTTTTATTGTATCCATGTTTTGATCGTCATTCTTGAATTTTACTCCACTATGGTTTATTACGGAGTATTTTTGAACTTGGATTATCTAAAGTACGAATCCCTAATCTTTGTCATTTTATCTCACTAGATACGTTCTTTAAAATATTTTTCATCATCTTCAGTCCTTAATGGTGATACTTGATGAATATCTTTGGTCTGTAGTGTAAAGATGAATGATTACCTAATGAATATCTTTGGCCCGTAGTGCAAAGATGAACATGACCAACTGGTGATACAGATGAATATCTTTGGACCATAGTGCAAGATGAATATTTGATTCAAGATGTATATTGATTGATGTTACAGGGATAAAATATTGATGATGGACTTTTAAATTCATAGATGATAGTAGATTTCATTCTCTACTTAACTCTTCTAATGAATTGTTATTTCCGCTGCGAATATTGATCTAAAACTTGTTGTCCATTATATTTTATCTGATTTGTTGAAGGCTAACCATAATTTGTTATTTATTATCTTAGTCATAATATTCTTTATTGGGCTAGTTGAGCTCACCCTTTTCCTTTTTGTTCCATTTTTCTTCTCAAGAGGTGAGAATATAGCGGGAACTAGTCGGGGTATGGAATGATGGTCCTAGACAGTTGTTTTAGCAGTCCTCACTATTTTTGTAAAATGGTGTATCAATAATTATAATGAGGACTTATTTGAGTTTGGATATTGTCTAGAAGATAATATTTGTATTTAAACTCACAGTATATGTGTTGTCGTATTTTGCACAACAATTATAATAATGAAGTTTGTAGTTGTTTTCTATACCATGTATTTGGCGACTCAGAATGGGTTGAGTGGATTGGACCTATTTTTGGGGCATCACAGACTTCATCTTCGAGATTGACTACCCTGAGTTGTTGGCAAATGTAGTGTTGGTATAGAAGCAGAATTTGAAATGGTGGGTTTGCATCGACTACACAGACTTAAACAAGGCGTGTTCGAAGGACTTTTACCCGCTTCTTCATATCGATCAGCTATCGTGGCCACTTTGGGGTATGCCCTACTTAATTTTATGGATGCTTTCTTGGGATATCATCAAATTTCGATGCATAAGGAGGACATCTTGAAGACTGCTTTCATTACCCATTAGGCCATTTATGCTTACAAGAAGATGACCTTCGGATTACTGAATGCTAGAGCTACATATCAGAGAATATTGAATAATTTGTTTTCAAAGCAGTTGGGAAAAAGCATGGAGGTTTATAGCGACGATATGATCCTCAAACGTATGTCAGTTTGGGGTCATTTAGAAGATTTAGAGAACTGCTTTCAGACCTTTAGGCATTACAAACTTAGGTTGAATATGACAAAGTGCACCTTCAGATTGGGAGCATGGAAGTTCTTAAGGTCTCTGATCAGTAAGAGGGGAATAGAGGCAAACCCAGAGAAAATTAAGGCTATCCTAGATATGAAATCTCCTCAGTCATATAAGGATGTTCAGCGTTTGACAGGTCGGATAACAGCTTTAAGAAGGTTCATGTCCAAGTCTGCAAAAAGGTGTTTGCTATTTTCTGAAACGTTAAAAGGGCTGAAGAACAAGAAGACCTTCTAGTGGAATTTAGAATGCGAGAATGCTTTTCAAGGGATTAAGAGGTACTTGTCTTCAGCTTCGTTGTTGGTGAAACCGATTCCTTCCAAACCACTATATTTGTATTTGACGGCCAGTTCGTTAGCGGTCGGAGCAGTTTTAGTTTAGGAGATTAGGGGTATCCAACACCTAGTTTATTATGTGAATCATACTCTTCGGGATACAGAAACAAGGTATCCAAATCTTGAAAAGTTTTCCTATTCACTCATAATAGCCAGCCGGAAACTACGAGAATATTTCCAAGGTCGGTTGATTGTGGTATAAACTGATCAACCTCTGAAGAAGGTGTTGAGTAAGCCAGACATTTAGGGTCGGCTTGCTGTGTGGGCAATGGAGTTCACACAATTTATCTTGGATTTTCATCCCTGAACAGCAATAAAAGGTCAGGCCTTGGTTAACTTTGTGGTGGAGTGTTCATTTTTCGAGTCAGATGACAGTGATGGTCAAACAAAAGGGGTTGTTCAGACGGTCACTGATGTTCAACTGGTTTAGGTTTCTTGGACGTTGTATGCAGATGGGTCTTCTACTTCAGATATCAATGGTGCACTGTTATTTTGACAAGTTCGAAAGGATTTAAAGTACAACAGGCAATTTGTTTTGGGTTCAAGGCGACCAATAATGAGGTAGAGTACGAAGCAATTATAGCAGGTCTACGATTGGCAAAGAGTATCGAGGTGCAGAGGTTGGTAATCTTTAGTGACTCTCAGTTAGTCGTCAAGCAGATTTTAGGGGAGTACGAGGCCCAAAGGACAAGGATGGTTAAGTATCTGACCGAGGTCAAGGATCAGCTCCAATACTTCAGTTCATTTGCTTTCCAAGAAGTTGACAGGTCAAACAATATGATAGTCGATGCTTTGGCGAGATTGGTTACAATAGATGCAAGTACATTCAGTGGATCGATCTATTTAGAAATTTTGAATTAGTCAAGTGTACAGCATATGGAGGTTATGTTTGTGGAATGGTCAAATTATTGCAGACTCCCTATTTGGATTATTTGGTTGATGGCGTCTTACCTTCAGATCAGATGCTGGCGAAGAAAATCAAATATAGAAGTTCGAATTTTGTGCTTAATGATGGGGATTTATATCGAAGGGCCCATTCGTTTCCTTTGTTAAGGTGTATTGTACCGTCCAAGGCTAAGTATGTTCTTCGGGAGGGTCACGAGGGAATCTGTGGTGATCATATGGGTGCAAAGGCATTGGCCTATAAGGTGTTGTGACAAGGATACTATTGGTCTACAATTTTTAAGGAAGCAACAAAGTACGTGAAGAAGTGCCCTAAATGTCATCTAAACAATCCTATTACCCATCAGCCACCGGAGGAATTATATTCGATTTTATTTCTGACTCCTTTTGCTGTGTGGGGAATTGATATACTGGGCCCGTTACCGAAGGCAAAGGGTCAGGTTAGTTTTGTGATAATGGTTATTGATTAGATGACCAAGTGGGTAGAGGCGAAACCCCCTTCGACAAATCACAAAGCAGGAATGTTTAAAGTTTCTAAAGGAGTTTGTGGTCTTTCGATTCGGTATTCCCTTTGTGGTGATTACGGAAAACGGCCGACAATTTGTGGGTTCAAAGCTCGATGCATTTTTAAAGGAGTTGGGGATTCAACATCGAAAGACTTTAGTGGCCCATCCTCAGTCCAATGGACAACTGGAGGTCACTAGTTAGTTAGTTAGTTAGTTAGTTATTATTATTATTATTATTATTATTATTATTATTATATTTGTATATATATATATTATTATTATTATTATATGCTATTATTATTATGACTTTTATTATTATTATTATTATTATTATTATATTATATTATTATTATTATTATTATTATTATATATACACACTTTTTGGACACTTTGTCTTTAGGAATTGTAATAATAATAATTGTAATAATTATAATAATAATAATTGTAATAATTATTATGGTAATAATTATAATTAATTTTAAATAATTAAAATTAAAATTAAAATTTTAAATAATAATAATAATTATTATTATTGTAATAATACTATAACCAAAAAGGGATAATACAATCGTATTATTACAATAATAATAATAATAATAATAATAATAATAAAAATAATAATTATTATTATTATTTTTTGATGTTATAAAATTCATTGGTTTCTAAGGCTTCAATTTTCCGATGTTAAGTCATGTCTGAGTTGCAATTTATTTGGAATTTTAATTGTATTTAACTTAATGAGTTTATCAACGTAATTATAATAATAATAATAATAATAATAATAATAATAATAATAATTTATTATTATTATTATTATTATTATTATTATTATTATTATTATTACTATTATTATTATTATTATTAATTAAACAATATGATTTATCAAAATTCTGAAGTATATAACTAAGGGTCCTAAGACCACGAACTATGTCCATAGTTATAAGTAATTTTTCAACTTTAACTTTAACAGTCATAAGACTATAAAGACTCCTCGTACTTAGGGGATCAAACCCTTCGATACAATGTATTGTGCACAAACATTTCAACATTAAAGTGTAAATTACCCCTAATAATAGGGTTGTTCATCTCAGTAATTAGAGTACAAGTCCGCACCAAAGTGAGTTTGGTTTGGATACATTTCAGGGTAATTTGGAATTCAACGAACATCAAATAAGGATTAGTTGAATAAAATCAATAACATTACATTATGGAATAATCATAACTGAATTGACATAGTAAATTAAAAGCATGCTTTAGGAATAATCTAATAGCATACATATTGAATAACTATAACACACCTTGCTTGAACAATATTAAGCCAAGGTTAGAATTAAGAACTAAGCATGCATAGCAATTTGAACGATAAAATTGTTCAACGCTAGTATGACGCCCCCAAAAATAGGTATTCATCACCCATCTTGAGTCGCCAAATACATGGTACAAAATTCAAATACAACTTAATAATACAACTGTCGTGTAAAATACGACAAAACATAATCAAAGAGTTTTAATACGTATATTGTCATCTAGACAGTATACAAACTCACAGGAGTCCTCATTACATTTATTGTCACACTATTTAATCAGAATAGTGAGGACTATTAATGCTATCATCTGGACCGTCACTCCTTTCCCCGACTCGTCCCGGCTATATTCTCATTTCCTGAAGAGAACAGTGAAAAAAAGGGTGAGCTCAACTAACCCAGTAAGAAATATTATGACTATGATAATGCAAAATAAATTATCATTAGTCTTTAACAATGTTAAACTGATAAAATACAATAGACATCAAGTTTAACTGTAGCGGAACAAGAAATCTATTAGAAGAGTCAAGTAGAGAATAAAATCTACTATCTTCTATGATTTAAAATGTTTTCATCAATTTTTATCATTTGAGACTCAAATTTTTAATAAATAAACCACATCATTGAATCATCCCTGCTCTACGGGCCAAGGATATTCTTTAAATCATCAATGGTCATGACTATACCGAATAATCCCTGATCATAATCATACCAAGTCCATCTCTGCACGTAAGCCAAAGATATACAACAATAAAACCAATAATCAACAATTTATCTTTGCACGTAAGCCAAAGATATATAATTCAATAAACAACAGTCCATCTTCGCACGTAAGCCAAAGATAACTTTCATCACCATATAAGCATGAGGATGATGACAATGATATAAGCATTAATCAAACTAAAACAAGGATAAATATTAAAGACTTTTTATCCAAATATTATCAATTACTTAATAAACTCATAATCTAATATTATTAATATTATAACAATATTTTAATCACCTCTAAACTTATAAACAATTTATTTCAATTATTTACACTGTGCCATAATCATAAGTTTTATCACCAATGATCAAATCCCTCATCAAAAATCTGCATATACCTTATATAGGATTTCCAAGCCATAAAATCCTATTTTGCAACTTTGTTACTTCACATCTCATATGTTCGTAACTAAACTATTTTCATGAAAATTACCAAATCAGTTCCAAAAATATTTCTTTTCTGGGATTTAGCAGAATATAGTCTCATAATGAACATATATTTTTCTCGGAATTTTTAAAATTCATTTACTATTTTTCAAAAATCAATTTCTAATTAATTCCTTAAGAAATTAGCTACCTCAAGTTTAACTCCAGAAATTCCCAAATCTTGGCAGGATCTTACACATGCTAGCGTGAGCTTCGGTTTAAATTTCATGGTCACCTGAGTTATAGAACTCGGTTATAGCATTTTAAATCGGAAAAACCTAAATATTGAAATGGTCATAACTTGCTCATTTTAAGTCGGAATGAGCTCATTTTTGGACAGGAGGTAGCTTATACCATATAATTTCATGTCCCAAAAGGTCGAAATTTTTCTCACAAATTAAGTGGCCGAAACAGCCCTTTTAAAATCATGGCACCAACTTTTTCATACTTTGTAGTTTTTCGTACTTTGCTAAAATCAGTCTACACGAAAATCTATAACACCTTTTCCAGTGATTCCACTTGGATAAGTTAGGAAACTCATATATCTAACTCTAGGACTTGACCACACTCAAAAATTCAAAATATAATAGGAGATATGGACAATTGAATTTCATGTTCTATTTCCACCAAAATCTGATTTTTAACCCTTGTGATTTCTAAGAAACTTTCATGTTTTCACATAATAACCAACATAACTCATCATGACAATGACATAATAATTCAATAAAACAAGTTCAAGAATTAAATTATTCAGGAACTAATAACGTCCAAATTGTCAACATGATACTTCTTTGTAAAGTAAAATTTAAGAATTCTCAGAAGAATATTTCCATGAAAAGATACTGGATGAAGCGCAAATATCAAGGATATTCCACTAATTTCATGGAGTATAGAAGTCAAAACTTTAACCAACTGAGTATAATAAAGAATGGAATAATAAAAGAAATCACCATGCATGCGAAGACTTAGCATAGATAGGTTATTCAGCAATGAATAATAAATAACGGAACCATGTGGGGCATAATACGCAAGCGGGATATTCCAATAGAATAATAAAGAATGGAATAACAATAGAAATCACCATGCATGTGGTACTTCGCATAGACAGGTTATTCTAACAGAATAATAAATGATGGAACCAGGTCCGGTGTAAACGCACAGACAGGATATTCCGACAGAATAATAAAGAATGGAATAACAACAGAAATGGAATGGAATAACAGAATATGCGGTATTTCGCATATACAGGTTATTCCAACATAATAATAAGGAATGGAATAACATAAGTTCTCTTCATGAATACGAAAGAAATAATACCCATTACCTTATAAAGAAGAACTGGATAAAGAAGTAGTGAAGTAGCAGAATACTTTTCTTCTTTCTCTCTATAGTTTCTCTCTCTAGAGTTTCAGTGAATTCGTAAGAAATAATGAAGGAATGAACTTCTATTTATAGAAGAATGGACTGAATAGTAATCAATCCATGAACGGTCCAGATCGATTTACTTAAACGGACTGTCCAGATTGGTTTACAATAAAATATAATATATTCTATTTATAATCTAATAAAACGAATAACTTTTAAAAAGATTTTACTATGCAAATACTATGCAGGCACTATGCATAATAAAATATAATATATTCTAATTATTGTCTAATAAAACGAATAACTTTATAAAACTATTATGTTTTATATAAAAAAAATTTACTATTAGCCTAATAAAACGAATAACTTTATAAAAGTATTCTATTTTATATAAAAAGCTTTTATGTTTTATTACATTAATAATACTAATAAAACAGAACTCATCATCATTATTACAATTCACATTATTAATCGACTGTGTCGTTCCGAGGAAAGAGGGGCTTTCCAATAAGGATTTCTCCCTATTGGCGCGCAATTAGGTGACCAAACCTCTCCTTGGAAAAACTTCTAGACATCGTTAATAATGCAAATAATAATATTAATAACTCTGTCATCTCAATTATTGATTTAATAATATATAAAATATCGACAATAATTGAATAAAATTGAATGACTTCTCACGTAAGCATCAATAATCAATACCGTGTGCTACTATGCAACCATAGCCAGACATCGTATTTTTTAACTTAAGGGTGTTTCAATAGTTAACGGTAAAACTTTCGCGTTATTTTCATAAAAATATATTTTTGTCGTTTTCTCAATCCGACAATAATTCCGTTCGCTGGGGTCCACTAATGATTGTGTCGTAAATACGAATATTCCCTGTTAAAAAAAATATTCCCCGACCAATCGAATGTTATATAGCAACTTGCATACTTTGCAAAATTTATAAATATTACCCAAAACTATAACATTATCTCAAATTCACACCATAATATTCAAAAACATATTTCAAGAAAATTAAATCTTTATTCGTAAAATTTGGGGTCTCACATAGTATATATAAATTTGCATGCTAAACAACAAGTTAAATACAAGAATAACTTGTTCAATATCAAAATAATGTTTAGAAATCTTGCATCATTATATTGTAATCGAATTGGAAATAATAATTGGTTCAACAAGATAATAGATTTAGAGAACTTGCCTTGCTCGTAGGCTAAACCGAACAATTCAAATCATATATATATATATATATATATATATATATATATATATATATATATATATATATATGTCATCATGACATAGTTAGTCACTACCACCTTACAAACATAACTAAGTACATTCATCATGTAAGATTAAATTTTTAATCACATAATCAAGTTATAAAACTAGTTAATTGTTAATAACATGCTTATTCATGGTATAGAAATACTAAAATCATAATTTAACAGTCCTACTATTAACACATAAAAACTTCTTCAGACTTTGTGTACAAAAATTGTACTGTCTGACCATTTTGCTAACTTCACGTTGCGGGCTACACATTTATATCAGGTGGATCGATGGAGATGGAAAGTCGCAATGAGAATTATACTACGAGGTCACTACTGTATATGAGAACTATACATGAGAACTATATTTACAAAGTATACAAATTGCGAACTTGCAATTTTAAGAACCAACTGAAAATCACATGAACAAAGCCAATTTTGGCCTACAAGCTACTTTCTAACAACCTAATTAGCATGTAATTCATACAGAGACTTTATATAAAAATATTTCAAAGACTCTTAACATGATTATACTCATAAAACAACATAAACATCAAATTTAAAACATCCAATTTTACTGTTTTTGATAAAAACTCACTTTTTTGATGTTTTCAATGAAAATCAACACTGTGATTTTATTTTTCAACCAAAACAGTTAATTCATAGCACCTTATTTATGTTTATACAACCTCTTTCAAATACAATAGTCAATTTATCAACTAATCAACTAATTAAACCTTAATTTTACCTTAAACTAAACCATATTCATATATTCATATAAACTCACTGTAATATAGTTTTCTTAACAAATTACAAACATAAAATAAATTAATTGACTATACTCATATATAACTTATGAAAATAGTTTCACAACAACTAATTTATCATATAAAACCAACTATAACAATTAATTCAATTTCTACAAAGATTTTATAGATAAAATTGGGAGAGAATACAACTACAACTTTTGAAAAGAAAAAACAAATAACAGAGTTTAGATAATACCTTAGAGTTAGAAGATAGTGGCTATCCTTTGATATCAAACTTCTTTTCCCCAATTCCTTTCTCCAATTCTCTAGCCTTCTCCCAATTCTCTCTTCTTTTCTCTCTATAATCTTTCTTCTTCTCTTCTACTAGGTCTTACCTCTCTATTCTAATCTCATGTATTAGAATTATAACGTATAAGATATAATATATATTAATTATATAATATAAAGATAAGTATAACTTATATCAGTTATCATATTTTTGAAAATCAAAAGCCATAAGGCTTGTTTGGTTACCCACTTAAAATATAATCATTTAATCCTTATGCCTTGTTTGGTAAAACACAATTAGATTAAAGACTTAATAGGCATTAGGCCTTGTTTGGTAAAACTGAATTAAACTCCTTTAATTAATTTTAATAACTCCTTTATAAAAGGTTATTTGTCACACTTTTATTTAATCAACTATCACATTCTTTTTATTACAAATTCAAATTAAAATATAATAATTCATTTAATCATCACAACTCTCTAACTTAATAATTAAATTAAATTTGAATATAATAATTAATTTCCTTAATTATTTTTTTAACAAATAATTAACCAAATCAAATCAAATGTGAACAATTTTTTTATTCAACAATAAACACATCCATTAAATACTTAAATAATTTATTAAATATTTAATATAGCAATTAAAAAAAAATTCTGGAATGTTACATCATTCCCTCCTTACAAGGATTCTGTCCTCAGAATCACAATTCAAACAACTCATTCATCACATTCTCCCTTACTTACAAAGATTCTGTCCCCAGAATCGAAGACATAGATTAAACAAATAACTCAAGATAATTTTTTATCATTTCAACTTCGAAGTTCCCACGCCGCTTCTTCGACATTGTGGTTTCTCCAAATCACCTTCATGTAAGGTATCACTTTATTTCGAAAGCACTTGTTCTTTCCTCGTCGACTATCTAGATAGGAATCTCTTCATAAGACAAATCTTTATCAAATTGCAATGGTTTGTACTCGATCACGTGTTTGTAATCGGGTTTATACTGGTCAGAATAATCAAATGTGAAAAACATTATGAATGTTTTGCAATTCGAGGTAGAGCTACCTCATAAGCCACTTCCCCACTCTTCAGTAGTATCTCTAATGGTCCAATAAATCTTCAATGAAGCTTTCCTTTCTTGCCAAAATGTATTTTCCCTTCCAAGGAGAAACTTTTAGAAGATGAAATTTCCTACTTCAAATTCGCGATTCTCTTTGTGTTGATCAAAGATACTTTTTTCTCATTCATTTCAGGTCGCATACCAATCTTGTCCTCGATGAGTTTGACAACTTTAGCGGTTTGTTATACCGCTCCGCCCTAACAAAATATGCTCATCGACTTCATTCCAAAGACAATGGAGTTCTCAGACTTTTCGGCCAGATAACGCCTCATGAAATGGCATACCAATGCTTACGTGGTAATCGTTGTTGTATGCAAATTCCACCAATGGTAGATGATCATCCCAATTTCCTTTGAAATCCATTATGCATGCTCTAAGCATATCTTCTAGTGTCCGGATCATTCGCTCGCTTTGTCCATCTGGTTTGTGGATGATATGTTGTACTCATCTTCGCCATGCTCCCATGCATTCTTGAAGTTTCTTCCAAAAATTTGATGTGAACCTCGATCTCTATCTCGATACAATTGACACCGTAACTCCATGTCCGGAGACGATCTCCTTAACGTATAGCTTTGCCACCGATCAAGATTAAATCTTATCTTTATCTTTAAAAAAAAGTGTGTGCGATTTCATCAATCATCCACTATCACCCATATCGCGTCAGATCCTTTCTCGAGTCGTTGGAAGACCTACCACAAAATCCATTGTGATATGCTCCCACTTCCATTCCGTATTTCCAACGGTTGAAGTAATCCGCTTGGTCGTTGATGCTCGGGCCTTCACTTTCTCGACATGTCAAGCATTTTGCAACGATTCTCGCAACGTCTCTTTTCATATTTGGCCACCAAAAATGTCACCGCAAATCTTGATACATCTTCGCATTTCCCGGATGAATCGAATATCTCGAGCTATGAGCTTCATCAAGATGTCTTCTTTAATATCTTCAGATCATTGAACCCAAATTCGTCCCTCGAATCTTAGCATTCCTCAAGATCGACCTTATACTTCACTTCTTTACCCTCAACCACACTTTCCTTTATTTTTCTACATTCTTCATCCCATAGTTGTGTGTTCTTCACTTTGTCCACCAAAGTTGGACTAGCTTCTATCCGAAAATAATTTTTCACCGGATTCTTCTAGAAATTTGATTTCTAGCTCTAGCCTTTGCCATTCACGAAATGAGCTCCTCCTTATCGCTTAACAACATCAACTTTCTCTCGCTTTCCTACTCAAGGCATCTCAGAACCACGTTAGCTTTTGCTCTTGATGATAAAAGATCTCACAATCGTAATCCTTTATCAATTCCATCCATCTTCTTTGTCCCATGTTCGTGTCTTTTCGTGTGAAAATGTACTTCAGACTTTTTATGGTCTCATGTAGATCTCACATTTTTCCCCATAGAGATAGTGTTCCATATCTTCGTGAGAAAATACTATCGCCGCCAACTCTAAATCATGAGAGTCGATACCCTTTCTCGTAGTCTTTCAATTGCCTTGATGCATACGCATAATAACCTTGTCGCTCGCATAAGGACACAACCCAATCCTTTGTGTGAAGCATCACTATACACCACAAAGTTTCCTCGTATTATCCGGTAACGACAACACAAAAGCTACACTTAATTTTTTTTCAGTTCTTGAAAACTTTCTTCACACTTCTCCGTCCAAACAAAATTTTATAGATTTTCTCGCCAAATTGTCAACTGAGTGGCAATCTTGGAAAAATCCCGAATAAACCGTCTATAATAGCCTCGCCAATCCCAAGAAACTTCTCACTCGATGGAGTTCTTGGTTGTTCCCAATTTATCACAGCCTTCAACTTTTGATGGATCTACCAAATCCCATCCTTATCGATTACATGACCAAGAAATTGTACACGTTTCAACCAAAATTCACATTTAGAGAATTTCACATGCACAACTTTTCTTTTCTTAGCGCTCCAACGATCGCACGTAAGTGTTCCACATGTTCCTCCCGAGTTTTAGAGTACACCGTAATATCATCGATAAATACCACCACAAACTTGTCTAAAAATGGTTTAAACACCCTGCTCATCAAATCCATGAACTTTGCAGGGTTTGTCAAACCAAATGACATTACTAAAAATTCAGAATGTCCATACCGAAGTTCTAATGCCGCCTTCTCAGACATCCTCCTTCCTTACTTTCAATTGGTGATACCCACTTCTCAAATCTATTTTTGAGAAATATCTAGCACCCTTCAATCGATCAAACAAATCATCTATTCTTGGCAATGGATATTTATTTTTTAATAGTGACTTTGTTTAATTCTCTATAATCAATGCAAAGATGCATCGACCCATCCTTCTTCTTCACAAATAACACCTGTGCTCCCCACTATGATACGTCTATCGAATGTACTTCTTATCTAACAGCTTCTTGTAGTTGTACCATCGGCCTTCATCTCTACCGAGCCATTTTGTTTGGGGGCCTTCGATATCAAGAGCGGTTCTTGGCGCTAAGTCGATCACGAACTCGATTTCTCTCACAAGCGGAAGTCCCGCAAATCCTCCTAAACACGCCCACAAATTCCCTAACCACCGTATTTCTTCCAGCCACACCCTTCTTCCGAGTATCGACTATGTAAGCTAAATAACCCACACAACCTTGACTCAACAACTTCTTGGCTCGCATAATCGCCAAACATCTCATTTGTTCAGCGATTTGCTACCATTGAAAACTACCTTTCGACGAGTCATAAGGTTTACACATTTCTTTTGGCAATCAATTATCGCTCCACAATCGAACAACCAATCCATTCCCAAAATAACATCAAACTCTCCAAGCCTAATCGAATTAAATCTACCATCATAATATTTCCTTAATATTCACCCTACAGCTTCAGTATACGAACCTAACAGAATTACTTCCTTATTCGTAATTTCTATGTTTAAAGGGAATTTCAATTCTTCACTAGGCAATCCTAATCTCATAGCAAATTCATCGATATAAATGAGCAAGTAGCACTTGAATCAAATAATACATAAGCATCAATATCATTGATTGGGATAATACCGACACCACATCCTTTGATTGCACAACATCTTGCATACCATGTTCAAGGTTCCGGATGGGTTTGTTTGATGTCGCTGGTCCAAGAATGGCCCAAGTACCTCCATCGCTTCCTCCCTTGCTTCCCGTTGTCTCTCCAAACTTTCTTCTTAGGCACTCACGAGCAAAGTGATCCTTGGACCCGCAAGTGAAGCAAACGCTCTTCTTGGGTTGATTGTAATTTGGGGCGATGTGACCTCCCGCCATAGTTAAAGCATACTGCTTCCCCATTAAGCATACACCTTGGAAACTTCCCGCATAGTAGCACATGCTTCAAACTTTATTCTCATTGGTTACCTTGCCGATTTCCAAAGACCCATATTTCCATTCCACTTTTTTTTCAGATTATTGTTACCATTTCCACTACCACCAACTCCATTCTTAACCTCCACTTCATTCTTCTTCTTTTTTCTCGTCTTGATTGAACTTAGTTACGTACCGCTCGCCTCCACCTTCAAATGAGAATTGCCTTTTCCATTACTGATGCAAATGTCTTCAATCGAACAAGGAAACCCTACTATACAACCAGGCTTAAGTCCCTGTTCAAACCTCTTCGCTTTAATGCTCATCTCTGCTAACTTGGTATGGCGCAAACCTCGCTAACTCGTTGAATTTCGGCATACTCCGACACCGCCATCGTTCCTCGCTTCATTCTAAAACTGCATTTAATCGACTCTTCAAACTCTCCGGGAAATAGGTCTCAAGAACATCTCCTTAAACCTATCCCAAGTCATAACCCCGGTCCTCCTCGAAGTTTTATTGGCTCGCCACCAATAACTAGCTCTCGCTTTCAACATGAATGTTGCAAAAGCGCCTTTCCGATCTTCCCTACTCCCGCAACATCAAACACTTTCTATCTCCATGACCAAGTCTGTGCCTCAATCGGTTCATGGACCCACGGAATTTCGTGGTCCAACCGCTTTGAAGTCCTTAAACGCTGTAGCTTGATTTTGTGGTTGATTTTGCGGTTGATTCTGCAAAGTGCACTGTCAAGAACGCCACCACCACCGAACGGGTTAGCTTCAAAGATTATTGTTGTTGGTTCCTTCAAAGGGTTCTCGTTGGGTGGTTGACGCCTTGGAGGCATTTTTATTAAAATACACTCATTAGATTATTACTCAACTCTTTAAGTAATTTCTACTTAACTTGCCCCCATAAAAGTAATAATCACATAACACATAACACTTTGGATAAAACAATATCTTTTATTCATTCATCATCTAAAAACATCAAAACAATAAGATCCCCGCTATTTACATTACTTTTCCGAACTATAATATTGCAGACCACATCATCATCATCTATCCCATTGGTTATCATACCCTTGGATTTATATTTCATTTATTTTTTAATCACCTATCAATTACACTCTCTACAATGTCCTACTAAGATATCGCAGTAGCCTTACGACGCTTCTTCATCCATAATTCGTAACATGGTTCGACGATCTAGTATGTAGGATGGTAAAGATCTCAAACTTAATCGGATAACCCATGACCCGATCTCGAGCTCGATTAATCACTGGTGTTGAACACGTTATTCATTTCCTCCATCTTCATTCTCTTTGCTTGTGCATCTCCTCTCGCTATTATGGCTCGTTGATCGCCTTCCTCAGACGCATCTTCGGCTTCTTGCCCTCTTAGTAGATTCCTCTTCAACTTGTTCTTCAATTTCGCAATCTTCGCTCTCATTCGCTCGCTCTCTCCTTCCGTGTGAACCAAACCTTTTCTTCAACATTGTTCAGACGCTTCTCCTGGTCCCGGATTTCATCATCCTTTCGTGCCATCGAGGTCTATTGTTTCAGCTACTATCTCTTGCAATTCCTCGATAGTATCTTGAAGTTCCACGCTATGGTCGTAGACTTCATCGCATATACGAAAGCAAAACCATCGAGGTTAAGTGGAATCTCTTCCTCCTCATCCTCATCATCCTCATTTGCCTGTGGCAACTCAACAGGTTTCTACATCATCATCCTCATCCTCAACCACCGTAAGCAACGGGGCTGACTCCCGTGGAAGTAGTTGTTCCCAAACCACTTGAATGTCACGAGATTCCTCCTCTCTAGGAATCTGAGGTCCTTCCTCCCTAGCCTGACTGGATTCTCCGACATTAGCCATCCTGACAACAAGGTTTTTAAGTTTTAGTTATTACTCGACACTCACGAGCACATAAATTGTAATCACGTAAGCACATAAGTGTTTTATTACTTCTTCCTTAAAACTCGATAAGAGTTCATCATCACTATCTTTTCAAAGGTTACTTCCTAAGGCTTTTCCCCACCTAAGGTTCATAACCTAAAGCTTTGATACCAACTTGTGACACCCCCAAACCCAGGTACTTCATTCCCACAGGATTTGGTGTTCACTTAATCAAACATTCATATCTAACTACCCAATCATAATAAAATTGAATAAATAAAACCTTCCCCATTAAAGGGTTACATAATAAAAATCTCCCAAGTTGTCTAACCTTTAAATACAATCATTCAAATGCGGAAAATAAATAAACTTCATTACAACCATTCAATTAAAAACTGATAATAAAATATCATCATATTACAAGTCTTCAATATTTGTTCATCTTTCCTTTCCCTTACTGGTGCTAGGTACATCAACCTTCTCATCTTTAATCGTAATAGTTATATAAGCAAGAGTGAGCAAACAAAGCTCACTTGAAACAACAATGAATGAAAATCTTTACAACAATCACAAATAAGAGGCTCGAAAGAATTAAACAATATGATTTATCAACATTCTCAAGTATATAACCGAGGGTCCTAAGACCATTTAACTATGTCCATAGTTATAAGTAATTTTTCAACTTAAACTTTAACAAATATAAGACTATAGGGACTCCTCGTACTTAGGGGGATCACTTCTTTCAGACAATGTATTGTGCACAAACATTTCAACGCTAAAGCGTAAATTACCCCTAATAATAGGGTTGTTCATCTCAAGATTTAGAGTACAAGTCCGCACTCAAAGTGAGTTTGGTTTGGATACATTTCAAGGTAATTTGAATTAAACGAACATCAACTAAGGATTAGTTGAATAAAATTAATAACATTACATTATGGAATAATCATAATCGAATCGACATGGTAAATTAAAAGCATGCTTTAGGAATAATCTAATAGCATACATATTGAATAACTATAACACACCTTGCTTTGAACAATAATAAGCCAAGGTTATTTAAAATTGAATACTAAGCATGCATAGCAATTTGAAACGATAAAATTATTCAACATTAGTATATATAAATTTGCATGCTAAACAACAAGTTAAATACAAGAATAACTTGCTCAATATCAAAATAAAGTTTAGAAATCTTGCATCATTTATATTGTAATCTAATTCGAAACAATAATTGGTTCAACAAGATAATAGATTTAGAGAACTTGTCTTGCTCGTAGGCTAAACCGAACAATTCAATCATAATATATATATATATATATATATATATGTCATCATGACATAGTTAGTCACTACCACCTTACAAACATAACTAAGTACATTCATCATGTAAGATTAAATTTTTAATCACATAATCAAGTTACAAAACTAGTTAATTGTTAATAACATGCTCATTCATGGTATAGAAATATCAAATCATAATTTAACAAATTCTACTATTAACACATAACAACTTCTTCAGATTTTTGTGTACAAAAATTGTAATCGTTCTAATTATTCTGCTAACTCATATGGCGCAACGCCACGCTTATATGTGGGTCTCACAACAAGACGGAGATGGAGTCACACACATGAGAATTATACTATACGAGGCCATGCAGGTATGGCACCAAGTCAATACAAGGCGAGAACTATATTACAAAGTCATGCATATGGTACCAATTTGAAGATTTCAAAGAACCAACTATTTAAATCACATGAACAAAGCCAATTTTGGCCTACAAGCTACTTTCTAACAAACTTAATTAGCATGTAATTTATATACAGAGACTTTATATAAACATATTTCAAAGACTCTTAACATGATTATACTCATAAAACAAACACAAACATCAAATTTAAAACATCCAATTTCACTATTTTTGATAAAAACTCACTTTTTGATGTTTTCAATGAAAATCAACATCGTGATTTTGTTTTTCAACCAAAACAGTTAATTTAAAAGCACCTTATTTATGTTTATACAACTCTTTCAAATACAATAGTCAATTTATCAACTAATCAACTAATTAAACCTTTAATTTTACCTTAAACTAAACCATATTCATATATTCATATAAACTCACTGTAATATAGTTTTCTTTACAAATTACAAACATAACATAAATTCATTGACTATACTCATATATAACTTATGAAAATAGTTTCATAACAACTAATTTATCATATAAAACCAACTATAACAATTAATTCAATTTCTACAAAGATTTTATAGATAAAATTGGGAGAGAATACAACTACAACTTTTGAAAAGAAAAAACAAATAACAAAGTTTAGATGATACCTTAGAGTTAGAAGATAGTGGCTATCCTTTGATATCAAACTTCTTTTCCCCAATTCCTTTCTCCAATTCTCTAGCCTTCTCCCAATTCTCTCTTCTTTCTCTCTCAGTAAACTTTCTTCTCTTCTAATCGAAGTCTTACTCTCTCTATTCTAATCTTACGTATTAGAATTATAACGATAAGATATATATATATATATATATATAATTATATAATATAAATATAAGTATAACTCGATATCGCTTATCATATTTTTGAAAATCAAAAGCCATAAGGCTTGTTTGGTTACCCACTTAAAATATAATCATTTAATCCTTATGCCTTGTTTGGTAAAAACACAATTAGATTAAAGACTTAATAGCATTAGGCCTTGTTTGGTAAAACTCAATTAAACTCCTTTAATTATTTAAATAACTCCTTTATAAAAGGTTATTTGTCACACTTTTATTTAATCAACTAACACATAATTATTTTTTATTACAAATTCAAATTAAAATATAATAATTCATTTAATCATCACAAACTCTCTAACTTAATAATTAAATTAAATTTGAATATAATAATTAATTTCCTTAATTATTTATTTAACAAATAATTAACCAAATCGAATCAAATTTGAATAATTTTTTATTCAACAATAAACACATCCATTAAATACTTAAATAATTTCAATAAATATTTAATATAGCAATTAAAAAATTACTATTATTTCGAATGTTATTTAAAATTAATTTTGCAATTTCTAAGCAATTTTATTTCCAAATTTTGCAACTACTTATGAATTTCGTTGCAAAAAGTGAAATGCTGACACAATCTGCAACAAAGGACAAGTTTCGTTGCTAAATATCGTTGCTTGAAAAATCATTGCTAAAGCCCCATTTTAGCAACAAAAATTTTTTTCGTTGCCCACGATGACGGGGAAAGTAAGTGGCCTAAAATTTTGCAAATCTAATTTCTAATCTAATTTTTTTCCATGCCAATGAATTTAGAACGAAATTTTGCAACAACTTATGAATTTCGTTGCAAAAAGTAAAAGCCTGACACAATCTGCAACGAAGGACAAATTTCGTTGCTAAACATATACTTTTAGCAACGACTTAAAAAGTCATTGCCCTAAAAATCGTTGCTAAAGGCCCATTTTTTTGTACTGTATGTTTCTCGGCTGCAGATTGATTATTATAATGGATTTGTTTTAAGTATTTATGTTTCCAGAAGGATACGTTTATGTATTTCAAGTAGTGGATTAATAAGAGTTTATTACATATATTCTTTAGATTTGGATCAAACCAAAAAAAAGCTATTGTTGAGCTTATGTTGGTTTTTTGATGGGGATGGTGGAATATGAATATTGCAAGGAGGCTAATTATCAATTAAATGTATTTCTTGCTATTTGTGTCTTTAATCAGTTATTGATTGCTCTTGCTAGAACATGGGTTTGTTTGACTTATTAATTTTAGATGTTTGATCGTTAGCCCATTCAATGGTTAGGGCTTCCACTGATCTGTTTTGGATCCGATCCATGCTTTGTTGATTTTATTGATTATCATGTTCATGGCCAGATTTGGTATTCGGTTGTTGATCGTTGTTAATTAGTGATTGAAAACTCTAGTTTGCTTTATCAATTTGAAATGAAATTTTTTTTGTTTGATATAATGGAACTTATTTTTGTTTATTAACCAAAATAATCGAATTTTCAATTCGGTTATTCCTAAATTCGGTTAGTTATTCGGATAGTGAAATTTTAAAGATTTTGGTATTCGGTTATAACCAAATAACCGAATCTAGTTTTTTAGGAGGTGGAAGATTCTATGCCCCAAAATCTCGAAAAGCTAATGCCAAATTGGGAGGGGCCTTATGAGGTGGTTGAGGTGCCGAAGCCAGCTACTTACTGGCCGGCAATGGATGGGACAGAGGTCAAGAACACTTGGCATGCAGGCAGGCTTCATAAATATTATTAGTAGAGCAATGCTAAGTAGTTCGTCTATACGAATCTATAATTTTTTAAAGTTATTCATAAAATGAATATTCGGTTTTTTAACGAATGTTATCATTATTTTGGGTGTTTGAAAGGGTGTTCTGTTCCTGTGACACCCCCAAATCTGGGTACTTCATTCTTACAGAATTTGGTGTTCATTGTCCAAAACAATCACCACTATCTACCCAAAATAAAGGATAATAACAAAATGCAACTTAAATAACTTAGATAAATATCCTCCCCATTGAAAGGTTACATCAACTTAAAACAAATCCCATTTCGTCTAGCCTTTATTACATAAATTTGAGAAATACATCACATAAATAAATAACTTTCATAACATAAACATTTGCAAATAAAACTAAACAAGTCTTCGTCACTTGTTCATCTTGCCTTTGCCCTTACTAGTCGACGACTAGTCTAACCTTTTAACCTTAGCTGCAATGTTTTGCAAGAGTGAGAAAAATAAATGCTCACTGGAATAACAATGTATAATGACAGTGTATGAATCATAGTGGATAAACTCAAGTGAATAACATAATTTTTCATGTCTATGATAATCAACAACAGAAAGCTCAATAAGAAATTCAACTTTTGAATCAAGAATAGAAAACAGGACCAAAAGTAATTTGAGGGTCACAAGATCATGAACTATGTCCTAGATTTTTAAGTATTTCTACTTCATCCTTTAACAATCGTTAGACTATATGGACCTTCTTTCTCGTACTAAGGGGGATCAGCCCTTCGTACCATGTATTGTGCACAAACATCTTAACGTTATTGCGTGTTATAATCCCCTATAGTAAGGTTGTTCATCTCAGCTTTAACATTAGATTCTATACCAAAGAAAGTTTGGTTTGGATTAGCTTCAAGGGTAATTTAGAGTTCAAAGTTCATCAACTAAGGATTAGTTGAATCAATAAGGAATTGCTAATGATATAGTCTTCACACGATAAGATTTCAATAATATTGGAAAACAATAACTTCAAATGAATAAATCTCATACATTGAAATATTACTTCAATAAGAATAGAAAGCTTTAATCGACATAAGAATTGGAATAAATTCATAGACCTTGTTTGAACAATAATAAGCTAAGGTTATAATCTTGCTTAACAAAGAATTAATGCGAGGAAACAAGTTAAAGAATAAGAACTCGCTAAATGAAAATAAGTTAAGGATATGAAACTTGTTCAATATAAAAATATGGTTTAAGAACTTGCGTAACAATAACAAGTTAGGAATAGGAAACGTACCTCGTGCGTAAGCTATTAAATTATAATTCACGTTCTTCAATAGTCCTACACAAACCATTAGAACCGCATTACCAATTAGGCACACTAACATTATCCTTATAGGTTTAATTCGTACTTTAGTTAAACTTGTTATCCTAGATCAAGTTCTGATAATTATCAATCACACATCACTAATCTGAAATCCTTACTTAGCGAAACAACACAATCTTTCAAAAATAATAAACTTAAGCTCTCTTTTAACTTGTTAATTTTACAACTTGAAATCATCAAATACATGTTAACAATCTGTTATAGCATCTTGTTATATGTCTAACACATTGTAATAAACATTAGACTAGGTTAGACTATCATGTCATGTACTGAAAATAAAAAAACAACAAAAGCCTTCTTTGTTCAGAGAAAGGCGAATCGTTATTGTGTGTCTGGTCTTAGACTCCCCAAGACAATTGCAAGCAGTACACAAACATAGAAACACAGAGGGGCAACTACGCCATTTCTGTCCTTGTCACCAGCGCAGGTGCGCAGACAGGAAGGCTGCAGACTGCTCCCTACACAGAACTTCAACCTAAAAACTCATGAATTTTACATTCAAACAACAAATTACTCAAACTCATATGATTTAACCTTATTAACATCAACACCAAACATGCTTAGAATCATTCCAACAACATAAACAACTAGAACAAACAACTTTAAAGGATTTAAAACCAACTTTTTGCTAGTTCTTTCAAAATTTAAAATATTTAGCGAATTCAACCACTACGAATTTGTTTCTTAACCAAATCAGTTCATTTAACATGCATTATTTTTCTATTTCAACATATTAACAATCACAACTATCAAATACTAGATTCTTACCTGAATTAAACATCAATTTTAGTCTCAAAGTAAACCATTTTATATATATTCAACCAAAAACTTCAACCTTCATTTTAAAACATGATTACATACGAATTTGATTTTTGAAAATCATTTTCAACTAACATATTACATATTATAATAATCTAATACATATATAATTAAATTCTTAAAATACCCACCTTCAAAACCAATTACAGAGACAAGAACTAGAACTTTTAGAAATTATGAACTAAAACAAGGAATTTAGGGTTACCTTTAATTAGCTAATTCACAAGATTTGATTAAGTCTTCCTCTTCTTCTTGATTTCTCAAATTCACAGAGAATTTCTTCTTTTTCTCTTAATCTCTCTCTATTTCTCTCTAGACTTACAAGCTCAGTTCTTTGTTTTCTTTTAGACTTAGGAAAATAACCACGTAAAAACTAACCTGATAACAACATTACGCGCACTTAATTCATCAGGTAAGAAACAAAAAGGGTTCAGCTGTTACAATCCCCAAGAGACACAAGGTCATGTTTAGCTAGTCTCAATTGACTTATTTCAATTTATTTTAATGATCCATTACCATATAGTATCATGTGTTACACCCCTTAATTAAATTGATTTAACTCTTAAATCAAATTAATCATTTGCCATAGAATTATAATTTTCATTATAAAATATAATTTTATTAATTATTAAATTAAACTAGAACAACATATAAATTATTTAACAACTCATTTAATTTAATTACCTTGATTAAATCTTCAAACTATAAAATTATTAAACACTAATTTAATTAATATATCACACTTAATTAAATTACTCCACAACAAATTTCATCAATTATTTATTTAACTTAATAAATACATCAACTAAAATATTTATTTATTTTAATAAATATTTTAAATTAATTACAAAGTTCTCAATCGTTAAAGTTCATCGGAACAAATGCTGCTCGGAAGGTTATTTAGTTTCTCGAAATGAATGCCTTCATTTTGATTATGGGGATATTCAGTTCAGCCGAACAAATATCTTCTTTTTTAATGTGAAAGGAATGTTTAGTTCCCCAGAACGAACATTTCCTCCAAGGTTACTCAGTTTTTCAAACGAGTGCCTTATTATTTTTACGGGTATTCAGTTTTGTCGATCGATTACTTCTTAATTATAGGGTGTTCAGTTTCCTGAAAAGAACAACTCTTTCGCTTGTATTCAGTTTATCGAAATGAATACTTTGCTTGAATTCTCAGTTTCCCGAAATGAGAATTCGGTTATTATTTATTCGATTATGCCAAACGAAGATTTCTTCTTTAATTATATAAGTATTCAGTTTTCTAACAAGTACTTAATTTTATTTGTTGGTTTTCAGTTCTTTGAACGAACCCTTTAATTATTTCTCATAAGTGTTCTGATCTTCGAATGAATTCTTTATTATTTAATTCCTGTAAGAAATATATATTCAGTTCTTTGGGAAGGATAAGGCTTTTCATTGATTTGTTCAGATGTTACATAATGATAATTATATTGTAAGTTCAGGAATACAAAAGAGAAGAGAAGAAAATAATTGTTAGGCTTCGGCTTCGTTCTCTGAGGAATCCAATATTGAGGGATCAAGGTCGGCATCTTGCATCCTTTCTTTATCATTGTCTCGAGCACTCTGGTAGCCATCTCCGAACTGTTGCATGACTTCTTGTGTAAGATCAGGTGACTTCCTGTACTCTTGACAGATCTGCTACTTCTTTTCTTCGGTTAGTGTGCCGATCATCTTCTTCTTTTCCTCATGCATTTTGTGAAGTTGAGCGATCATGATATCGACATCCCTATTCATGTTTTTGTTTTCTTCTTGTTGTTGCGCTTTGGGTTAGAAGGGCGTTGTAGCGTTCTTCTCCCTCGACTACCTTTTGTTTTTTAGCTTTGAGGTCATCTTCCAATTTTTGACAGTAGAAGGTCGTGTTGGCGTGTTAACTCTATTCTTTCTTGTACCCAGCCACGACTACGTCCATTCTGATTTTTTCAAAGTAGAGGTCACCTTTGAGTAGCTCGTTCCACTTCTAGCTCTTTTGCCCTTGCATTAACTTGATTGAACCGACGAATGACATTGTCGGAGACTGCATTGGCCTGCAGATATGAGAATTCTTTAGTTCAGTAGAAGTTGTACAGAAGTTCTATAAATGGGGATGAGGATGTTTCTTACCCGACCCTGATGCATCATTCCGGCATAGAGTAGCTCTTGAATGCTGAATTTTTTAAACCGAGGCTCGCGCCTGGAAAGATAAAATTTTTGAACAGCTCATGGGGATATTCTTCGAGTTCAGACGACCATAGGGTCATCTTTGTTCGGGCTTATTGGATTTGGCTGGTGGAGGATCCAGCTTGTTGGGAGTTTCAAGTCGGAGAGGAGCATCGGGGTGGAGATTCGTTGCAAGGATTTTTGGACGGGGGAAGGTCTTCGGCTATTTCTTCAGTTGTATCTTGATTGGTTATGTCTTGGATTTTAATCAGTTCAGTGTTGGATGTTAGGTCAGGGATGATGATAGGTGTCTGAATGGATGTGGTTGGGGAGATTATGGGTGTTTGGGTAGAAAAGGCTTCAGGATGAATTGGAGAGGAATTAGAAGGGCCAATATTTGTTGTCTTTTTTGTAGGTTTATCTCATCTTCGTTTTACCCGAAGGAGAGTGGTCCTTTCAGATAGTGGCATGTCTAAGGGACTTATTTCAATAGACGAAGTGGTCAGAATTGTTGGTGGTTGGGATAAAGTTATGGAGGGGGTTGGTTTGGATGTAGAGGAGGGTGGCCCTTCGAAGATATATTCTAGTGGGGTGGCTTCAGTGTTTGGTGGGGCAGGGGACTTTTCTGAGGTTTTGTCGGCGATGAAGTTTTCGAGATCTTCCATTTTGGTGGTTACTGGCTTCATGAGGGATATTGCATTCGGAAAGTGGGTCAAATGACAGATGAAGGATATGATTCTATTAAAGGGTTCGGAACTTACATTTGTGATCGAAGAGCCTCGCCGATTTAATTAGCATGTTAAAGTCCTATTCTTTCATTGGCAGCTTCTCGGTCAGCTTGGCTAGTTCCCTGACTCATCTTGGAGGGGTTTCTCTTATGGAGATGTTCGGACGACCGTAGGAAGCCCAATTATGGATCTGGACCTTTGACGTAGAACCAGTCCTTGTGCCATGCTTTGTTACTCGAAAGGGTGTTCATCAATGGTCGTTTCTCTTTTTTGGGTTGGTTTTGGTGGTTGTCTGCTTAGAGCCTTAAACCCTGGTTCTCGGGATTTGCCAAGCTGGTATAACATTAAGAAAAAGTTGAGGGTAGGAGGAACGCCGATTTCGTGGCAGAAAGCGATAAAATCGACAATGTTAATGTAGAAGTTAGGCACCAATTAGGCTAAGTCGATGCCAATAAACCTTAGTAGGGTAATAATGAAGGCTTGTAGAGGCAGTCGAACCCCTTTTTCCAAAAGAGTAAGGGGTATAGTGGTCCAACCGTCGGTTCGGTGGTACATCCGATCGGTGGCTGAAAGGGTTTTAAGTTGATAGGTATCAGGGATGTGATAGTGTTCTCGGATTGTGGCAAGGTTTGCTTCAGTGATTTGAGATGGGTGTTGGCATGGGGAAACTTTTCCTTGTTGGAGTATTCGCGCATCATTTTTTGAAAATCAGTCTCTACTTTGGATGGAGTTAGGGTGTGGGGGGAAGAACTGGTGGTAGTGGTGGTGGAGACAATGGTGGACTTAGTGGCGCTGGTGCTGGAAGTGGTCTGGGGGTTGATGGTAGAGGATGTGGAGGCGGTTATCGGTAGTGCTGGGATAGATGGGAGTAGGATGGCTTTGATCAGTTCAGTGGTGGAAATGGGGGTGCTCGAGGAGGCCATCGTGGTTGAGATTAAGAGAGTTTGTTATCGAAAAAAGCATAATTAAGGAGGCATGGTTAGCGTTGGGGCGCTCCTTTTCAATACAATCCCAGCGCTGGGGCGCTGGGAAGCATATTCAATTGCTGAGTTTGGCCAGGCTAAAGAGAAACAGAGTATATTTATACTTTAACTTAGATTAATTGGTTAAGGGGCTGACTTAAAGGGAACCTAAAGCTATAAATAGGGAGGAAGATTTTGATACAAGGATATACAAATAATTTGAGACAAAGGCTGAAGATTGGACTTGAAGATTTGTAGAGGAGCATACAAGGATTGCAAATTGGAGATTGAAGACTGGAATAAATTACTAAGTTTTTATTATTCTTCTCTATTTGTAATTTATTGGTGATGCCTTCTATGGGATTTTTGGTTTTAATTTCTAGTATGAACCAACTTTTTAATTAAAGCTACAATTGAACCTTTTATGCTTATGAATTAATTATCCGTATTAATCCAATTATTTATTCATAAACTGTCGACCATATTTTATGCTTATTGAATAATTATTTAGCCAATAATTACCATGTTACACTTGATGAATTAGGGAGATGAAATTTAGGGTTAGAACTGAATGTGATAAAATTATTCTTTAATTATTTGCATGAGATGATTAATTAGGGTTGTGAATTGAATAAAGATATCTCTTTTCACTGCATGTAACTTTTGGGAGTTGAGTCTTAATGAATTTAGTTCTGTTAATTTGCATAGGAATATCGCAAAATTAATTGAATTAGATAATTTTATTTAATCACTTGGGAAAGAGCTTATAAATACTTTTAATTCATGTTAACAACTCGAGTGGATTTAATAATTGGATAAATTGGGTAATTGATTTATATTGCATAATTGAGGATAATGTAGTCTTAAGCCTTTATTATCTGAATCAAATCTCTATGTTAAAATTAGTTTTAGTTAATTTAATTTAGTTTTAATTGAAAAATCACAAAATTTGGTTGTTTAAATAAAATTAAATTGATATAAAACTAGTAGTTGAGATTTGTTAAATAGGATTCCTCGTGGGTACGACACTCTTTCTTATCACTTTATTACTTGTTAATCATATATACTTGCATGTAATTGTTGATTGTTAAATCGGACAACAGGAGCGCATGGACGAATATTTGCGTTAACACATGTGATTGCAAAATTACATAGATTCAATTCGTGTGATTATTTTTATTCTCTATCGCTCTTTCATTGTGTCAAAGTAGTACAAAACTAAAACTTTGGTATCAGTTTTGCAGTTTTAGTTATACGTTTTTTGCACTAACAATTGTATTTTGTGATAAAAATTTGTTAATTAATCAAACCCAAAGATGAACACACTTAAAAAAGTTTTGTATTTTTGTTGATTTACTAATATTTTATGTCCAATATTGTAATGACACTATTAGCTATTTATTGCTGTAAAGAAGAACAAAAGGGTACGTATATCACTTGTGTAGGTTCTCTATATATGTCTGGCTTGTTATGTTTTGGCTCTTAAACCAAAATTTTGTTTGTTTAGGAGATATATAGAGAAAGAGAGTGAGGGTTAGAGAGACAGAGAGAGAGAGAGAGAGAGAGAGAGAGAGAGAGAGAGGAGAGGGAGAGGGAGAGGGAGAGAGGGAGACAGAGAGAGAGAGAGAGAATGGAACTAGAGGCTATTGTGTTTCAAGAGAGACTTGGTTATAGTTGTAGTAACAAAAATCTTTACAATTTGTCAGGAGGTGATTGGAGCTCTCATCATGACTTGGATCTGAAAGAAACACAAGAGAAATTAGGCTCTCTTGATATTGTAGAGAACCAAGCTGAAAATTGTCTCTACAATAGTCCTTTTTCTCATGAAGAGTTGCCACATTTGGAGCAATGGATTTGCCATTCAGGAATAGAGCCCGAAATGGTCAATCCCCAAGAGTTCCAGCCATCTGAAACCTCAACGGTCATGAATGGTAAATGTAAGAGACGACGTTCCAAAAGCAAAAAGAAGATGGAAGACATTGAGAACCAGAGAATGCAACATATTGCTGTAGAGCGCAATCGCCGGAAACTGATGAATGAGTACCTCTCTGTCCTCCGGTCACTCATGCCGGACTCTTATGTCCAAAAAGTACTGTCTCTCCTCTCCTCTCCTCTTTCTCTACCTCTACACTATATTTCCTTGGTTCCGAATAAAATGATTTTTATTTTCGTTCCTAAATAAAGAAGCAAAATATACAAGTTCCTCATTCTTAAAAAAGAAAAGAAAAAGAAGTTATGTTTTTAATTTTTATAACTTTAATAAGTTGGTCTTATATTCTAGACGATTTATTATTCTCCGTCCCTACAAAGTTTTTATTTTCCCCTATGTTTTTATAATTTTCTCTTTTTATATTACTTTTAGCAGTACTAAATTATGCAACTCGAGGAAAAAATTACGGTAAATAGTTATGCATAAGTAATACCTTAGAGAAACTTCTATATTTTGAAAAGATTAAAATGCAAAATTGCCCTATGTATTTGTACCCTTTAATGTTTTCGATCTTGACTTGAACTAATTAGCAATCTCGTGCCTCAAAGATCAATTACTAGTGTAAAGTTATATCTTTTAATAAATAATTGTTAGTGCAAAACTTATCCAAAGGTTATAGTTTTACGCTACTAATTGTATTTAGTAGAAGAATATTGATTAATATTTAAATTCATGTCAACTAGTGGACTAGGCCTCCTGCAAAGCACGAGGTCCTAGGTTCTTATTGACAGTGTGACCAAATAGTGTACGTTTAATTTCATTCCAAAATTATCCAAAAAAATATTTAAATCCATGGACGAAAACATTACAAGTGGATAATCTGAGAGGACATTGTTACATTTTAGTCTATTAAAATAAATTGCTAGTCCAATAATACTCAATTTTGTAAGAAGAGAATATGTAAATATTTACTACTATAAATTGTTAGCTTACTAATATATAGCACTGTTTTTATTACTATTATTAGGTTGATCAAGCATCAATTGTTGGTGGTGCCATAAACTATGTCAAGGAGCTTGAGCAGCAGCTACAATATCTTAGTGGCCAAAGTCCTTTGAACCAAGATTTTTTATCTGATCATACGGGTTCATCTTCAACGTTTGCTGAATTTTTTGCATTCCCGCAGTACGCGATAAGTTCGAGCAAAAGAGATAATTCGACGGCCATCCTGGAGGATTCCATGGCAGACATTGAAGTGATTATGGTGGAGAGTCATGCCAACATCAAAATAAGGTCCCAAAAGCGGCCTAAACAGCTTCTAAAGTTGGTGAAGGGTTTAGAAAGCCTTAGACTCACCATTCTCCATCTTAATGTTACAACAAGTGATCAAATTGTTCTCTATTCTCTCAGTGTCAAGGTTGGTCAGTTTATATTGTTTTTCTTCCCCTATCTAATTTCAATCTCTATATTTAAAAAGAAAATAAATAAGAAGACTAAAATGTTAAAAAAAAAATTCCTCAATTTATTCACTTCTGACGTTTTCATTCATGAGTTTACGTATTATCCAATATCTTCCCTTAATGTACAGTTAATATTGCAAATCGTTTGTTTTGCACAACTAGTTATATGTTAAAAAGAAATTATGCATTATTAATTATACATTAAGGGAGAAATTTGTTAATTAGTTAACTCAAGGATAAAAATATCGGACCAGAATCCTCTCAATATTATACTTTCACTCAATTTCTCCATGTACCCATATAGCGACACAAATATTATTATTAGTGATCTATATATCGACCAACGACAGAATTATTGTGGCCGAATATTATCATCTCTTATCTAATGTTTTTGTTAATAGATCGATGTGTAAATGGGAGAAAATAGAGTATCCGGTGGATCCTCATCCAAAAACATCATATGGGCTGATGGGCACAAACACAATCAACAATTTTTTATTTTAGTCCAGAAAAAATAAAAACAATAATTTTTAGCATTTTTTATTTTGATGGTTTTGCAGGTGGAAGCTGATTGCAAACTGTATTCGATAGAGGAAATAGCGACGGCTGTTAATCAGATGCTAGCTAGGATTTAAGCGGAGGCATCCAGCTTTATTTACACATAATCTTGGACAGGATTTTTAAATGGACTCTTATTTCATAATGACTTAAAATTATTGAACTCTTGTTAAATTATTCAGAAAATATATATATATTATTAATATTATTATTTAATTAAAATCATTAAAATTACAAATAAAATAAAATAACGTATCAGCTGATGCGTTTATGTGAGCTAGTCATGTTTTAAGTATTTTTGACAATTGTTGAAAAGTTTAATATGTTTTACGAAAAAATATAATTTGTATGTTTTTTGTTATAGTTTGACAAGAGTTTATGCTTTTTTGCGCCATCAAGTCTTTCATGAAAAAAGAAGAAGAGGGAGTATGAACTTTGATAACCAGTTTTATAACCTTGAAAATTAATGCACAAGTTTGAGTAAACTTATGGACTACTTCCTTTTGTTTCAAAGTATAAAATGACATGTCTTAATAAAATATAAAGACAAGTAATTTTAATATCTATTCCTTATAATGGAGATAGTATATTTGTCAATAACTCTTGGTTCATTTTCTCTCTCTTTAACTTGTGACGATTCTAATTATGATATTAATTCATTAACTCAGATTTCTATAATATATGGGCTATATGTATATACACAGCTGTATAGTATACAGTCGTTTATGACGATCGTTTTTTAAGCTATAGTGACGGATGACGACTATGTACTACACAGTTGTGTATATACATTTTTTCCATAATATATATATATATATATTAAAAATATTTACGTCAATTTTTTTATTAGAGTACTTCTACGCGGACAGGAAAATTGGACCGGAAGAACAAAATGAATTTGTTCTCCTGAACAAATGGACAATATAATATATTTATTCGCGAAAATAAATTCATTTTGTTCTTCCGGTCTAATTTTCTTATCCGTATATACTTATTGTTTTGATTATCAGTTACGGAATATAGGGATAAGTATTAGTGACAATTTTTTTACATAATGTGTAATAAATGGAATCCTCTTATGCATAATTTTATCCAATCATATATATTAATATGTTTTATAATTATAATTAATTTAACACAAATTTTTGGTAACATAACAAAATTACTTATAATTCATATTTCCCGAACTCCAACAATTTAAAACATAGCAACAACTCGACAACCGTATCAAAAGTTGGAGGCTGCCCATGTTTCTTTAATAATTAGAGGAACTATTTAGTTTCTGTCAAATATCAAACAATCACATGCACCCAAAGATGAAAAAATTTTGATTGATAGAAAATTTAAACTATTGGACAAAAATATCTGAAAGCATTTTCTGGTGTCACTGCTGTGTTTCAAAAAAGGTCATTTGCTGCTTGAGTGCATGAATCTGACCATGTCTACCATCACAGTCGTTTCTCAGCAGGGGTAAGAGTGTCGATCGCCCTGACCCCGGATCAGAGAGCCCCTATATATATACATATGATTTCATTCATAGTAAACAGTTGCCAAAAATACTGTGCAACAATCGAATTGATAACCATTAATCTATACAATGGAAGACTGAGATTAATTGTGAAAAAAGGCCCTGCGTGTTAAATTACCTTGTTGCCCCTACTTTTATGTACTTGGAATGCGTGATAGTATTTAGTCCTACCGCATGAGCCTGTAGCGGTAGGCTGACACTTTGGCCGCACAAAAATTAAAATGCCACTAACAGCACGGATGTCAAAACGCACGCATGGAATACAAAGAATGCAGAAAATTAATCACCTCGCCGCTACAGCTTGTATGTAACACCCCCTTCCCGAAAATGAAAGGGAGGTCACGTGCAAAGCACAACAACCTCAAAATAAATAAACAGGGCACTAACAACCTCAAAATATTAATAGTGGTGATTCATTAATAAAGTAATAAGTACAATTCTCAAATGAGTCAAAATAATCAAAACTTAAAATTGAATCAACCTAAATGGTCAAAGGCAAAATCTCATCACACTAATTACTGAATCACACCTGCAAACTCTTGGGAAGAAAACACGGCATGAGCCAATTGCCCAAGACGGGGATGAGATATACAAAAGATATACAAGCGATATACGAAAATAAGCGATACAAAATAATTGAACAAAGCCTCAAGTGCAAATCTGACGAAAATATAATATCCAAAGATTTGAATGGAATATATCTGAATCAACGTAATGAATATATCTCGAATCAACGTAATTGATGAAACCAATAAAAGAATAAAGAAATAACGAATCAAGTAACTAACTCAATGACTTGGGCGAGCGAAACCAACAAAACTAATCCGATAAAATAATAGGTGAAACAAATGGGTGGAGTTATTTTATACCGAATGAGCTTAGAAATACACATTGCCACACGGGCAAGTCAAAATAATGCCACAGAGCAACCAAAATAATGCCACGAGCAAATCACACATTGAACCGCGAATCAAATGTATACAAATCGGATAGGTGTGTTTGGCACAATATCACACATATCCATGAGCAGAAAACTAGGGTTAACCCATACGCCTCCCACAACAAAACACCAAATGGCCCACTTCCTCCGGAGCCCAAAATGGAGCGCCATGGACTAATCACCACATACGGAAAAGTGTCACGTCTCTCGTGCTAAGACGACGTGCTGTGGTACCCCCACGTGTGGTTATAACTCGGGTATACTCTACGGTATATTCTAACAAAATATCATGTCACAACACATGCGACATAATACCAACAAAAGGGTTCTATATATGTACATGTTGAACCAAATCAAATTATAGTCACAAGGTTTCAAAAGGAAGGTAGCAACATGTAGCGCTCTACAATTATCAAAATAAATAATACTAAACATGATAGCCTAATTCAAATAGTACAAATACGAGTCATACGTATCAACTCTAAAATGAAACTAATATATTTATTTCACAAGAAACAATTATGTGAAATCATAATAGAATTTGAAATAAGGAAACAAACGAACAAATCAAATTTAACAAAGGTATCGCTGAAAGAGTACGGAATCCGTACCTGATACTTCCAAACCATTTATAGCACACTCCACAAAATCTTACCCTCAAATGCCAATGATATCAAATACGAAATGTTATTCATCACCTAAACATATTCACCTCAAATTAAAAATAATCCAAACTAATAATTCTAAAATAATTCATAATCTATTTAATATGCTTTTAACCATCGCTTTATATCAATTATTAATACTCCAAAATTTATATTCCAAGTATAACTCTTTAAGTTCCTTCCGCCCGAACTAATTACACAAATTAATAATACTAAATGTAAGTACATTTATAAAAATATGAACACTTCTATTTGGTACGACTATAAAATATAATTACTTATAATATTAAGATTTAATTCATTCCATATAATCTTACATATTTATTTGTATAACATCTCTTGCAAATTATGTAAGTTTTCGTAAACTTTAATTACTACTGCTATATATATATTTTTATTTAAAAAAATCATCAATTTATTATTTTAGGATCTCCAAAATCAATCATAGACTACTCCCTCAGTTCGATACGATTGGAATAAAGTGATAATAATAATAAGTACATCCCGTATAAGTATTACATTAATAAATAAACTTTCCCATATTTAAATATCGCTCTTAGTTCTTGAATTACAAAAGTACTTGCTCATGATGAAAAAACAACATACTAAATTTAATAATTTAATATGAAACCACGTGATTTATCCCCATTTATATAATGTATAATATACTTACTTATTATCGATGAAATTTTTCCCACTAGTGATCAAAATCTCTAGTCTTTCTTCACACTGAGCCCCTTTGTAGTTGTTTCCTTTATCTCCAAAGTAGTCACCTCTTCTTATTCAGTTTGTATAATGAAGTAATATTAGGTTTAGCTATTTATTAATTAGGTTTGCCCTAATAAACTTCTATTTGGGTTAAATTAATATTAAGGCCCAAATTTTAACCACATAATATTATCTATCACTTATTAATATTTATTAGCCCACATAATTTAAATAACTAGTTTGACCCAAATAAATGACAAGTTCCAAACAATATGTTTTAAGAATATAAATTTAATATTATTTTATTATTATTTTTTCAGGATATTACATTACCTCCCCCTTAAAAAGGATTCCGTCCCCGGAATCAAAAGAATGAAAATACCTAATTATCAAAAAGGTGAAGATACTCCGCTCGAATAGACTCCTCTATCTCCCAAGTAGCTTCCCGCTCCGAATAATTTTACCACAAGACTTTAACAAAAGGAATTATCTTCCTCAAATTTTAATTTAATCAGTTATTTAATTATCTACTAAAAGAATTTAATTTTCCAAACAAAACAAGGAAGAAAAGAAGGAAACAAAATCATTTACCTTTTCCCATTTAAACACAATTGTATAAGATAAAATTAATTAATATTTAATTATATATAAAAAAATAGGTTATTACATTGTAGCGGCAGGCTCTCCCCCATTTAACCAACTGCCGATTCTCTCTCTCCCTCTCAAAGCTTCACTCATTTGCTCTTCTTCCTCTGCCACTACACACATTCCCTCCCCTGCCTAAATCAAAATTCCATTCAAGCAGCAAAAGAGATAATTGTGAAAGAAAGTTGGATTGCAACCGGTTCAACAACAAATTTTTTAGATTCAAATATTTCTTTGGTAAGATTTATTTTTCAAATGTTCAATTAAAATTAAATAAATATTATAATTATTTTTTAAAAATGTATTTATAATAAAATAGAAGTTTAAACTTTTAAGAAAAATTATCAATCATTACTATGTCTATATATATGCATGTGAATTTTTAGAAAATTTTGTAATTTATGTGTTTGTGTAATTATATAACTATGTGGTGAAGTAGTTAGTATAATTTTTGACTTATTATTAAATTATTTGCTTAATAATTATATCAGAGTATTGTTTTATTATGAATGTTTATTTTGATAAAATATAGTGAGTTATGTGAGATATAATATGCATGTGAGTATTGTGACTAATAATGATTAATTATTATAAAAATGTGCAAAAAAAAAAAAGAATTATTGTAATTAATTTAAAATGAAGTTTTTTACTGATTAATAGGATATAGATATAATTGTGTTACATAGTTATTAAACAATATGAAAAATCTTTTATGTTATTTTTTTAGGTACTAGATGGACAGTTGGATTTATGGACCAATTGACCCAAGTGTCCTTAACGACCAAAAAAATCATGTGTTAGATGATATATATGACGGAAAAGACATGGAAGACTACTCTCATGTCAATTAACTGAAAAAATTACGATCAATGGATCTTATCAAAAGCTCAAAAAACTCTTCTACAAAAATGTGGGTTTGGGATTTTTTAGTTATTAAGCGGTTTGTACCCTGGCCGACATTGGGCTCAAATGTCCATTGTAGCATCCCCGAATCAAGGGTCCCAAATCGCCATGGATCCCGGTATACTAATTCTATCACTATTGCGGAAGATATAAACATAAATTGTTTATACATTAAACTTTACACACTATTTCCCAAAATCGAGTAACCTTAACTAATACACAATCATAAACTATCTAACACATGACAATACTATTCTTCAACCATACTTTTACAAATTAGCTTCACATTCTATCCCAAAATTTGAACTTTGGCATTTTCCTTTTCTCAGAATCGCCAGTATTCGCGCTTTTATACGCAATGTTTTATCATGATATAGCAAGGGTGAGCATGAAAGTTGCCCAGCAAGTTTAAAAAAAAACAAGGTAAAGATATATCATGATTGAAAGAGTTTGAATAATAAGCTGGCTATCCTTCACAATGTAGTTGTGAATTAGCATGAACAAAATTTCAAAATTTGAATGAACATTGAAAATGAACATAACAATTATATCTCGACCAAGTGGTAATGAAGGTGATCGACCTTTCATACCGATGAATACATGCAATATGTACAGAGTACAATTCATAAGCATATTCGTCTCGAAACCACTCTTAAAAGAGTTTAAGTAAAAGAACTTAAAAACTTGCAGGCAGATTGATTACCGTAACGCAATATAATAAGCTTCTCCTGAAGACCTAATATTAATAATATAGATCTCCAATATTAGAATAATATCATCACCGTTATAAAATAACTTAAACACATAATCCTATCAGTCTATACAGCATATAAAACCTATAATAGATCTTCGGTTAGTCATAACATATAGTTAAGTATTAGACAATAGGTTTAAGTCTTAATATTCTTATTATACTTTGATATTCTTTTAATCACATCATAACTTGTACTTATAAGTTATTCATTTTATATGTTATCCTAGTAAATTAGATAACATCTTAGTAAACCGAAATACCATTTCAAGAAGGCAGATTTCATTTCAAAGATCCCGAAATCAATATTCTTTTTCACTTAAAAAATACCAAATCAACTTATTATTTTTCTATCCTTTGGTCAAACACATATACATATATTTCATACACAAAAATTATTTTTCCATAATTTTCCAAGTTCCTTTAGTATTTTTTTCAAAAATCATTTCTAGTTAATTCCTTAAGAAATTAGCTACCTTGTGCTTAACTCCAGAGATGCCCATCTTTTGACATAACCTTATATATATTAACGTGATGCTCTATTTTAAATTTCGTGGCAATCGGAGTTGTAGAACTCCGGTTATAGCGATTTCCGTCGGAAAATCACAAAAATTGAAATGGTCATAACTCGGTCATTTTAAGTCGGAATTAGCTCATTTTTGGACACGAGGTACTTAATACCATATATTTTCATTTCCCAAAAGCCTGTAATTTTTCTCATTAACTAAATGTCCAAAACAGCCCTCGGAAAATTTTGGCCAGAAACTTTTTGCACTTTGGCAGTTTTGGAGTCCTTCACCAAAACTTAAATAAAACGAAATCTGTAACTCCGATTAATGATCCGTCAATTTTTTTGGATTCGTATCTTTCCGAACTACAGTTTTCATCTATCACAATCCATATTTGGACATGTTAAGCTCCCGTAAATTAGCCCGGAAGTGGCTGTTACAAACTGTTACTCTAACAGTTTTTCTTACCTTTGAGTAGTTTGGGAGAAATTTCATAACTCTCTCCTCCGATGTCGGATTTAGTCCGTTTCGGAGTCTATGGAAATCTTATTGAATGTACTATAACATACCAAAAGCCCAGAATTTTTAGAGCAAGCTAGCTAACCCCGAAATTTCCTTTTTAGGTCAGCAGTTTACTAGTTTTCACACTAAAAAAAATTAGTTTTCTTTCCTTCCTTACTTAAGCTTTTCACTACCAAAAATGGTTAGATCTACTCATCAAACACTCTAAATCATGTAGATCTAGAGTTTTGAAGATCAAGAACATAACTCCATGTTTTGATTTAAAACAACGAGAATAACTAGCTAAATGTAGTTTAATACCTTAATATCTTGCTAGCCCTTCTTAATCTTTCAAAGTAGATGATGATCTTTGTTGTTGTTCTTGGCTTGCTACATGATGTTCCTTGCTCATCTTCTCTCTCTCACTCTAATTCTTGAAATGTAAGAGAGAGAATGACTTATAATAATGAGGAGTAAAGTAAGTATTTTCTTACTTTAAATCTCCTAATTTAGGTTTAATGTATCTAGTTGCTAGGTATTAACATTGGATGCTACTTAATATAGAGCACATGGCTAGGCTAGAAATATTCCCACTCATTATTTGCTAGATTTGTAAGATAACATAGGATTCTTTAGCAATTATTCATCAAAATGGGACAAAAAGGGTAAAATGGACATTTCCACATTAATATTTGATTTCTTTTTTTTTTTTATTTCCTATTTAGCATACCAAATGTCCAATATGTCCCTCCTTAATTGGGCTTAAATTTGGGTCACCATTTCCATCTTTTGGGCTATCAATAAATAATATATTGGACTTGAAATTTAATTTTTGGGCTATGTAAATTAACATAGTCAATACTATTAATTCTTTTCCAACCCAAATCATTAATTTAGGGTTTTCATTTTCCTCAATTATAAATTAAATCCTTACTCATGCACATTTATTTCCTTAACCCAATTAGACTTGCTAAAATTAGGTTATAAAATTAATTAACTGAGATGTATAAAATAAATCTCTCATAATTGGTATATATTCCAAATACCATAATTTTCTCATCTCATAACCCTTAAGTTATTAAATTCTTCATTCCTAATATATAATTAGGATCACATTAGTTTCTTTTATTTGTTTATATAATAAACAATATAAACCATCACATAATCTTCATATTCCTTTACTCACCTATTCGAACAAAATAATTTAATAAATTGTGACATGTTCCACAATTCTCTTAAATTAGGTCACTAATATAAAAATAAAATATTAGGACCACTAAATAACGATAACCATTTAGGTTATTTAATTATCACACCTAATATATATATTAGGTTACATAATTTAATTCTTACTTCACTTTTATATACAAAATAAATGTATTCACATTATATAATGTATATTTATTTAATCATACACATAATTCATATTCATTATTACACATAACTTTTAATCCCTTAGGGTTTTATACAAAACATTAGGATTTCTAATTTAACAATTAGGGTTATCCCTAATATATAATCACAAATACTTAAGCCATTATATTTAGCCTTTGACTTCCCAAATTAGGGTTTCAAATCTGAATTAGGATTTTGATTCCGCATCTTTGAAATTAGGGGTTTCAGTAAGCCGATTTCTAGGGTTTCTTATAAATCGTAATAATTTTATAACTGAACGTTGACGTTCTAATAATATTAGGGTTTGACACAGATATAATTTATCTGGTTAACACTTGACCCTTAACCACATTCTGTACACATAATACCGTAATCACAGAATATATACACACATACCCTTAATCCTGAATAATCCACTAAAAGAAATTTTAAATCCTCAAAATTCCTTTCTGAAAACATCAAACACATACACTTATTCTCTGTCTAGGTCTATTATTTGACCTTAAACCAATCATTTAAGATTTTAATAATTTTCTAATTTCTCGGGTTGTCACATTCACCCCTTCTTCTAAGAATTTCGTCCTCGAAATTAAAGCATACTAATCTCTGCTCATTCTCTTATCCATAACTAGGTTTTCAACTTAACCTTTACAATTTCCTTCTTTGAGGATTTCTCTTTCTATCATCACATTTCACCATAACTACTCACTAGGAGTTTACATCTTCTAAACAATCTTCAAAACTAGGTTGTCGTAATGACCTTTATTCAATCATCTCAGATTCTACTCGTACACAACGAGTTTACATTATTTCATATCAATCATCACGTTCTACCACAACATTACTACGAAGGGTTTAAAAAAAACTTTTCATATCATCGAGGGATCATAAAATTATGAACTTTGAACTCCGAGGTTTAGGGGTATTTCTACCGCTACCTCTTTCAATTAAGAAAGAAAGGTACTCTACCTCTTAAACATTTCTTTAATAGGTATGTTTACAATCACGAAGAAGGTAAACTACCGATTCTCGGTACTTTAGATGATCGATCTATTGTACCTTAGTAATCCGAACGACTATATCGCCCTTAAATTGGAATATTCTATCCAATTAGTATATCCCCATTTTCGTGGTTGTTCACCTCGGACTTAGTATAGGATTCCGCATCAAAACAATTTGGTTTGGGAAATTTCTTTCAATGAACACTTAGAGTTTTCATAAACATTAGTCTAGTGAATCGAATAGCATAGACTCATATCGATAATTCAGATTCAATAGAATTATTTAAGTATAGCCAAACTCGTTGGCAAATTAAAATTTTGAAAACATTTTTCGAGAATGACGTCATGATGCCGCATCGTATTTACAAATTCGTTGAGGATTCCGTCATTTGGTGATTTTATCATACTACATCATACCATAGTGGGTTGACGATCCCGAGATCACATCCAACACTAAGTAATATCGCATTGATGACTTCATCATTTTTTATCATCTCTCGCACTAAAGTTGCATGGTACATAAGTGATAAATAAAAACAACTTTTGATACTTCAAATCATTCAAGTCTAGCCAAAATAAGTAAGCAGCATAGATCAGACTTTAAATCGCTTCAAAAATCTTTGCAAATCGCTTTTATCATCTCAACAGTAACGAGGTGTCGATGGTCCAAGTCCACGATACACAATAATCACCGTGAGTTGAGAATAAAATTCATTTTTCAAAAGCACATAATGCGATTTAGCTTGATGTCAAAACTTCAAGTCTAGCATAGCTAGAAGATTTGGAATACCTATGCTTCCATCATCAACTTCACTTTTCTATCGATCCATTACTTAATAGATCTATCTATTCTTATAATCCTCAATGCTCCATTCACCACTTTGCTATACCCCAGTTCATCAAACTTACACACATTATGAGTTCAGAACTTGCCACAATCATATGAGTTTAAGAACTTATCCTAGTCGCACTATAGGCGCCCATTCACGAGGGGTTCAAAACATACCATATGATTATGAGTCATGAACTTACCATAAGTATGAGTTTTAAGAACTGCAGACTTAACCTTATATCCTCTACCTATTCGTTATACACATGAGAAAAGAATCACCTTCTCAACATGCATATAACAAATAAATAGCGACATAAACATTTCAATGATTATCGATTGCGTAAACTAAGTGGTTTTTACACCAAGTACAATTCAGCTCCCATACGAAGAATTATACACTCACCTCGCCGACATGAGTCCTCAATTGAATCCCCACCTAACACTAACCCCATTCTCCATACGTAATTTAATTCAGATTTATAATTCTCTTCCGGATCTGCACTCAATTTATAGTACAATTCATACACGTTAATCTTGTCAGTAAACTTTTCATCATTCTCTCGGATCTTTCTTCATACCATAACCTTATCGATCACAGAGTGATCTCATCGTATATATTACGATTCATTGCTATTCGCGTGATCGCTTTTATTTTACGATCTCTTATCCTTACACTTGTAATCTCTTAGACTTTATCTATCCACTTCCTATACTTGGTACACATCGAGTCTCTAACAGTTTTCAATATGGTACGCTGAGTGGTTTCCCACAAACAACCAACAAACTAGGTTCCGAGTTGCTAGTTCAGATATACCTCCGCTTCTATGAAGGAATCGTTTAGCCCAGATACCATACATCAACTACTTTCGAGTACAATGGTACCATACTTAAACCTAACTTTTGACCTGCACGAGATTCTTCAACTAACTCTATGTGAGTTAGTACTTATCTTAATCACTGCGGTTATTGGTCTCAGGTATTGCTACCTAAGCTTCATAACCAACAAACTTTGATACTAATCAGTAGCATCCTCGAATCAAGGGTCCCGAATCGCCAGCGGATCCGGTATACTATTTCTACAACTGTTGCGGAAGATATAAACATAAATTGTTTATACATTACATTACACACTATTCCCCAAGGTCGAGTAACCTTTACTTAAACACAAATCATATGCTATCTAACACATAACAATACTATTCTTCAACCATACTTTTACAAATTAGTCAGACATTCTATCCCAAAGTGAACTTTGGCATTTTCCTTTTCCGTGAATCGTCAGTATTCGCTTTATCTCGCAATGTTTTATCATGATATAAAGGGTGAGCATGAAAGTTGCCCAACAAGTTTAAAAAAAAACAATGCAAAGATATATCATGATGGAAAGAGTTTGAATAATAAGTCGACTATCCTTCACAATGTATTTGTGAATTAGCATGAACAAAAACAAAGTTTTGAATGAACAAGTATTTAACAGAATAAAAATATATCGGACCAGTGGTAATGAAGGTGATCACCTTTCATACCGATTTATACATACAAGATGTACAGAGTACAATTCATAAGCATATCTGTCAAAACCACTCTTAAAAGAGTTTAAGTAAAAGAACTTGAAAAACTTGCTCAACTGCTGATTACCGTAACGCAATATAATACGCTTCTCCTCAAGACCTAATATTAATAATATAGATCTCCAATATTAGAATAATATCATCACCGTTATAAAATAACTTAAACACATTTCCACATATCCTATCACCATACAAAGATATAAAACCTATAATAGATCTTTCGGTTAGTCATAACATATAGTTAAGTATTAGACATTAGTTTTAAGTCTTAATATTATTATTATACTTTGATATTCTTTTAATCACATCATAACTTATACTTATAAGTTATTCATTTTATATGTTATCCTAGTAAATTAGATAACATCTTAGTAAACCGAAATACCATTTCAAGAAGGCGGATTTTATTTCAAAGTATCCCGAAATCACTATTCTTTTCATTAAAAAATACCAAATCAACTTATTATTTTTTTATCCTTTGGTCAAACATATATACATGTATTTCATACATAAAAATATTTTTCCGTAATTTTTCAATTTCTTTTACTATTTTCCAAAAATCATTTCTAGTTGCGTGACTTAAGAAAATTAGCTACCTCGTGCTTAACTCCAGAGATGCCCATCTTTTGACATAACCTTATATATATTAACGTGATGCTCCATTTTAAATTTCGTGGCAATCGGAGTTGTAGAACTCCGGTTATAGCGATTTCCGTCGGAAAATCACAAAAATTGAAATGGTCATAACTCGGTCATTTTAAGTCGGAATTAGCTCATTTTTGGACACGAGGTACATAATACCATATATTTTCATTTCCCAAAAGCCTGTAATTTTTCTCATTAACTAAATGTCCAAAACAGCCCTCGGAAAATTTTGGCCAGAAACTTTTTGCACTTTGGCAGTTTTGGAGTCCTTCACCAAAACTTAAATAAAACGAAATCTGTAACTCCGATTAATGATCCGTCAATTTTTTGGATTCGTATCTTCCGAACTACAGTTTTCATCTATCACAATCCATATTTGGACATGTTAAGCTCCCGGAAATTAGCCTGAAGTGGCTGTTACAAACTGTTACTCTAACAGTTTTTCTTACCTTTGAGTAGTTTGGGAGAAATTTCATAACTCTCTCCTCCGATGTCGGATTTAGTCCGCTTTGAGTCTATGGAAATCTTATTGAATGTACTATAACATACCAAAAGCCCAGATTTTTAGAGCAAGCTAGCTAACCTTGAAATTTCCTTTTTAGGTCAGCAGTTTACTAGTTTTCACACTAAAAAAAAATTAGTTTTCTTTTCCTTCCTTACTTAAGCTTTTCACTACCAAAATGGTTAGATCTACTCATCAAACACTCTAAATCATGTAGATCTAGAGTTTTGAAGATCAAGAACATAACTCCATGTTTTGATTTAAAACAACAAGAATAACTAGCTAAATGTAGTTTAATACCTTAATATCTTGCTAGCCCTTCTTAATCTTTCAAAGTAGATGATGATCTTTGTTGTTGTTCTTGGCTTGCTACATGATGTTCCTAGCTCATCTTCTCTCTCTCACTCTAATTCTTGAAATGTAAGAGAGAGAATGACTTGGTAATAATGAGGAGTAAAGTAAGTATTTTTCTTACTTTAAATCTCCTAATTTAGGTTTAATGTATCTAGTTGCTAGGTATTAACATTGGATGCTACTTAATATAGAGCACATGGCTAGGCTAGAAATATTCCCACTCATTATTTGCTAGATTTGTAAGATAACATAGGATTCTTTAGCAATTATTCATCAAAATGGGACAAAAAGGGTAAAATGGACATTTCCACATTAATATTTGATTTCTTTTTTTTTTTTTATTTCCTATTTAGCATACCAAATGTCCAATATGTCCCTCCTTAATTGGGCTTAAATTTGGGTCACCATTTCCATCTTTTGGGCTATCAATAAATAATATATTGGACTTAAAATTTAATTCTTTTGGGCCATGTAAATTAACATAGTCCAATACTATTAATTCTTTTCCAACCCAAATCATTAATTTAGGGTTTTCATTTTCCTCAATTATAAATTAAATCCTTACTCATGCACATTTATTTCTTAACCCAATTAGACTTGCTAAAATTAGGTTATAAAATTAATTAACCGAGATGTATAAAATAAATCTCTCATAATTGGTATATATTCTAAATACCATAATTTTCTCATCTCATAACCCTTAAGTTATTAAATTCTTCATTCCTAATATATAATTAGGATCACATTAGTTTCTTTTATTTGTTTATATAATAAACAATATAAACCATCACATAATCTTCATATTCCTTTACTCACCTATTCGAACAAAATAATTTAATAAATTGTGACATGTTCCACACAATTCTCTTAAATTAGGTCACTAATATAAAAATAAAATATTAGGACCACTAAATAACGATAACCATTTAGGTTATTTAATTATCACACCTAATATATATATTAGGTTACATAATTTAATTCTTACTTCACTTTTATATACAAAATAAATGTATTCACATTATATAATGTATATTTATTTAATCATACACATAATTCATATTCATTACACACATAACTTTTAATCCCTTAGGGTTTTATACAAAACATTAGGATTTCTAATTTAACAATTAGGGTTATCCCTAATATATAATCACAAATACTTAAGCCATTATATTTAGCCTTTGACTTCCCAAATTAGGGTTTCAAATAATTGAATTAGGATTTTTGATTCCTGTCATTGAAATTAGGGTTTTCGAACCGATTTCTAGGGTTTCTTATAAATCGTAATAATTTTATAAGCGAACGTTGACGTTCTAATAATATTAGGGTTTGACACGGATATAATTTATCTTGTTAACACTTGACCCTTAACCACATTACGTATACACATAATACCGTAATCACATAATATATACACACATACCCTTAATCTCGAATAATCCACTAAAAGAAATTTTAAATCCTCAAAATTCTTTTTCGAAAACATCAAACACATACACTTATTCTCCTGCTCAGGTCTATTATTTGACCTTAAACCAATCATTTAAGATTTTAATAATTTTCTAATTTCTCGGGTTGTCACATTCACCCCTTCTTCTAAGAATTTCGTCCTCGAAATTAAAGCATACTAATCTCTGCTCATTCTCTTATCCATAACTAGGTTTTCAACTTAACCTTTACAATTTCCTTCTTTGAGGATTTCTCTTTCTATCATCACATTTCACCATAACTACTCACTAGGAGTTTACATCTTCTAAACATTCTTCAAAACTAGGTTGTCGTAATGACCTTTATTCAATCATCTCAGATTCTACTCGTACACAACGAGTTTACATTATTTCATATCAATCATCACGTTCTACCACAACATTACTCTGAAGGGTTTAAAAAAAAAACTTTTCATATCTGTCTGAGGGATCATAAAAATTATGAACTTTGAACTCCGAGGTTTAGGGGTATTTCTACCTGCTACCTCTTTCAATTAAGAAAGAAAGGTACTCTACCTCTTAAACATTTCTTTAATAGGTATGTTTACAATCACGAAGAAGGTAAACTACCGATTCTGGTACTTTAGATGATCAGTCTATTGTACCTTAGTAATCAGAAACGACTATATATCGTCCTTAAATTGGAATATTCTATCCAATTAGTATATCCCCATTTTCGTGGTTGTTCACCTCGGACTTAGTATAGGATTCCGCACCAAAACAATTTGGTTTGGGAAATTTCTTTCAATGAACACTTAGAGTTTTCATAAACATTAGTCTATTTGAATCAAATAGCATAAACTCATATCGATAATTCAGTTTAATAGAATTATTTAAGTATAGCCAAACCAGTTGCAAATTAAAATTTTGAAAACATTTTTCGAGAATGACGTCATGATGCCGCAGATCGTATTTACTGATCGTTGAGGATTCCGTCATTTGGTGATTTTATCATACTACATCATACCATAGTGGGTTGACGATCCCGAGATCACATCCAACACTAAGTAATCTTGCATTGATGACTTCATCATTTTTTATCATCTCCGCACTGAGGTTGCATGGTACATAAGTGATAAATAAAACAACTTTTGATACTTCAAATCATTCGCGTCTAGCCAAAATAAGTAGCATAGATTGTATTTTAAATCGTTTCAAAAATCTTTGCAAATCGGTTTATCATCTCAACAGTAACGAGGTGTCGATGGCGAAGTCCACGCATACACAATAATCACCGGAGTTGAGAATAAAATTCATTTTTCAAAAGCACATAGTGCGTATTTAGCTTGATGTCAAAACTTCAAGTCTAGCATAGCTAGAAGATTTGGAATACCTATGCTTCCATCATCAACTTCACTTTTCTCTTGATCCATTACTTAATAGATCTATCTATTCTTATAATCCTCAATGCTCCATTCACCACTTTGCTATACCCCAGTTCATCAAACTTACCACACATTATGAGTTCAGGAACTTGCCACAATCATATGAGTTTAAGAACTTATCCTAGTCAGACCATAGGCGTCCATTCATTTGAGGGTTCAAAACATACCATATGATTATGAGTCATGAACTTACCATAAGTATGAGTTTTAAGAACTCGCATAACTTAACCTTATATCCTCTCACTCATTCATCTTATACATGAGAAAAGAATCACCTTCTCAACATGCATATAACAAATAGCGCGACATAAACATTTCAATGATTATCAATTGCGAAACTAAGTGGTTTTTACACCAAGTACAATTCAGCTCCCATACGAAGAATTATACACTCAGCTGCCGACATGAGTCCTCAATTGAATCCCCACCTAACACTAACCCCATTCTCCATACGAATTTAATTCGTATTTATAATTCTCTTCTGGATCTGTACCAATTTATAGTACAATTCATACACAGCAATCTTGCTGTAAACTTTTCATCATTCTCTGGATCTTTCTTCATACCATAACCTTATCAGATCACAGAGTGATCTCATCGTATATATTACGATTCATTGCTATTCTGTGATCGTTTTATTTTACGATCTCTTATCCTTACACTTGTAATCTCTTAGACTTTATCTATCCACTTCCTATACTTGGTACACATCGAGTCTCTAATAGGGTTTTCAATAATATGGTACATTTGAGTGGTTTCCCACAAACAACCAACAAACTAGGTTCCGAGTTGCTAGTTCAGTATATACCTCCGCTTCTATGAAGGAATCGTTTAGCCCAGATACCATACATCAACTACTTTCGAGTACAATGGTACCATACTTAAACCTAACTTTTTGACCCTGCGAGATTCTTCAACTAACTCTATGTGAGTTAGTACTTATCTTAATCACTGCGGTTATTGGTCTCGTGTATTGCTACCTAAGCTTCATAACCAATGACTTTGATACCAAGCTGTGTGCACCCCGAATCAAGGGTCCCAAATCGCCATGATCCGGTTCGCTATTCTCTACAATTGTTTGCGGAAGATATAAACATAAATTGTTTATACATTACATTACACACTATTTCCCAAGGTCGAGTAACCTTTACTTAAACACAAATCATAGCTATCTAACACATAACAATACTATTCTTCAACCATACTTTTACAAATTAGCTTGTACATTCTATCCCAAAATTTGAACTTGGCATTTTCCTTTTTCATGAATGGTAGTATTAGCCTTTATACGCAATGTTTTATCATGATATAGAAAGGGTGAGCATGAAAGTTGCCCAACAAGTTTAAAAAAAACAATGCAAAGATATATCATGATGGAAAGAGTTTGAATAATAAGTGACTATCCTTCACAATGTATTTGTGAATTAGCATGAACAAAGTTTTGAATGAACAAGTATTTATGAAGGAATAACAATATATCTCTGGACCAACTGGTAATGAAGGTGATCGACCTTTCATACCGACTTATACATACAAGATGTCTGAGTACAATTCATAAGCATATCTCATGCGAAACCACTCTTAAAAGAGTTTAAGTAAAAAGAACTTGAAAAAAACTTGCACGAGCAGATTGATTCTTAGTAACGCAATATAATACGCTTCTCTCTGAAGACCTAATATTAATAATATAGATCTCAATATTAGAATAATATCATCACCGTTATAAAATAACTTAAACACATTTCCACATACTCTATCGATCTATCTGACATATAAAACCTATAATAGATCTTTCGGTTAGTCATAACATATAGTTAAGTATTAGACATTAGTTTTAAGTCTTAATATTATTATTATACTTTGATATTCTTTTAATCACATCATAACTTATACTTATAAGTTATTCATTTTTATATGTTATCCTAGTAAATTAGATAACATCTTAGTAAACCGAAATACCATTTTGATGAAGGCGGATTTTATTTGGTATCCCGAAATCACTATTCTTTTCACGAAAAATACCAAATCAACTTATTATTTTTTTATCCTTTGGTCAAACATATATACATGTATTTCATACATAAAAAATATTTTTCCGTAATTTTCAATTTCTTTTACTATTTTTCAAAAATCATAATTAGTGCGTGACTTAAGAAAATTAGCTACCTCGTGCTTAACTCCAGAGATGCCCATCTTTTGACATAACCTTATATATATTAACGTGATGCTCCATTTTAAATTTCGTGGCAATCGGAGTTGTAGAACTCCGGTTATAGCGATTTCGTCGGAAAATCACAAAAATTGAAATGGTCATAACTTGGTCGTTTTAAGCGGAATTAGCTCATTTTTGGACACGAGCTACATATTACCATATATTTTCATTTCCCAAAAGCCTGTAATTTTTCTCATTAACTAAATGTCCAAAACAGCCCTCGGAAAATTTTGGCCAGAAACTTTTTGCACTTTGGCAGTTTTGGAGTCCTTCACCAAAACTTAAATAAAAGCGAAATCTGTAACTCCGATTAATGATCCGTCAATTTTTTGGATTTGTATCTTTCCGAACTACAGTTTTCATCTATCACAATCCATATTTGGACATGTTAAGCTCCCGGAAATTAGCCGGAAGTGGCTGTTACAAACTGTTACTCTAACAGTTTTTCTTACCTTTGAGTAGTTTGGGAGAAATTTCATAACTCTCTCCTCCGATGTCGGATTTAGTCCGTTTGAGTCTATAAATCTTATTGAATGTACTATAACATACCAAAAGCCCAGAATTTTTAGAGCAAGCTAGCTAACCTTGAAATTTCCTTTTTAGGTCAGCAGTTTACTAGTTTTCACACTAAAAAAAAAAAATTAGTTTTCTTTCCTTCCTTACTTAAGCTTTTCACTACCAAAAATGGTTAGATCTACTCATCAAACACTCTAAATCATGTAGATCTAGAGTTTTGAAGATCAAGAACATAACTCCATGTTTTGATTTAAAAACAAGAATAACTAGCTAAATGTAGTTTAATACCTTAATATCTTGCTAGCCCTTCTTAATCTTTCAAAGTAGATGATGATCTTTGTTGTTGTTCTTGGCTTGCTACATGATGTTCCTAGCTCATCTTCTCTCTCTCACTCTAATTCTTGAAATGTAAGAGAGAGAATGGCAGCAATAATGAGGAGTAAAGTAAGTATTTTTCTTACTTTAAATCTCCTAATTTAGGTTTAATGTATCTAGTTGCTAGGTATTAACATTGGATGCTACTTAATATAGAGCACATGGCTAGGCTAGAAATATTCCCACTCATTATTTGCTAGATTTGTAAGATAACATAGGATTCTTTAGCAATTATTCATCAAAATGGGACAAAAAGGGTAAAATGGACATTTCCACATTAATATTTGATTTCTTTTTTTTTTTTTTTATTTCCTATTTAGCATACCAAATGTCCAATATGTCCCTCCTTAATTGGGCTTAAATTTGGGTCACCATTTCCATCTTTTGGGCTATCAATAAATAATATATTGGACTTAAAATTTAATTCTTTGGGCCATATAAATTAACATAGTCCAATACTATTAATTCTTTTCAACCCAAATCATTAATTTAGGGTTTTCATTTTCCTCAATTATAAATTAAATCCTTACTCATGCACATTTATTTCCTTAACCCAATTAGACTTGCTAAAATTAGGTTATAAAATTAATTAAGCGAGATGTATAAAATAAATCTCTCATAATTGGTATATATTCTAAATACCATAATTTTCTCATCTCATAACCCTTAAGTTATTAAATTCTTCATTCCTAATATATAATTAGGATCACATTAGTTTCTTTTATTTGTTTATATAATAAACAATATAAACCATCACATAATCTTCATATTCCTTTACTCACCTATTCGAACAAAATAATTTAATAAATTGTGACATGTTCCACAATTCTCTTAAATTAGGTCACTAATATAAAAATAAAATATTAGGACCACTAAATAACGATGATAACCATTTAGGTTATTTAATTATCACACCTAATATATATATTAGGTTACATAATTTAATTCTTACTTCACTTTTATATACAAAATAAATGTATTCACATTATATAATGTATATTTATTTAATCATACACATAATTCATATTCATTACACACATAACTTTTAATCCCTTAGGGTTTTATACAAAACATTAGGATTTCTAATTTAACAATTAGGGTTATCCTAATATATAATCACAAATACTTAAGCCATTATATTTAGCCTTTGACTTCCCAAATTAGGGTTTCAAATCTTTGAATTAGGATTTGGATTCGATCTTTGAAATTAGGGTTTCGAGCCCGATTTCTAGGGTTTCTTATAAATCGTAATAATTTTATAAGCTGAGCGTTGACGTTCTAATAATATTAGGGTTTGACACGGATATAATTTATCTGGTTAACACTTGACCCTTAACCACATTACACGTACACATAATCTAGTAATCACGAATATATATACACATACCCTTAATCTGAATAATCCACTAAAAGAAATTTTAAATCCTCAAAATTCCTTTACGAAAACATCAAACACATACACTTATTCTCATGCAGGTCTATTATTTGACCTTAAACCAATCATTTAAGATTTTAATAATTTTCTAATTTCTCGGGTTGTCACATTCACCCCTTCTTTAAGAATTTAAGTCCTCGAAATTAAAGCATACTAATCTCTGCTCATTCTCTTATCCATAACTAGGTTTTCAACTTAACCTTTACAATTTCCTTCTTTGAGGATTTCTCTTTCTATCATCACATTTCACCATAACTACTCACTAGGGTTTACATCTTCTAAACATTCTTCAAAACTAGGTTGTCGTAATGACCTTTATTCAATCATCTCAGATTCTACTCGTACACAATGAGTTTACATTATTTCATATCAATCATCACGTTCTACCACACACACATTACTCTGAAGGGTTTAAAAAAAAACTTTTCATATACATGCGGGGATCATAAAAATTATGAACTTTGAACTCAGGGTTTAGGGGTATTTCTACTGCTACCTCTTTCAATTAAGAAAGAAAGGTACTCTACCTCTTAAACATTTCTTTAATAGGTATGTTTACAATCACGAAGAAGGTAAACTACTGGATTACGGTACTTTAGATGATCGGTCTATTGTACCTTAGTAATCCGAAACGACTATATCGTCCTTAAATTGGAATATTCTATCCAATTAGTATATCCCCATTTTCGGGGTTGTTCACCTCGGACTTAGTATAGGATTCGCACCAAAACAATTTGGTTAGGAAATTTCTTTCAATGAACACTTAGAGTTTTCATAAACATTAGTCTAAATTTGAATCGAATAGCATAGACTCATATCGATAATTAGGTTTAATAGAATTATTTAAGTATAGCCAAACCAGTTGGCAAATTAAAATTTTGAAAACATTTTTTCGAGAATGGCGTCATGATCTTGCCTTTGTATTTCTGGTCAGAGTTGAGGGATTCCGTCATTTGGTGATTTTATCATACTACATCATACCATAGTGGGTTGGCGATCACGAGATCACATCAACACTAAGTATCTTGCATTGATGACTTCATCATTTTTTATCATCTACGCACCGGGTTGCGTGGTACATAAGTGATAAATAAAACAACTTTGATACTTCAAATCATTCGCGTCTGGCGAAATAAGTAGCATATTTGTACTTTAAATCGTTTCAAAAATCTTTGCAAATCGGTTTTATCATCTCAGCGAGTAGCGAGGTGTCGATGGCCGAAGTCACGCATACACAATAATCACGAGGAGTTGAGAATAAAATTCATTTTCAAAAGCACATAGTGCGTATTTAGCTTGATGTCAAAAACTTGAAGTCTAGCATAGCTAGAAGATTTGGAATACCTATGCTTCCATCATCAACTTCACTTTTCTCTTGATCCATTACTTAATAGATCTATCTATTCTTATAATCCTCAATGCTCCATTCACCACTTTGCTATATACCCCAGTTCATCAAACTTACCACACATTATGAGTTCGGGGAACTTGCCACAATCATATGAGTTTAAGAACTTATCCTAGTGGGACCATAGGCGTCCATTATTTGAGGGTTCAAAACATACCATATGATTATGAGTCATGAACTTACCATAAGTATGAGTTTTAAGAACTCATAACTTAACCTTATATCCTCTACTATTCGTTATACACATGAGAAAAGAATCACCTTCTCAACATGCATATAACAAATAGCGCGACATAAACATTTCAATGATTATCGATTGCGAAACTAAGTGGTTTTTACACCAAGTACAATTCGGCTCCCATACGAAGAATTATACACTCAATTTGCAGAGCATGGGTCCTCAATTGAATCCCCACCTAACACTAACCCCATTCTCCATACGAATTTAATTCGTATTTATAATTCTCTTACGGATGCATGCCAATTTATAGTACAATTCATACGGCAATCTTCTTTGTAAACTTTTCATCATTCTCTGGATCTTTCTTCATACCATAACCTTATCGGATCACGAGTGATCTCATCATATATATTACGATTCATTGCTGATACTGTGATCGTTTTATTTCACGATCTCTTATCCTTACACTTGTAATCTCTTAGACTTTATCTATCCACTTCCTATACTTGGTACACATCGAGTCTCTAACGGTTTTCAATATAGTGCATTTGGTGGTTTCCCACAAACAACCAACAAACTAGGTTCAGAGTTGCTGGTTGTATATACCTCAGCTCTATGAAGGAATCGTTTAGCCCGGATACCATACATCAACTACTTTCGAGTACAATGGTACCATACTTAAACCTAACTTTTGACCTGCGAGATTCTTCAACTAACTCTATGTGAGTTAGTACTTATCTTAATCACTGCGGTTATTGGTCTCGAGGGTATTGCTACCTAAGCTTCATAACCAAGCGACTTTGATACCAATTTGTAGCATCCCGAGATCAAGGGTCCCGAATCATGCATGGATCCGGTTCGCTATTCTCTATCATTTGCGGAAGATATAAACATAAATTGTTTATACATTAAACTTTTACACTATTTCCCCAAAATCGAGTAACCTTAACTTATACACAATCATAAACTATCTAACACATGACAATACTATTCTTCAACCATACTTTTACAAATTAGCTTCACATTCTATCCCAAAATTTGAACTTGGCATTTTCCTTTTCAGTATATTGGTAGTATTAGCCTTATACGCAATGTTTTATCATGATATAGCAAGGGTGAGCATGAAAGTTGCTTGACAAGTTTAAAAAAAAAAACAATGTAAAGATATATCATGATTGAAAGAGTTTGAATAATAAAGTGGCTATCCTTCACAATGTAGTTGTGAATTAGCATGAACAAAATTTTTGAATGAACATTGAAAATGAACATAACAAATATATCTGATGATATTGGTAATGAAGGTGATCGACCTTTCATACACATGAATACATACAAGATGTACAGTACAATTCATAAGCATATATCATGCGAAACCACTCTTAAAGAGTTTAAGTAAAAGAACTTGAAAAACTTGCAGAGCAGATTTGATTCTTAGTAGCATGATATAATAAGCTTCTCACGAAGACCTAATATTAATAATATAGATCTCAATATTAGAATAATATCATCATCAAGTTATAAAATAACTTAAACACATTTCCACATACTCTATCGGTCTATCTGACATATAAAACCTATAATAGATCTTTCGGTTAGTCATAACATATAGTTAAGTATTAGACATTAGTTTTAAGTCTTAATATTATTATTATACTTTGATATTCTTTTAATCACATCATAACTTATACTTATAAGTTATTCATTTTATATATTATCCTAGTAAATTAGATAACATCTTAGTAAATAGAAATACCATTTGATAAAGGCGGATTTTATTTGGTATCCGAAATCACTATTCTTTTCACGAAAATACCAAATCAACTTATTATTTTTTTATCCTTTGGTCAAACATATATACATATATTTCATACATAAAAATATATTTTTCGTAATTTTTCAATTTCTTTTACTATTTTTCCAAAAATCATAATTAGTGCGTGACTTAAGAAAATTAGCTACCTCGTGCTTAACTCAGAGATGCCCATCTTTTGACATAACCTTATATATATTAACGTGATGCTCCATTTTAAATTTCGTGGCAATCGGAGTTGTAGAACTCCGGTTATAGCGATTTCCGTCGGAAAATCACAAAAATTGAAATGGTCATAACTTGGTCGTTTTAAGCGGAATTAGCTCATTTTTTGGACACGAGCTACATATTACCATATATTTTCATTTCCCAAAAGCCTGTAATTTTTCTCATTAACTAAATGTCCAAAACAGCCCTCGGAAAATTTTGGCCAGAAACTTTTTGCACTTTGGCAGTTTTGGAGTCCTTCACCAAAACTTAAATAAAAGCGAAATCTGTAACTCCGATTAATGATCCGTCAATTTTTTTGGATTCGTATCTTTCCGAACTACAGTTTTCATCTATCACAATCCATATTTGGACATGTTAAGCTCCGGAAATTAGCCCGGAAGTGGCTGTTACAAACTGTTACTCTAACAGTTTTCTTACCTTTGAGTAGTTTGGGAGAAATTTCATAACTCTCTCCTCCGATGTCGGATTTAGTCCGTTTGAGTCTATAAATCTTATTGAATGTACTATAACATACCAAAAGCCCAGAATTTTTAGAGCAAGCTAGCTAACCCTTGAAATTTCCTTTTTAGGTCAGCAGTTTACTAGTTTTCACACTAAAAAAAAAATTAGTTTTCTTTCCCTTCCTTACTTAAGCTTTTCACTACCAAAAATGGTTAGATCTACTCATCAAACACTCTAAATCATGTAGATCTAGAGTTTTGAAGATCAAGAACATAACTCCATGTTTTGATTTAAAACAACAAGAATAACTAGCTAAATGTAGTTTAATACCTTAATATCTTGCTAGCCCTTCTTAATCTTTCAAAGTAGATGATGATCTTTGTTGTTGTTCTTGGCTTGCTACATGATGTTCCTAGCTCATCTTCTCTCTCTCACTCTAATTCTTGAAATGTAAGAGAGAGAATGACTTGGCAATAATGAGGAGTAAAGTAAGTATTTTCTTACTTTAAATCTCTAATTTAGGTTTAATGTATCTAGTTGCTAGGTATTAACATTGGATGCTACTTAATATAGAGCACATGGCTAGGCTAGAAATATTCCACTCATTATTTGCTAGATTTGTAAGATAACATAGGATTCTTTAGCAATTATTCATCAAAATGGGACAAAAAGGGTAAAATGGACATTTCCACATTAATATTTGATTTCTTTTCTTTTTTTTTTTATTTCCTATTTAGCATACCAAATGTCCAATATGTCCCTCCTTAATTGGGCTTAAATTTGGGTCACCATTTCCATCTTTTGGGCTATCAATAAATAATATATTGGACTTAAAATTTAATTCTTTGGGCCGTGTAAATTAACATAGTCAATACTATTAATTCTTTTCAACCCAAATCATTAATTTAGGGTTTTCATTTTCCTCAATTATAAATTAAATCCTTACTCATGCACATTTATTTCCTTAACCCAATTAGACTTGCTAAAATTAGGTTATAAAATTAATTAAGCGAGATGTATAAAATAAATCTCTCATAATTGGTATATATTCTAAATACCATAATTTTCTCATCTCATAACCCTTAAGTTATTAAATTCTTCATTCCTAATATATAATTAGGATCACATTAGTTTCTTTTATTTGTTTATATAATAAACAATATAAACCATCACATAATCTTCATATTCCTTTACTCACCTATTAGAACAAAATAATTTAATAAATTGTGACATGTTCACAATTCTCTTAAATTAGGTCACTAATATAAAAATAAAATATTAGGACCACTAAATAACGATAACCATTTAGGTTATTTAATTATCACACCTAATATATATATTAGGTTACATAATTTAATTCTTACTTCACTTTTATATACAAAATAAATGTATTCACATTATATAATGTATATTTATTTAATCATACACATAATTCATATTCATTACACACATAACTTTTAATCCCTTAGGGTTTTATACAAAACATTAGGATTTCTAATTTAACAATTAGGGTTATCCTAATATATAATCACAAATACTTAAGCCATTATATTTAGCCTTTGACTTCCCAAATTAGGGTTCAAATCTTTGAATTAGGATTTGGATTCGATCTTTGAAATTAGGGTTTCGAGCCGATTTCTAGGGTTTCTTATAAATCGTAATAATTTTATAAGCTGAGCGTTGACGTTAATAATATTAGGGTTTGACACGGATATAATTTATCTGGTAACACTTGACCCCTTAACCACATTACGTATACATATCTCTAGTAATCACGAATATATACACATACCCTTAATCTGAATAATCCACTAAAAGAAATTTTAAATCCTCAAAATTCCTTTACGAAAACATCAAACACATACACTTATCATTTAATAATTTTCTAATTTCAGGTCTATTATTTGACCTTAAACCAATCATTTAAGATTTTAATAATTTTCTAATTTCTCGGGTTGTTATCGTCATTATCATAGCCCATTGCTTGAGGTGTAACTCCAGCAGTGCAATCAATGGCATCGTCTGCCAATTCAGTAAGATTCTCATCCGGATCACACTGGTCAAGTAACGCTTTTCCTCATGCATTCAACTTAAGATGAGTCTTGTAACCTCGAATTGAGCAAGCAGCTTTACTGGCTAACTCCTGGCAATCATTCATCAAATGATTAAAATGCATTGCTTGATCTTGTTTAAAGTCAGCAGTTGTTGGGCTAAAGAGTAATTCTTCAACATCAATTTTGTTCGCGTTTCTTGTCCACCGAGGAAGAATCATGTCGCTCAGAATTTGGGAAATACTCTTAGCTAAGAAATATCTCAAGATGTGCCTGTATAATTCACCAGGATGAGAAAATAATTGACAATTATATGTTACCGACCCTAGCTGACGATTGTTGATGATTTCTTTATATCTTTCACCATTTTCAGTTGCACTTACCTTATACACTGCATAAACCTTTGTTTCAGGGCCACACAACTTACTAATTTTACTAACATTATACATCATGAAATAGACGAATTGACGTTGAAAGCGTCTAAATGTACACCTGCGCAGCATGCACTTCCAAAGATGACCTGAGTACCATATTCCTTTTCCGATGTTGTGTTATGTAGTCGGCCTTCCTCTCTCTGATAAATTATTTTTCTATAGCCTTTTGACTCTGCACTACAAATTCTTTCATGCCCATTGAAGCATTGACAAACTCATCAAAAAAATGATTCATGCTCTCGCTTCTTCCAGTGGTTGTCATTCTTGCGGAAAAATATCTCTTTGTATACGCGGGAATCCATTTCTCTCGTACATCATACAAATTTCTAATCCACTCATTGTTATACAATTCATAATTCCTCACCAGAATCTGTTAACGCTCTTCAAACTCCCCGTTGGATAATGAATTATACAGATAATTGTTAAAATGGTCTTTGAAGGATGAGTGCTCAGAATAAACATGATGCAATTTCTCAGGAAATTTGTTGCTAATATGCCAAGAACACAATAAGTGATAAGTAGAAGGGAGTACCTTAGCAATTGCATTACTCATGGCTTTATCTTGGTCAGTGATGGTGGTTATAGGTGTCTTGTAGTCCATGGCTTCGAGCCATGTCTCTAATACCCACACGAAAGTGTCCTTTGTCTCATCCCTTAACAATGCAAATCCAAACAATATAGACTGAAAATGGTGGTTGACCCCCGTAAATGAAACAAACGGTATGCCATACTTATTTGTCCTGTACGTACTGTCAAATGTCATAACATCTCCGAAATGTTGATAATCAACCTTGATCGGGCATCAACCCACAAAATGCATGCTATACGATTTGTTTCATCTGGTTTGACACGATAAAAAATTTTACTCAAACTTCTGGATCCAAGTTTTTTTAAATAATATACAGCAACTTGTGCATCATTTTCATCTACAAAATCACGCCTTAAATCTCTCACCACATTCTGAACATTAACATTAAAAAAAGGAATATTTTGCAACCCGCCACCCATTGTGCTCAAAACGTTCATCATCCTACTAGGTCCAATATCAGACTTATTTAAAGTGTCAATTAATTTTCTTGCAACCAGAGTAATATTTTTATGTGTCTCGATCAAATCTACCTTGGTAGGGGTCACTAGGTGATGATTGTGCTCTAATTGAACAGTAGAAATACGCCAATTGTCTTCTTTCTTATTATGAACAACATATATTCTAGCTTTGCATAATGTGCGTCCTATAGAGTCTCTCGGCCTAGTTATTTTTTTACTACCATCTTCATCATCAGGCAAACTCTTTACAAAAGTTGGTGTACCAACTTTTTTACAAACATACAACCTAGACAACACATCATTAGTACCAATATGTTTATGACTGTTTATGACTAGTTGCAATTCGAATCTCAAAACCATTTTTTTAGCATACGACCTATAAAAAAAATTTAACTTCTTCCAACTTAGAAAATAATTGACCAACGTATGGCATCATTTCGGATTTACTACTATGCATTTTCATAAATATCTAAACTAGCAACAGAATCTGAAGAGCTTGATACAAACCTTTTATGAGCAGGTATGTTGTGCTCCATTCTGAAAAAAGAAGGAAGAATCTCCGAATCAGAATTTCAACTTGAATTTAAGAGTGAAAATGAACAACATCAACCAAAAGGAAAAGAGATGAAATAACAGAGGGGGAGAATCGAGAGAAAATTGATGTATGTAAGATATGTGAAATGAAAGGTTACAAAGATAATTCAAAATCGGAGGAAGCAAGCAAGGTTTTTTAAAGCAAATTCTAGTTGCCACTACAGCTATTAGCGGCATAGTCAACCCCGAATTAATTGGTCACAAAAAGCTCACAAAAAGCTGACAAAAAAGCTGACAAAAGCTGAAAAAGTTGATTGGTCACAGTGGCGGGGCCCTGCCGCTACAAGCTCATGCTGTAGGGGTGAAATTTTTGCATGCTTCCACGCATTCCAAGTACATAAAGCAGGGGCAGCAAGGTAATTTAGCACGTATTTTGGAATTAATTGACTGCCGCTACAGCCTGCAACGACAGGGCCTTTTTCACAATTAATCTCAGCCTTCCATTGTACAGATCAATGGTTACCAACTCGGTTGCTGCACAGTACTTTTGGTAACCGTTTGCCATGGATGAAGTCTCATATATATATATATATATATATATATATATATATATATATATAAGATTTTGAACATTTGATTGAAGATTTTAGCTCTAGGAATACTAGAAAAAATATATTTCAATGAATGTATTATCATATATTTTGTTATAGTCGAAATTCTCGTATATTTTGCTATAGTATAACTATTATGTTTTAAATTCCGGAAATACATTTTTTTGGATATAGTTTGTATTTTTTATTTATTTATTTTTACCTTTTTTTGGGTGAAGTCAATGTTTCAAAAAGGGTCTCGTTTTGATTTTTCGTCTTGAACCACCAAAATCTGAGGAACGGCACTGTCTACCATATTTCTTACAAACAAACATAACAAATATGAATGTTAAGATCGTAACACATTATCCTTAAAATAAGGAAGTTAAGCAAAAATATAGGATAAAATTAAATAAACAAATTTATCATGGAAAAGGAGTGGTTAACAATTATATTAAGAATTATTTTTAAAAAGATTGACGGAGTAAAAATAAAATTTTAAATTGATACTCATTGAGTCATTAAATTTTCACTTATTTAATTATGTAATATAAATAATATTCACATAAAAAATCTGTGTACTAGAACAACCAAACGAATTAGTCTATTTGGTTAATTAATTAATTTCTTGAAAACTTTATTGGAGAAGGAGAATTTTCAACATTTGATTTGCTTAGATACTTTAAATTAATGAATACTATTTACAATTTTTATAATACCAAAAAAAGGTGAGACTTATTAATAAAAAGGTCTCACCTCACACAACATATACCACTCATATTATAAGAGCCTCATACCAGTCAAATATAACAGCTTCAAGTGATTACATATAGAATCTAGATACAGACATACAGATAACAGTACTTATCGGTGTTGACTACGTTACAAATGGAATAAACTTTATGAGGCATAAACATATAGAATTGTGCTTTATTTAATTTTATTAATGCAAAAAGTACATTAGTCCATATAATTGTGCATTATTTAATTTTATTAATGCAAACAATAGTACATTAGTATAACAATGTTATTTTACTAAAGCATTTGAACATGATTGATTGGGGAATAGTTTTTTAAACGATTTGTGTTAAAGTTGAGTTTTGACTTGTGAAATTTAAATTAGTTTAAAAGTTAAATGAGTTCGAGTCGAAATTAGATACATTAAATCTGAAAATATATTTTAAATTTAATTTATTTATAAACGAATAGAGTTCAAGTGAGACTAATCGAGTTGATTTCTAGTAAAGTTAAACCAAACTTATTAAAGAATTATAATATTAATTAATTTAATATTCATATGTATTATATTATATGAAATTAATTAAACACTAAATGAGTCGAGCTTAAAGTTAAACTCCAACTTAAATTAAGACGAGTTTAAGTCAAATATATTTATACCAATACGATCTTTTATTCAAGTTCAACTTGACAAGCAAATTCAAGTTAAACTGAATTGAATTTAAATGGACTGAATCAAGATTTATTTACGAACAACTTTGTTCGTTTACAGATAGATTTCAAAACCTTTATTTTTGCCGGGTAGGTAATATAATTACACTCCACTTTCTACCCCACCCTCGATTCTAAAGTCATGTTTGTGAGACCTCGAATTTTATAAAATAAAAGTATTCAATTTTCTTATAATTATTATTTTATTTAATAAATGGTTAAATTGATAAAAAGGTTAAAGTTAAGAGTGATATTTGAAATTTTTTGCAAAGTAAGCAAGTTGATATAAAATATTCGTTGTGTTGGAGAATATTCGTTTGGTCGGGGAATATTCTTTTTATCAGGGAGTATTCGTTTGATGACACAATCATTGGTGGACCCCACAACGGAAGTATTGTCGTAGTTAGAAAGCTACGAAATATCTTTTATAAAAATAATGGCGAAAGTTTTCTTTGTTAAGTTGTTGAACTATCCGGTTGGTAAAGTACTGATGTCTGGCGTGGTTGCATAGTACACTGCGGTATTGATTATTGATGCTTACGTGAAAGCCACCTCGGTTTACTCAATTATTACTACGATGAATTGTTGCATAGTATCTCACGTTATTTGATTCAATTATTGTCACAGTATCATCTGCATAATATTTTATATTATTAAATCAATAATTGAGACAACATAGTTATTCATATTATTATTTGCAATATTGACGATGTCTAGAAAGTTCTGTCGAGGAGAGGTTTGGTCACCTAATTGCGCGCCAATAGGGAGAAATTCTTATCGGAAGGCCTCCTCTTTCTTGGGAATGATCTGGTTGTTAAATATTGTGAGGTATAATATTAATGATGAATAATTGTTGAAGTATTAAGAATGTGTTTACTGAAGATAAGTGAATTACAAAAGTTAGAGGGAAATAATATAAACTTGGAAAACTTTAGGGGTACTAAAGAGTAATAAGTTAAATCAATCTGGACCATTGGTGGTGGTTTTAATAGTAAACCAATCTGGACCATTGATGGTAATTTTAATAGTTAATCAATCTGGACCATTGATAGTGATTTTAATAGTAAATCAATTTGGACCGTCGATGGTGGTTTTTAAAGTAAATCAATCTGGACCGTCGGTTGTGGTTTTAATAGTAATCAATATGGATTGTCCGTTCTAATAGTAAGTCAATCTGGATCGTTCGTGAATTAGTTACTATTTAGTCATTTCTCCTATAAATAGAAGCTTAATTTTTCTTTCATTCTCACCAATTCACTAAGATTCACAATAGACACTATAGAGAGCAAGAAGAAGAGTATTCTGCTACTTCACTATTGCAGTATCCAGTCTTCTACTAAGGTAAGGTATATTATTTGTTGTATTCATAAGGGATGTTATTTTCGTTTGGTAAGGGATATTATTTCTTGTATTCGTAAGGGGTATTATTTCTTACGTATTCATAAGGAATACTATTTTTCGTATTCATCCTTTAATATGTCGAATAACTTTGCTCACGCGGATTACGTCTTTGTATGACGGTGAAAATCCATTCTGATTTCATATGTTATTTCTTTTCATATTCTTAAATCTAAACTTACTGTGGTAAGTATTGCTTCTATAATCCTTGAAATTAGTGGAATATCCTTAAATTTTGCACTTCATCCAGTATCGTTTTATTAGAATATTGATCTGAACTTTCTTATTAAATATCAATATTTTTACTCGGGGTACTATTCATGGGTTACTATTCACCCGATTACTATTCACTCTAGTATTATTCACTCAGGTATTCAGGGCACTTTTTGTGTCGGAGTACTATTCACGAGTTACTATTCACGGGTTACTATTCACCCGGTTACTGTTTACTTTAGTATTATTCACTCGGGTATTCAGGGCAATTTCTATGCCGGGGTACTATTCACGGGATACTATTCATAAAGTACTATTCACAGGGTACTATTCACGGGGTACTATTCACCAAAAAATTTATTTCTTTTCTATCCAAATTATTTTTGATACATGGATATTATTCTTGAATTTTACTCCACAAAGCAGTATTATGTTGATAATTTGGACATTATTAAACTTTAGATAAATTTAAAGTCTTTAATAATTATCCTTGATTTTGTTTGATTAATGTTTATATCATTGTCATCATCCTTATGCTTATATTGTGATCAAAGTCATCTTCGGCCAAGGGTGCAAAGATGAACTGTTGATTGGTATGATTATGACCAAGGATCATTCGGTATAATCATGACCCGTAATGTTACAAATGATGTGGTAAAAGTCCTCATTGGCCCGTAGTACATTGATGGATAGTTGTTGGTATGATTATGACAATGGATTATTTGGTATAATCATGACCATTAGTGAAAAAAATGAATATCCTTGGCCCGTAGTGCATGGATAATTCGTGGTCGTGATACTAATGAATATCCTTAGCCGTAGTGCAAGGATGATTCGATTATATGGATTATTTATTAAGTTGAGTCTCAGCGATAAAATATTGATAATAACCTTTTAATTCGTAGAAGATAGTAGATATCATGCTCTACTTGACTCTTCTAAAAATATAGTTGCATATCTTTGGCCTGTAGTGCAAAGATGAACTGTTAATGAATATCTTTGGCCCGTAGTGCAAAGATGAATTTATTAGTATGATTATGAACAGGAACTGTGATTTGGTATAATCATAATCTTTAGTGGTTCAGGTGAAGACAGGTGATGAAAGTTCTCTTTGTCTTGGGTACAATAAAAAACTCTTGATGAGTATTACAGGAATGAAATATTAATGATGAACTTTTAATTTGGTGGAGATAGTAGACATTATGTTCTACTTGACTCTTCTAATGGATTGTTGATTCTGCTGCAATTATGGTTGAAAACTTTTATCATCTACCATATGTTCTAAATCTCTGATTTATTCTGATGAAGGCTATTGATAAATTAATTATCTTAGCCATGATATTCTTCTTGGGCTATTTGTGCTCACCTTTTGCTTCACAATTCCTTTTGAGTTAATAAGAGTGTGGTGGGTCGAAAACGGGATATGAGGAAATAGTGTGATGGTCCGAGACTGTTGAAGTTTCTCAATACATTATAAAATGGCATGACATGCAATATATAATTATATTAAGGACCTAAGATGTGTGTGTCGTATTTTATACGTCACTTAATAATTGATTTTGGTCTTTGAAAGTGTCAAAAGTGCACCTCATTAGAATGAACATGATAGTAATCTTCTCATTCTTCTTTGGGGTCTTGAAATATTTGCTGCTGTATTTTATATGGCATTGTAATAATTTGAGTTTGGATACTGTCTACGAGATAATATTGTATGAAAACTCACATCTTATGTGTTGTCGTATTTTGCACGACAGTTCAACAGTTGTATAAATGAAGTTTGTATTTGAATTCTGTAGTGTGATATCTGGCGACTCAGAATGGGTCGTGTGGACCAATTTTGGGGGCGTCACAATGTTTGTTTGCAAGGATTATAATCTGACGCCGGGCGGGATAGCAATTATCCTGCGAGCTAGGTAAACAAATAAATCTACAGGAAAAAGAAAGAGGTTCACCGGAAAAAACACAGAGAAGTCTCTCTAATGTGTATACTATATTTATCAAAATTAAGTTTTTCTCCCTGATTTCAACCTATAAGCTGGGTTTATATAGCTTAGCAAAACTTTATTTCCAATTCACTCTTGAATCTTCCTAGAGATATGAAAATAAAATCCTCCTAGGGATGTGAAAAAGATTATAACAAACTTCCTACTTTAACGAAAACAGCTCCTAACAAATAACAAACTTACAAATAATAAAATATTATTAAATAAAGAACTAAATAGGAAAGAAATAGGAATATTATTAATCATCAAACTCCGAAGTGGTGTAACGACCCCAAAATTCATACAATTTAATTCTCAACTTTGGTCGTTAATAACACATCTACCTTTTCCGATTTTACATCATTATTCGATGTTAAACTTTATAAAATGCGGAATAATTTAAACTTTTATGTCTTCTTACTTTAATTCCTCGAATCAAAACCTTTATCATCTACATGTCTTTGAATCAATCTTATTTTATGATTCACTTTATCATTTGTTATTATATAAAATTTTACATTTCAATCGATAACCTTTACATATCGAGATAACTCTAACTTTAGCTTTACAACTCAACATAAAACTATACATCATATAAAACATTTAGTACATCTCATGAATCTTAATCATGGTATAAAGAAATAACAACTTTAGCTAAAATATTAATCTTCGTGTATTATTTCTGATCCACGTCATTCAAGTAGCACATAGTGTTACCTTCAATCCTTAACCTGCAAAAATGGTTATTTGCAAGGTTGAGCTCGACAGCCCAACAAAATCTAACAGTTTTCATGCATCACGTAACACATAATAACATGCTCAACATATATCTCATAAACATTGGACTAACATAACATATATATGTCACTATTCATATAACAAGTATAAAGATTGAGTTCCTTACTCAAATCAACATGCTTTATTCAATCAACGTAGTCATAAGTTGACTTTAACATTTCATACTTTCTCAACATATATATAACACATCATGCTCTTTTGCAATAAAGATTAAAAAGCAGTTAATCATCAAGTTCACATAGCAAATAAGAACCGAAAGACTTTTCGATTCGTTGCTTACCAACTATGACTTCATCGCTTTTGCGTTCATCCTACAATAGTTTAGAAGTTCATATATACAAGCATCAGTTACATATACACAATGAAATCAATTAGATTGCATTGACTCTTCATCTTATCCTTTTATTTCAAAACATTTCCTTCTAATCGTCACTCGATGTTCAATCTAGTGTTTAAGTCTTGTTACGACATCTCTTTGTTCAATCAGTTTAATTACATTAAAATTCCTTTTCCTTCTCATTACATTCCACTTTAATTGACACTTGACATTCAGTTAAGTCTTTAACCTTGTCTTTATATCACCTTAGATATATAATGGTTGTTAACATTATTTTAGTTAACCTTCGTCTCGTATTTCTTTATACTTCTCTTTTAGTCGACACTTAGCATTTAGTTAAGTCGTCATAGCTTGATATTGCATTATATTAATGTATTATCTTCATTAAAGTTAATTAAATCAACTTCCATCTCATGCTTTTAAATTACTTCATTCAAACGGTTACATAACATTTAGTCAAGTTCTTACAATCTTGCATCTACATCCTTTTAAATGTATATTAGGTTAGTTAATAATTAACTTAACCTTCCTATCATTATTTAAATTTTATTTTATACTTTCAAGTTATTTCTTTTAATTGGTACTTAACATGTGGTTAAGTTCTTCACTTATGTCTCCACATCATTATCTTGCATGCTAAACTAGATTAGACCCTTGCTTGACAATCCTCAAATAGAGACTTCTTCTCGCTTAGGCTAGGGCATGGCAATGCGCAATTCTGTTGCCCAAGCCTTTAACCTTGCAAGAATTGCTACTTGTGTGAGATCGCAGAAGAGACCAACGATGCAACCATTAAGTTTTTTTCGTGGTAACTGCAAGCCATTAATGCATGCCGCAGACAACATGTAAAACTGCAGCAATAGCTCTCATTACATAGCAGTTGCCCAAATTCAAACAAAACACTACAAAATTCACAAACCTAAACATCTAAAAACTCTATAATAACATAGTTAAGCATGTTATACACCATTCTATATACAAAAACATTACATATACACAATTTTGAGGAATCAAAACCCTAGTTTTCCAAATTTCTTCAATTTTGACACTTTTAACGAATTTGATCGCCATTTAAACTCGTTTCTTAACCAATTGGCATGATTTAAACTACGTCGCTTTCGTTTCTTAACATACTAACATATTCTAACATCAAATAACAGATTATAACACATATTAAGCATGAATATTTGTACTTTCTAAAGCCATTTTTGAACAAAAACACTGTTATTTACTTTTCTCCTTATAAACCCAAATTTCATGTATTTGAACACCAACATAGACTTATAGAGGATAACTAACAGATTTAGCAAGAGAATACATACATATAAACAACATTTTCTACAACAATTCAACCAAAACCAAATTTCCAGAGAATAGAAAATTACAAAAACCAAATATTAGAATTAGGTGTAGATTATACCTTAACCCTTTGATGTTAACAAGGTTCTAGCAAATCCTTCTCAATCCTACTCCTTCTCCAACTCTCAATTCTCTGTATTCTTTCTCTCTACCTCTCTATTCTTCTTAGTTAGCCATTAGGAGAAATAAGACGCGTAATATAACTGATAGAGCCTCACCTCCCACGTACTTATCAGTTAAAAAAATAAAAAGACGTCAGTTGAATAAGCCAAAGGCCACAAGGCCTTGTTTGGCTAAGCTCATAACTCCCAAACTAGATTATTTTAATAATCTTATATTATATATTTTTTTATTTGTCACACACGCCACCAATTTTAAATAGCTTACCATTATAATAATTATAATAATTATAATTTTTATTATAATTATTCGATGATTAATAAATAATTATATATCTAATTTAATTAATAAATTAGACTTAAACATCGCTTTATTTAATATACTTATTTTCTTTAATATTAAACAACTCATTTAATTTAATTAATTCATTAAATTAAATCTTCAAAGAATAAAATTTATCTTTGCTTTAATTTAATTATCATACCCACGTAACTAAATTATTATACCACAATTTCATAAATTATTTATTTTTCTCAATAAATAAATTATTTAAAAAATTTATTTAATTCAATAAATATTTAAAATAAACTACAAAATTCATTTAATTTCTTCAATAGTTAACTTAACTATTAAACCTCACCTTCCCAATATATGATTATATATTTCTCTTCATACCAGATCACATATTCAATATATATATAGCATGTATATATACATGCTCAAACTCAAAACATCTCATAATAAGAATTTTAATTATTAAATTCCTATTTTAATAACTTATAAAAATTCGGGTTGTCACATATTTCCCCCTTATAAGGATTCCGTCCTCGGAATCAACGAAACCTCCCTTACTCGATTTTCACCAAATCTCTTTTCAAAATTTATCGTTGAATAACTTCAACACATTACCTTAATATAGGTTTTATATTCCTACTCCCATCATTATTCATAATAAATTCTTGTAAGTTTTATTTCATAACCTTTACTTAGACTCAATTATATTTGAGTATTACATATTCTTTGACCCGTTCATTATCTTTCTCTAAGGATCATTATCATATACTATATTCTCAAACTCTCGGGACATTACATTCACCCCTTCTTCTAAGAATTTCGTCCTCGAATTTTTTTTTTTTGACTTACTAATATTCATTCATTCCATTTATCAAAATAGATTTTATGTTAATATCTATTTATTCATTAGGTTCTACAACCAAATTCTTTTCTAAGAATCTTTCTAAGATCATCATATATCCTCCTCACCTCATCCTTTTTAAGAGTTTCACATTTTTCTCTTTTCGAATTTCATTTCTTTCTTGAAATTATTATGTTTTGCTTAATTTTCTCATCCTTTCCACTTTCACCTTTCAGAATAATAAGAATCTTCCACAATTGCTCAATAATTGGGAAGCGATATGAATAACAGGAATTTAAAAGATTCCAAATCATGCTGAGGGGTCATAAGACCTTGAACTACGTCCCTAGGTTATCAAGTATCTCAACTTGAACCTTTAACAGTCATAAGACTATACGGACCTTGAACTCTTCTCCAGGTTTAACAGTGCATCACCACTGTAAACCATCTTTAACAAAATGTTTAGCAATCACATAGACTGAAAACACTCTCTACAAGTACTCTAGGTGATCAGCCTATCATACCCCTATGTCGTTCACAACGTATTACATCTTAACATCGTAACGACTATATGCGTTACTTTCAAAACCATTGTCTCCGATAACATGTCCCCTTTTACAGGGTTGTTCACCTCAGCTTTTCAACATCTGAATCCGCACCAAAATAATTTGGTTTGGCATAACTTCTCAAGAAACGCTTGAATTTCATGAACATCTTTCAATATTCGCTCTAATTTGAATCAAATAGCATAGACTTCTACAACAATTCGGACATCAATCAAAATACATACACACATACATATATATATATATATATATATATATATATATATATATTCTCATATCTTAAAGAAATCTCAAAAATCTTTTTATGGCGTCATGATTATGATGTTGTCATACTACATCTCACCATAGTGGGCTGACGATCATATGATCACATCCAACACCAGGTTCCATTGCATTGATGACTCCATCGTTTATCATATCACCCGATACATATAGTTAAAATATATTTTGAAAATTTAAAAATCATCATTTTTTTTCTAGCCGAAACAAACAGCATAGATACGCGAATAATAGCACTGTTTTAAAAATTCTTTGGTTCACTAGTGTGATCCAACATTTTTCAAAAATTAAAAGTACAACCATCGGCACGAAGTCAATAAATTTCAAAAATCTAGCAAAGCTAGAAGATTTGGAAATCTAATGTCTCCATCTTTCTATCTTTGATCCATTGCTTAATAATTCTATCTATTTCCATAATCCTCAATTCTTCAATCATAGCTTATCTATACCCCAAAGATAGTTCATCAAACTTACTACACATGGAAGTTCAAGAACTTTCCCACAATAATATGAGTTTAAGAACTTATCCTAGTCGGACCATAGGCGTCCATTCATTTGAGGGGTTCAAAACATACCATATTATTGTGAGTCATTTAACTTACCATATGCATTAGTTTTAAGAACCGCACCTAATCCTAATAATATTCGACTAATCTTAATAGTTCTAACTATCAAATATACACACATGAGAAAAGAATCACCTTTTTTCGCCACATATACATTGATAGCGCGACACCAACATTCCAATGATTATCAATGTGATAAACCGAGTGCAAGCACAAAACCCTCGCCCATACAAAGGTTTTTGTACAACTCACCATCACATGAGTCCTCAATTGAAATCACCACCTAACTCTATCTTCTCTTAACTTGCTTTTTGCTTCGATAATTAATTTCCTCGTATCACATTATCTATAACTCCTCGTGAGTTTATCTCGTACTATATCATAGTACATTATCTTCATAGCATCAAGCTATAATTATTCAAACATTACTGAGACCATCTTTCTTTTATAACTTAAAGCAGATCACGTCGTGATCTTATTCTATAATCATCTCCTTAAAATTCTTTTCTTTTCGTGATCGCTTTGTTTTCGATCCTTTGTTTTACGATCCTCATTTATGATTTCATTTATGCTTTTAATCTTATAGACTTTGTCATTCATCATTATTCGTTATCTTGGCTATTGGAGTTAGGAAACTCCCATTTCTTATCTTTATATCTCTTCAAGATTCTTCTTTGAATTTTCTTGTTTATATAACAATTCTTCCTTTAAGAATTTCTAACTTCATTTATATTGCTCAACATTTCATTTCAAGTTCCACATTTTCATCATACGTATCCATTTTCTATACTTGGTACACATCGAGTCTCTAATAGTTTCAATATGGTGGTTGAGTGGTTTCCCACAAACAACCAACAAACTAGGTTCGAGTTGCTAGTTCAGATATATACCTCCGCTCTATGAAGGAATCGTTTAGCCCAGATACCATACATCAACTATTAAAGAGTACAATTGTACCATACTTAAATATAACTTTTTTTTATTCTTAACTTCTTTATCATTTCTTCTTATAGACATTGTCTATTTATTATCACCTTACATCCTTATTATTGGAGTTGGGTAACCCCACATTCATATTTCTTATAACTCTGTGAGATTCTTCTTTGAATCCTTTCACGCATGTTTTAATCCCTTCTTTATAAATTTCTTAAATTACTTTTTATTGTTCAAACTCTATTTGAGCTTATTCTTTCATTATCTTCATCTTCTTCTCTAAGGTTATAGCCTAAGGTACTCTCTACCTAAGGTTTATAACCCATCGACTTTGATACCAACCGTAATGACCCCAAAATTCATATAATTTAATTCTCAACTTTGGTCGTTAATAATAACACATCTACCTTCCGATTTTACATCATTATTCGATGTTAAACTTTATAAAAATGGAATAATTTAAACTTTTATGTCTTCTTACTTTAATTTCGAATCAAAACCTTTATCATCTACATGTCTTTGAATCAATCTTATTTTATGATTCACTTTATCATTTGTTATTATATAAAATTTTACATTTCAATCGATAACCTTTATATATCGATAACTCTAACTTTAGCTTTACAACTCAACATAAAACTATACATCATAAAACATTTAGTACATCTCATGAATCTTAATCATGGTATAAAGAAATAATAACTTTAGCTAAAATATTAATCTTTTGTATTATTTTTCGATCCACGTCATTCAAGTAGCACATAGTGTTACCTTTAATCCTTAACCTGCAAAAATGGTTATTTGCAAGGTTGAGCTCGACAGCCCAGCAAAATCTAACAGTTTTCATGCATCACATAACACATAATAACATGCTCAACATATATCTCATAACATTGGACTAACATAACATACATGTTACAGTTCATATAACAAGTATAAAGATTGAGTTCCTTACTCAATCAGCATGCTTTATTCAATCAACGTAGTCATAAGTTGACTTTAACATTTCATACTCTCAACATATATATAACACATCATGCTCTTTGCAATAAAGATTTAAAACAGTTAATCATCAAGTTCAAATAGCAAATAATAACTAAAAGACTTGCCTGATTTGTTGCTTACCAACTATAGCTTACTGCCTTGCATTCATCCTACAATAGTTTAGAAGTTCATATATACAAGCATCAGTTACATATACACAATGAAATCAATTAGATTGCATTGACTCTTCATCTTATCCTTTTATTTCAAAACATTTCCTTCTAATCGTCACTCGATGTTTAATCTAGTGTTTAAGTCTTGTTACGACATCTCTTTGTTCAATCAGTTTAATTACATTAAAATTCCTTTTCCTTATAATTACATATATTCCACTTTAATTGACACTTGACATCTGGTTAAGTCTTTAACCTTGTCTTTATATCACCTTAGATATATAATGGTTGTTAACATTATTTTAGTTAACCTTTCGCCTCGTATTTCTTTTTATACTTTCTTTTAGTCGACACTTAGCATTTAGTTAAGTCGTCATAGCTTGATATTACATTATATTAATGTATTATCTTCATTAAAGTTAATTAAATCAACTTCCATCTCATGCTTTTAAATTACTTCATTCAAATGGTTACATAACATTTAGTCAAGTTCTTACAATCTTGCATCTACATCCTTTTAGATGTATATTAGGTTAGTTAATAATTAACTTAACCTTCCTATCATTATTTAAATTTTATTTTATACTTTCAAGTTATTTCTTTTAATTGGTACTTAACATGTGGTTAAGTTCTTCACTTATGTCTCCACATCATTATCTTGCATGCTAAACTAGATTAGACCCTTGCTTGACAATCCTCAAATAGACAGACTTCTCTGCCTAGGCTCAAGGCAGTACGCAGTGCAATTCTTGCAAGCCCCAACCTTAACACTTAAGTATAGCTAGATGTGTAGTGAGACTCATAGAAGACTAACAGCGTGAGGCTTGACATTTTTTACAGGTAGTACAAGCAGCAATGCAGCACATTGCATGTCTGTAAAACTGCAAACAGCTAAGCAGCTACTACATATGTGATGCCCAATTCAAACAAAAACACTACAAAATTCATAAACCTAAACATCTAAAACTCTATAATAACATAGTTAAGCATGTTATACACCATTCTATATACAAAAACATTACATATACACAATTTTGAGGAATCAAAACCCTAGTTTTCAAAATTTCTTCAATTTTGACACTTTTAACGAATTCGATCGCCACGAACTCGTTTCTTAATCAATTGACATGATTTAAACTACGCCGCTTTCGTTTCTTAACATACTAACATATTCTAAAATCAAATAACATATTAGAACACATATTAAGCATGAAATTTTGTACTTTCTAAAGCCATTTTTGAACAAAAACACTGTTAGTTACTTTTCTCCTTATAAACCCAAATTTAATGTATTTGAACACCAATATAGACTTATAGAGGATAACTAACAGATTTAGCAAGAGAATACATACATATAAACAACATCTTCTACAACAATTCAACTAAAACCTAATTTCCAGAGAATAGAAAATTACAAAATCCAAATATTAGAATTAGGGGTAGATTATACCTTAACCTTTGATGTTAACAAGGTTCTAGCAAATCCTTCTCAATCCTACTCCTTCTCCAACTCTCAATTCTCTGCATTCTTTCTCTCTACCTCTCTATTCTTCTTAGTTAGCCATTAGGAGAAATAAGACGCGTAATATAACTGATAGAGCCTCACCTCCCACATACTTATCAGTTAAAAAAAATAAAAAGACGTTAGTTGAATAAGCCAAAGGCCAAAAGGCCTTGTTTGGCTAAGCTCATAACTCCCAAACTAGATTATTTTAATAATCTTATATTATATAGTTTTTATTTATCACACTTGCCACCAATTTAAATAGCTTACCATTATAATAATTATAATAATTATAATTTTTATTATAATTATTCTGATGATTAATAAATAATTATATATCTAATTTAATTAATAAATTAGACTTAAACATCACTTTATTTAATATACTTATTTTCTTTAATATTAAACAACTCATTTAATTTAATTAATTCATTAAATTAAATCTTCAAAGAATAAAATTTACCTTTGCTTTAATTTAATTATCATACACACGTAACTAAATTATTATACCACAATTTCATAAATTATTTATTTTTTCAATAAATAAATTATTTAAAATATTTATTTAATTCAATAAATATTTAAAATAAACTACAAAATTCATTTAATTTCTTCAATATAGTTAACTTAACTATTAAACCTCACTTTCCCAATATATGATTATATATTTTTCTTCATACCGAGATCACATATTCATATATATATATATATATATATATATATACTCAAACTCAAAACATCTATATAAGAATTTTAATTATTAAATATATACTTATGCTCAAACTCAAAACATCTCATAATAAGAAAATTTTAATTATTAAATTTTCGTATTTTAATAACTTTATATAAAATTAGAGCTTTTTTTCCAGTGCTTTTCGTAAATTACTCATAAATTTAGTATCTCGGTCGGATGTAATAGACCGTGGAATGCCATGTAAGCGTACAATCTCCTGAAAGTAGAGGTGGACGATCCGAGCAGCATCCATGGTCTTCTGACGACAACCATAAGAGAATCTGAAGCTCTTTAAGTTTGGGGCATACCTAAGACAAAGTTCATAATAACATCACACCAAGGCCTTTTAGGGACAAGTAAGGGGGTGTATAATCCCGCATTGGTAAGAACTCATTTTAACTTCTAACAAGTAGAACACCCTTTTACATAGCGATTCACATCGCTCGAGATCTTTGGCAAGTAATAGTCAGCTTTTATTAAGGCAAATGTCTTATCTCGTCCGAAGTGCCCTTCTTTGTGAAGTTCACTTATTATCTGTTACCGAAGCGAACAATCAGGAATAAACAACTAGAGTCCTCGAAACAAATACCATAATGTAAGATAAAGTCAGATTGTCGACCTTCTCGTATGTCTTGAACTATCTTACAAAAGGAAGGATCTCCTTCATACATCTCAGTGAAGACTTCAAACCCTACAATCTTGTTTCGCATAGTAGGTTGAGTTTATGTTGACCATTAATATACTTTAAGGCCTCATGATTAGTAAAAGAATGAATTCCCTTTGTATCAAATAATGATGCCAATGCTTCAGGGTCTGGACTAGGGCATAGAATCCAGATCATAAGTAGAATAGTTCTTCTTAATCCTGATAACTTTTCACCAATACCAACTCCCGATGCATCACAGTTTACTTCAAAGACCTTCTCGAAGTCAGAAAGTGCTAGTACGGGTGCTTTGGTCATCTTCTTTTTGATCAACTGAAAACTACCTTCGGCCTCCTGGGACCATTGAAATGATTTCCCTTTATGATATTCGGTGATAGGCGTAACCAACGTGCTGAAGTCTCGAATAAACTGTCTGTAAAAAGATGCTAATCCGTGAAAGCTTTTGACGTCATGTATGTTCTTCGGCGTCGGCCATGCCGAGATTGCCTTTATCTTGGTCAGATCTGTGTGAACACCTTCGATAGAAATAACAAAAACAAGGAAGGTTACTATAGTCGTGAAATAGGAACTCTTTTTCTGGTTTATAAATAATTGTTCCTTCCTCAACATTTCAAATACAGTTCAGAGGTGCTCATGATGTAATTCCAATGTTGGACTATAGATAAGAATGTCATCAAAGTAAACAACAACAAATTTTCCTATGTAAGGACGTATTACTTGATGCATAAACCTCATGAAGGTACTGGGTGCGTTGGAAAATCTGATGGGTGTAACCATCCATTCATACAAACCTTATTGTGTTTTGAAGGTTGTCTTTCATTCATCTCTAGGTCTCACCCGAACTTGATGGTGTCCACTCTTCAGGTTGATTTTTGAGAAGATTTTCGCATCGAAAAGCTGATCTAACATATAATCCAGACGAGGTATCAAAAAATGATACTGCACCGTGATCTTATTGATTGCTATATTATCCATGCACATTCTCCATGAGTTGTACTTCTTCGGCACTAATAGAGCTGGAACTGCACATAAGCTCATACTTTAACGGATGTATCCCTTCTCCATTAAGTCCATTAACTGCCTTTGTAGTTCTTCTGACTCCTTGGGGCTGATTCTGTAGGCTGGTCTGTTTGGTAGACTCGATCTTGGGATAAAATCTATTCCATGTTGAATATCTCTCAATGGTGGTAATCCCGATGGAAGTTCTTCGGGCATTAAGTCAGCGAACTCCGTTAGCAACTTCTGTACATCAGTTTATATTTCTACATTCCCATTCCCCAAACTTCTCTCACAAGGAAGCAATTCATACATTACTCCTTCATACTCAACTTCTGTTAGGAATCTTGTCATAGATAATAGGTTCGGGTTTCCGACTGTTTGAGTCGAACCAAACTCTTCCCTACGAGGTGCTAACACAACCCTCTTCCCTTTTATACTGAGGGAATAAGTATTCTTCCGACCATCATGAATGACGCTTCGATCATATTGCCAAGGTCTTCCCAATAACATATGGCAAGCATCCATTTTCCCCACATCGCACCAAGCATTATCAAAGTATTTCTTTCCGATTGAAAAGGATACTAAATAATTTTTGTCAACGGTTACTTCACTACTTTTATTCAATCAAGATAACTTATATGGTTTTGGATGCCGATCTATTTTCAAATTTAACTTTTGAACAACTTCTTCGGACACTACATTTTCACAGCTGCCACTATCAATAATCAATTTACAGACCTTTTTTGTCACTGTGCAAGTAGTGTGGAAGATATTGGTCCTCAACTAATCCTCTTCGGATTCTTCTTTAGGAGTCAGCAGATTCTTGCGAATGACTAGGGTCTCCTGACCATATCCATATAACACATATTCATCCTCGTACTCATCATATATAGGCTCTCCGAACTCATCTACTTCATCGGTCATTCCTTCTTCAATAAAAAGGTTCTTATCCTTCTGGTTAGCAGGCTTTCCGCACTCTGTTGCCTTATGACCTGGTTCTCCACATCTAAAGCACTTGATGCTAGAATTAAAAATACCCTGAGGTTGTTGTGGTGTAGTACAAAATTGCGGGGCTGGGTTTGGCTTGTTGTGGGGATTGCTCCTTGGCATCGATCTACTATTTTGTTGTTAATTTGCCTCAGGAGCTTGCTGATATGCTTCAAAAATAGTCCTAATGTGAATGGAGGCTAAGGACGTTCTACAATGGCTATGTTAATCCTCCCAAATATTGTGCCACTAGTTGTTCTTCGATATCCAATAGATCATTCCTTGCTATCAATTGGTAAAACTCTTTGGTATAATCATCCACAAATTGAGGACATTGTCTTAACATATGCAATCTCTTAAATAGAGACTGAGTATATCCAAAAGGTAGAAAGTGACTCTGCATCTTCTTCTTCATCTTCTCCCACTTGGTGATTTTAGCCTTTCCTTATCTGTCCCTTGAACGTCTCATTTGTTCCCACCAAGCAAATGCTCGGCCCTTCAGTTTGATGGCAACCAATTTTACCTTAACGTTATCTGATACCTCCTTATACTCGAAGATGCGCCCCAGCTCGTCCATCCAATCGATGAATCCTTCTGCTTGCAGTGTACCAGAGAATTCGGTAGTTCCATTCTAAAACCCAGATCACTATAAAGGTCCTTACGGTCATGCCATTCCCATATCTACCTCCTACGGCGGTAAGGGTTATCATAACTTAATTCAGAATCATAGGATTCTTCATCGTGTTCAAGATGTGGGACTTCCCCCTCTGGAACCTATCCACGACGGCCTAGGTGTGGGACTTCCTCCTTCGAAACCTGTTCACGACGACCCAGATTTTGCTCTGCTAGGCGTTGGGTTAGCTCTGTAACTTGTCTCTGTAAATCCTCAATCATCACGTCCTGGACACTTTGATCACGATGCGGGACTTCCTCAGGTGGAATCTGCCCTCCACGACCATGACCACGACCACCAATCATTAAAACCGATGAGTCTAATCCCAGAAAGATGTTTGAGCTTTGATACCAACTGACGACGAGCGAGATATTACTGCGGGATAGGTAAACAAACAAATCTACAGGAAGAAGAAAGAGGTCACCGAAAAAACATGGAGAAATCTCTCTAATGTGTATAATATATTTATCAAAATCAAGTTTTTCTCCGTGATTTCAACCTACAAGCAGGGTTTATATAGCTTAGCAAAACTTTATCTCCAAGTCACTATAGAATCTTCCTAGAGATATGGAAATAATATGGAAATAATATTCTCCTAGTGATGTGAAAAAGATTCTAACAAACTTTCTACTTTTACGGAAACAACTCCTAACAAATAACAAAATTACTAATAATAAAATATTATTAAATAAAGAACTAAATAGGAATGTTATTAATCTGTCGAACTCCCGAAGTCAGGACACCATTCTATCTCTCGAAGTTGAAGGTGATAATGTCGAAGGTGTCATCCCATCTCCCGAAGCCGAAGGTGTTAAAGCCGAAGGTGTTTAATTAATGACCTCATCATTTGTGACGATCATCTAATTCATGATATTCCAAGGCCATCAACATACTATCTGATAGCTCGATATCTTCGGTCTCGAACCATCCTGCATAATAATCTTGAAATTATAATCCCAAGACTATTAATCCTAAAATTAAATAGTCCTAATCACGTGTTTGTTTTTTATGGGATTATTCATGGGATAACTTAAAATAATCTCATGTTATGTTTATTTTTTTCAAGATTAATTAAAGTATTGGATTAAAAAATATTGTTTGTACTATTATACCCTTACCAATAATAACATATTTTAAACTTATTTATACATCAAAAAAAATAATATTTATTAATTATATATACACCCCTACCACTAGCCCCCCACTCCAACCCACTGCACCCCTACCCCACACCCATACACCGCCCACGCCTATCCTCTACCCCAACCCCACCCTCACCCTCCCCTCATCCCCAAAAAATAATATTTACTGATTATGTATACCCCCCACCCTCACCCCATCCCCACCCCCCACCCCCCCAAAAAATAATATTCTTGAATATGTATACACCCCCACCCCACCCTCATAACCCACCCCCAAAAAATAATATTTACTAATTATGTATACACCCCTACTGTGACGCCCCCAAAATAGGTATACATCACCCATTCTGAGTCGCCAAATACATGATACAAAAATCAAATACAAACTTCTTTTATACAATACGACAAACGCGTAGCTGAGAGTTTTTACACGGATATTTTCTTCTAGACAATATCCAAACTCAAATGGAGTCCTCATTACATTTATTATCACACTAATTCATAGAATAGTGAGGACTACTATAACCACCATCTCGGACCATCACTCTGTTCCCCGACTAGTCCTGGCTACGTTCTCATTTCCCGAAGAGAACAATGAAAGCAAAAGGGTGAGCTCAACTAGCCTAGTAAGAAATATTATGACTAAGATAATGCAGAATAAATTATCGTTAGCTTTCAACAGTGTTAAACTGATAATAACAACAAGTTTAACTGCAGCGGAACAAGCAATCCATTAGAAGAGTCAATTAGAGCCTGATATCTACTATCTTCTATGATTTAAAAAGTTTATCATCAACTTTATCGTAGAGACTCAGCTCAAAAAATAATCCACATCACTGAATTATCCATGCACTACGGGCCAAGGATATTCATTAGTATCACGTCCACAAATTATCCATGCACTACGGGCTAAGGATATTCGTGTAATCACCAATGGTCATGATCATGCCAACAACTGTCCATCAATGCACTACGGAATGAGGACTTTTATCATTTGTAACATTACATGTCATGATTATACAGAATGATCCCTGGTCATAATCATACCAATCAACAGTCCAGCTATGCACGTAAGCCAAAGATGACTTTCATCACAATATAAGCATGAGGATGATGTCAATGATATAAGAATTCAGTTAAAAGAAAGCAAAGGATAAATTTTTAAAGATTTATAATTTAATTTATCCATAATTCAATAATGTCCAAATTGTCAACATGATACTGCTTTGTGGAGTAAAATTCAAGAATAATATTGTATCAAAAATGATTTGGACAGAAAAGAAATCAATTTTTGTCATGAATAGTACTCTGGGTGAATAGTACCCTGTGAATAGTACTTCGTGAATAGTACTCCATGAATAGTACCCCGTGAATAGTACTTCATGAATAGTACTCCATGAATAGTACTTTGTGAATAGTATCTCGTAAATAGTACTCCGACATGAAAAGCTTAAAATTTAACAAGAATGTTCAGAAAAATATCCTTGTGAACGATACTAGATGAATCACAAATTTCAAGGATATTCTACTAATTTCATGGAGTATAGAAGCAATACTTTAACAAAATGAATGTAGAATTAGGAATACAAAACGAAATAGTATTACTTACATACTACAGAGTATGGAAGAAAATATTATTTCATACAAATATTGAACAAAAATAATATCCTTTACCTTAGTAGAAGGCTGGATACTACAATAGTGAAGTAGCAGAATACTCTTCTTCTTCCTCTCTATAGTTTCTCTCTCTATAATTGCTCTTGTGAGTCTTAGTGAATTGGTGAGAATGAAAGAAGAATGAGCTTCTATTTTTAGGAAAACATAGTTTTGATAATTACACGATTAGGGGCTGAAATTATTACAGTATAATACCTTCATCTATACCTCTATTTTTAATATAGTCCTTCAAGTATTATCAATATTGCACCACCTCCCCTAACAGTACATGCATTTGAATCAATAGTTCCATACATATGAACCAACAGTAATTTGCATGTGAACTAATAACAATTAATTGCTCATCTTTCCAATTAATTGCCCGTTTGGTCAATAAAACTAGGCAATCACAGAAATACCTCCTTTAAGGGTAATTGGTTCACGTAAGAATTAAAGAAAACTAAATGAACAAACATCTTCAATCAACACGAACTTAATTATCATTAATATTATAACTCACAATATTTAACAATCAGATCATTTCCAAGAAAGAGAGGGCTTTCCGATAAGGATTTCTCCCTATTGGCGCGTAATTAGGTGACCAAACCCCTTTCCTCAACAGAAATTTCTAGACATCGTCAATAATGCAAATAATAATATGAATAACTTTGTCGTCTCAATTATTGATTTAATAATATAAAATATTGTGCAGATGATATTGTGACAATAATTGAATCAATAATATGAGAGATACTATGCATCAATTACTGTAGGAATAATTGAGTATAACTGAGTGACTTCTCATGTAAGCATCAATAATCAAAGATACTGTACAATACCGTATGCTACTATGAAACCACGCGTATTACTGTACTTTTATCACCGGGTATTTCAACAGTTTAATGGTAAAACTTTCACTGTTATTTTAAAAAAAGATATTTTTGTCGTTTTCTAACTACGAAAATACTTCCATTATGGGGTCCACCAATGATTGTGTCGTTGTACGAATATTCCCTGTTAAAACGAATATTCCCCGACAAATCGAATATTTTATAACAACTTGCTTACTTTGCAAAATTTGTAAATATTACCCACAACTATAATGTTATATCAAATCCACACCATAATATTCAAAAATATATTTTGAGAAAAAAATTAATCTTTATTCATAAAAGTTGGGGTCTTACAACATCCCTTTCTTATGAAATTTCGTCCTCAAAATTAGGGTATGTACCTGGTATATCGAAGAGGTGAGGATACCTTGACTTCATTTCAGATTCTAACTCCCATGTTATTTCCTCAACATCGTGGTTTCTCCACAAAACTTTGACTTGAGGTATAACCTTAGAGCGTAGAATATGATCCTTCTTATCCAAGATTTTAATAGGTACCTCTTCATACGTTAAATCTTCCGCTATCTCATCTGGTTCTAACTCAATAATGTGGTTTGGGTCTTCCACATATTTATGTAACATGGATATGTGAAAAATGTTATGAACACGAGACATACTTGGCGGTAAGGAGAGTCTATAAGCCATAGTTCCTACTCGATTGAGGATTTCAAATGGGCCAATGAACCGAGGATTGAGCTTTCCTCTCTTTACAAATCTTGTAACTCCTTTCCATAGAGCAACACGTAACAACACATGATCTCCAACATTGAATTCCACGTCCTTTCGATGAAGATCAACATAACTCTTGTGTTGATCTTGTGAGATTTTTATACCTTGCCGGATAATTTGAATTTTCTCCATTATCATGCATACCAAATCCGGTCCCAATAACGTTGCTTCACCCACCTCGTCCCAGTATACTGGAGAACGATACTTTCTTCCACACAATGTCTCGAATGGAGCCATGCCAATACTTTCTTGATAACTGTTGTAGGAGAATTCCACTAATGGTAAGAACTTGTCTCAACTTCCTTTGAAGTCAAGGACACAGAATCTTAATAAATCTTCAAGAGTTTGAATAGTCCTCTCTGACTGCCCATCCGTTGAGGATGATACCGAACTAAATCGTAAATTCGTGCCCATAGCTTTTTGCGAACTAACCCAAAATCGTGAAGTGAATCTTGGGTCTCGATTAGAATGTAAGGTTTTGTGAAAATCAAAGTACCAATCAAATTGCAAAAATAGCGGAAGCAAAGTAAAATTAGATTTTAAAATTTTTCACAAACCAATTGCCCGGATCATCTTTTATGCATATTATTAGTTAAAATGAAGAACAAGAAGTTATGGAATCATACCCTTGTAGATACGAGCTTCCACAGGTATGAGTTCAACTTCTACTTCTCCGCGATCTCCTTGAATCTCTGGGTAGATTCCTTCCTTTGATCAATGTTAGCCACCCAAGTGTGTGGTCTCTAGAGGTGATCCACCAAGGAAGAAAAATTTTCAAGAAGAAGAGTGAATTGGCTCAAACCCTAGTTTTTCCTATCTCTATAGAAAAAGGGGCGTACTCTCCAACTTTTTGGAATTACGTATATTTAATATCTAATATAAGACTCATCTTATAAAGATATCAGGTAACCCTATTTAATTAAAATAAGGTATTAATTATTTAATTAAACTCTTTTAATTAAATAGGCTCCCTAATCTTATTAGGGATAATTAATTAAACTCCTTTAACTAATTTTATCTCCTAATCCTATTAGGAATAAATGAGAGTACTTATATTAAATTAATTTCTAAACTCTTTTAGAAATTAAAATAATAATAATTTTAATAAGACTCCTCTTATTAATTTATATTTAATATTTTCAAAATATTAAATAATAAATATTAAGCTATTTGATTTATTTTATCACCATAGATTAAATTAAATATACTTAATATATTATTATGATTATACCATTAACTTCTTAAATAATTATTCTTCCTTTTATGGTGTGACCCTTTAGGTTCTCCATATTAAACTGGTTGTGAATAAATCAATTAGAAAAATTCTAATCTTATTTAAATAAATAAATTAAACTATTAATTTATTTAAATAAATAATATTTATTTTACAATAGGGATAAGCCTCCCTAGCGATCAACGACTTTTAAGATAATATAGATTTCAACATTGATCATAAAAGAACTTTTGAGTAAATAGTTACCGTACAATTCAATCCTTCCACCATACAATGTCCCAATTAAATATAAGACATGAAATTACTGTCAAGTCTTATTTTATTTAATTATATGTATTTCAATTCCCAAATGCACAACTCCTAATGAATGCAAATTAGAAACTACTTTCTAATTTCATTCCACCTTGGCCAAGGATTCCTGGGTTTTCATTTATCGAATCATATATGACATTTCTCTTCTTTTACTAGAAGTGATAGATTCTTTATTGATCATTCATTATCTCTATATATAACTTATTACACTCAAGCATACCCTTTGATATACTCTAAGTCTTAAGGAATAAGTCAAAGTGTAATTCATTATATATAAGATACTATGATGATCTCAAGTCTAAGGATCATTTGTACTACTATCACTATAGGAATTCCTCTTGACAGGCAAGTAAAACTCCATTAGGTATTCCTTAGCGAGTCACGTTCAGTGAACTTATTCTCTAATAAGTACCTACATACTTATTTTAGTGTGTCCACACAAATGATGATGAAATTAATCATCCTCATCCAATGAGCAAGAAATGTACGTACCAATCGGATTCCCTAATCCCCTGTTTAGTAATCCATTGATTGGGAACATTTTAGTTTTAAGCTGTCTAAAAATTTAGATCTCATTAGCATGATCTCATCATGATTCTAAAAGCATTGCTTAAAACTATGTGTTTATCACATATTATTAAAATAACACCATGTAGATAATTATATGCCTTTAATAAATAATTCTTTTATTAATAAATAAATAAGATTGATTACAAAGTATATGCTTTATCATCATACATGATTGGCTTGTATGCATACTACTTTCAATCTCCCACTTTCACTAAAGCCAATCGTTGTGGTATGTAACGCCCGAGAAAATTAGATTTTTATGAGAATTAGATTTTTATTTGATTATGTGGATTAAATGAATTTAATTGATTATTTATGCGAGTAAGCTATTTAAAGGTCGTTATATGACCTAGAATGTGCGGACGTGGGTAGGATTCTGGCTATGTGGTAGAATTAAAGTGTTTGAATCATAAGCGTTTAAGAAAGTTTAAGAGAAGAAAACCAATAAGCATTTATTTGGTTGTTGATGGACAAATTGAAAACCATCATAGGTTATGTGCATCTTGATTGGTTAGGATGTAGATGATGAATCAATGGAGTTGTTCCACTTGATTTGGTGTATAGAAAATGAGTAACGAAGTTATGGATAAATTTCTGAGATTAGGCGTTGAACGTTGAAAACGTAGAAATCACAGATTAGTAGTCATAAGTTGTCATGTAACTCAGAAACCTTGGTTTTCGATGGCATAACGTAGCATAACGTATTTGAGAGTTGTGGACTCAAGAATTGTCGAAATCTGACTTAGAACGAAGAAACGAGCTATGAACGTTCACGAACGTTTATCATTTTCGTAATAATGAACTAATTGGTGAATTCCAAGGTAAAAGATTCAACAGTGAAATATTTTCTGATGAAATCGTAGAGCATGTGATTTGTGATCTAATGACTTTTGAATGAGCCAAATCGGAGTTATAACGAATAATTTATGAGCCCGGGAAGTTCATTAAAGCAAGAAACTGTAAAAATTTTCTGAGGTTAAGGGTCCGCGCCGCAACGCGACCCATGGTGTTATGGTCGGTGCTGCACCGCGAGGCTAGAAGATGAGATACTGGAGAGTGGTGCCATAACACGATCTCTAGTACTGAGAGTGGCGCCGCAATGCCAACATTAGGTGAAGCACATAGAGGAAAGATTATGAATGTAAAGGGAAAGTAAATTGATAATGGTGAATCATATCAATACTAAACCTAAAGTAACATCAATTAAGATGTTGAAAACTTTAATTTAACGATTAAAGGTTGAAAGAAAGATTAATTGAACGTAAGTTATTAATAATGAAACGATGAACGATAATGAGCCGTAAGAGCAGATAAATATTTGAAACGAGTTTTCTTAATGAAATAAGTACGATTAAGTATATGAAATGAAAGATAGTTAAGTAATGATGAATTAATTACTTAATTAACTTAAAGTAGCATCCTCGATGATGACTATAACGTTCAGAATTACAACTAAAAGTTGTTAACGATTATGTGAACGTGAACGATATTCAATAAGTGTACTTAATCAATGACGATCGAGTTTCGGTTAGTAACGTAAGAACGTTAGTAAGCTATAAGAAAGATTAATAATTCGAATTGACCTTTTTTAATGAAATAAATTCACTTAAGATATAGAAGAGAAAGAAGTTGGTAAGAACAATGTAATACGATAAACCGTAACCAGTGATAAAAAATCTATTTAACAATTAGATTGAGAATAAGGGTAAGATACGTTAGGAACCATGCATGTTTGTTCATGACCTAATATGGTATGTTATGTGGTTGTGTATTGTAGAGACTGTAAAGAACAAGAATTGTTGAATATTTATTTGAAGACGCTTGAAGGCATGTTTTCTTAATGCTTGTCAAACCTTCGTGTTAGCCAGGTTTTCTGTGATTCACGTTATGAGATGCATGAATTGTTTTACGAAAGGGTCGATGCCAGTTTTAACTTGGCTAGGCTAATCTTAAAAGATTGATTGATTTATTTAGAAGTCTTTCAATATAGAATTTATAACGCTATCCTACGCCAATTGTTTGGTACGAATTCAAGGTAAGCCTGAGTATGAATAAACAAATGTATTTTACATCGATTATTCGATGGGCACGCACGGTTGCCAAAACTTAAACGTAAATACGTTTAACGGATGAATGTTGATCAACATAGAGTACTATAGGCTGATCACCTAGAAGTGCTTGTAAGAAATATCAGACTTACGGTCTTAGTACCGGGTTGTCCTTTTTTTATGAATAAAAACTAATGAGAATGTTCATGGTCTGTTGACCTACTCAGAATTTCTAAGCTACTATATGTACTTCAAAATTATTTTATGAAATGAGAAGTGTTATTCAATGTTTCATAGTACTTCATAACTATTGTTTAGTTATTGAAGAATAATCATATGATTCTTGAAGTGGTATTTATATAATATATTGTTAGACTTGCTAAGCTAGTTATGTTCACTTCTTGCTTGATTCATATGATTGCAGCTAAGGTCGAGCGAACCGAGGGTTCTAGTAAAGATAAAGGCAAGGCGAAGATGAATGATTAGTTTATCTTATAATAGACTAGTAAGTTGTATGTATCATATTATGATGAACAAAGAATGTAATGGTTTCAGAACCTGGGGAATGGATTTATTACTATTATTGTAATAAGAATGTAGTTAATATACTCATTATGATGTTGTTTCAATGGAATGAATGTATAGTAATGAGTACAGTGTAGCACCATCTGTCGAGTTAGAAGATACCTGGATTTGGGGGCGTCACAGGTTGGTATCAGAGTATTAGGTTATAAAACTTAAGGGGGGAAGAACCTTAGGCTAATAACCTCATTAGTAGATAAGAAGTAGGAGCGAATGAAATCTAGTTAAATGAGTTAATAAGGTATTGAGGAAACTTAGTACCGAAAGATTTAAAAGATGGAAATTAAGCCTAAATAAATTAAATGTGATTTGTGCTTATACTATTGTGTATTATGTACTAATCAACATGTTATGTGTTATTGTAGATGTCCATCGATAACTTCATGTATAGAGATATATTGGTCGATGTGGATGGGGAGATGGAGGTAGCATCGTTTAATACGGTGGTACCTGCACTAGAGCCAACACCTCCAGAGGCAATGAGTGTATTGTATCTGGCAGTGCTTGACCAGAATGTGCGATTGCACACTATTGTGTAGAACTAGAGGAAGGAGATTAGTGACCTCCATGAAGCTAAGGTGTCTGCAGAAGTAGATTTTGAGATTGAGCATGATGAGAAGGTGCTCATGAAGGATAAGGCGACATATTGTAAGAATGTGGCCGATGAGCTTCGTAAAGAATTGGGGGAGAAGGACCAGAAAATAGCACGGATGTCTTACATCCATGAGAGTGCTCATAAGGATTTCAAGCTAAAAATTTCATGTTATTCCATTGAGCTAGGACAGACTCGACATACTATTAGTCGGGATATTGTAGCGAGTATTGCGAATGAAAAACATGAGGATGCTGTTATGCATTATTAGAAGTTTAGAGTTATAAATATGTGTGTAGTGACATAAAACCCTCTTTTGTATAAAAAGGGTAGTCTTTTTATAAATCCCAACTTTTGTGAAATTCAATCTCGGGATAGGAATGTGATAGCTTTGGCTATAGAATCAAATTGTAAATAGTGTGAATGATGAAGCATATGAATATAACGAAGTTTTATTAAATGTGCTTTGTTGTGGTATGAGTTATTATTGTGGAATGATAACTAAGTAAGCAAATAGATAATCGTGAAACATTATTTATTTAATCAGCATAATGCCGTCAAGGAGAAGACAACATAATCATGAAGCAGAATCACATAACGATAATCAAGGGAGTCAAAACAACCCTATACAAGAGTTCGTTAATTTATTAACGGCTGCATTTAATCAAATCGGGGGTAGAGTTCCCGCAAGTTCTAGGGTAACTAGAATAACTACCTTTAAGGAATTTAAAAGCATAGGTCCGCCGGAGTTCAAAGGAACTACAGACCCAATTGAGGCCCAGACATGGGTAAAGGAAATAGAGAAGGCGTTTGTTATTACAAACGTAGGGGAGGCGCAAAAGACTTCTTTTGTGTCTTACATGATGAGGGGAGAAGCCAACCTTTGGTGGGAGGTTCACCAAGGTGGGGCTAGAACAGATGCGGTAACGTGGGAACAGTTCAAGAAGGTATTCTTCGAGAAATATTTCCCTACAAGCATACAAAGGAGGATGGAGATTAAGTTCCTAGAACTTAAACAAGGGGACATGACGGTTCCCCAGTTCGTGGCTAATTTCAATGAATTGGAAAGGTTTGCTCCACACCAAGTGGAAACTGAGGAGAGGAATGCTCGTAGGTTTGAGCAGGGCCTGAAACCCTGGCTCTATAGTAAGATTTTTGTGTTTTAGAGTGCTTCGTACGGAACCATTCTGGAGAAAGCAATCATCGTGGAGGGTGGTAGTGAGGCTTTGAGCTAATACCACAAAGAGAGAAAGAATAAGAGCAAAGGAGAGGGAGTACCCAAGGTTGAAGGAGCTAGTGGTAGTGGTAGTATGCCCAAGAGGAAGAATTTTAACTTCGGGAATACCGGAGTGGAAAAAGAGGATCCTAAGCGTAGGATCGAAGCATGCAAGACATGCAGAAAGACTCATCTAGGAGTCTGTCTGAAGGGGAAATTGGTTTGTTATAACCATGGACAGGAGGGTCAAATATCACCCAATTGTCCTAATCCTAAGAAAAACCATAACTATTTTGTTCGTGGGTCGATGGACCACATGGCAAGAAATTGCCCAAAGAAGGGGTCGGAGGAGAGTAAGGGTGCTAGTAGTGGTAAGTTAGCCATTACTAGATCACCATTATCGGGTAGACGTACGACCCATAATTTTAATATGACTGTCCAAGGTGCGGTTGCATCAGCGGATGTAGTAACTGGTATTACTCTAGTCAATAAAATGAATGCTTATGTGCTGTGTGATTGGGATGATACTTGTTCTTTTATAGCATATGAATTTGCTAAGTGATTAGGTTCATTCCTTTCATGAATACCTTTAAACGTTAAGGTAGAGAATAAGGAAATAATTTTCGTTGAACATATTCATGGGAATTATTTCATGAATGATAGAGGTAAGCAAGTATTGGTAGATAAGTACCAATAAGGTTGAGAGAATTTAAAGTAATTCTCAGTATGAAGTTGTCTAACCATGACACAAGCTAAGAGGATATTGAGGAAGAGGTGTATAGAATACCTGTGCCAGGATGTGACACCCAGGGAGTGGGAGCACCGGTATTGTTTGTAAAGAAAAAGGGATGAGTCATTACGATTGCGTATCAACTATCGTGAGTGGAACAAGTTAGCAATTAAGAATAATTACCCATTGCATAGGATCGATGATCTATTTGATCAGTTGAAATGGGCAAAGAATTTTTCTTAGATAGATTTGTGTACGGGGTATCGTTGGTTGAAAGTAAGGAATAAGGAGGTACCTAAGACGACGTTCAGAACTCGTTATGGTTATTACAAGTTTTTGGTTATGTCGTTTGGGTTGACTGATGCACTGAAGCTAGACTTTTTGTAAGGGGCGCCGAGCAAGTCGGTGGCAAATTGATAGGTACTCTTGTGAGGTGCTATGGTTGAAAGTACTATTAGCGTCATAGAGTGTTTAAATGATATTTGGGAAAGTTTGTCGTAATGGTCATTGGTGATATTCTAGTCTATTTTAGGACTCCAGAAGATCATGCTGAAAATTTGAAGATAGTGTATGAAACACCATGGAGGGAGAAGTTGGATATGGAATTCACTAAGTGTGAATTTTGGCTTAAAATATATACATATTTTAGGACATGTTATTGATAAGTAAGATGGGAATGAGAAGTGAGAAAAATAGTTTCGAGAACTAAAAGCGAATGTTATGTGAGGCACTGTATTATCTTTATCGATGATATGAGGAACTTTATAATTTATAGGATGCTTCAGGCATAGAGGATGGGGTTGCGTGCTCTCATGTAGCATGGCATGGTCATTGTGTATGCGTCACGTCAGTTAAAGGATTATGAGAAGGTTTATCCTACTTATGATCTAGAATTGGCAGCTATAGTTTTTGAATTAAAAATATGGAGAATTTATTTATACGAGGAGAAGTGTGAAATATACACGGACTATAAGAGTCTGGAATATATCTTCACACAGAAAGAGTTGAATATGACGTAGAGAAGGAGGTTAGAATTGATAAAGGATTATGACTATGATATCTTATATCATTCAGGGAAGGTAAATGCAGTAACCGATGTGTTAAGTAGAAAGGGTAGGGAAAAGCTATCAATGTTAACGACTCAGAATAAGTTAATAATAAAGATGGCGAGAACGGAGTAAGGAGTTAATTTACGGAATGAAGCGGTAGAAATGTTATTCACAATGTAGACTCAATCCACGAAAATGGGACGAGTTAAGAAAGTACAACTAGGTAACGAGGAGTGCGAGTAAATGAAGAAGAGGATGAAGGATGAAGAGAAGATCAAGTATCATCTCGTTTTAAAGGAGGATTTTGAGTTCCAAATAATTCTGAGTTAAAAGAAGAACTAATAAGAGGGAGATAGCGCATTATGTTAGTAAGTGATTAACTTCCAATTCAGATTATTGATAGGGAGGAACAAGACTTAAGAAATAAGATATTACCTTCGGTGAAGGTGAATTGGAGGAACCACAATGCCGAAGAAGAAATGTGGGAACACGAGATTATAATGAAGGAAGATGTTCCTCATTTGTTTATGTAATTGTAGCGAGATTCTGGGGACACAATCCTTATAAGGGGGAAGGATGTAACGCCCGAGAAAATCAGATTTTTATGAGAATTAAATTTTTATTTGATTATGTGGATTAAATGAATTTAATTGATTATTTATGTGAGTAAGTAAGTTTGAAATTCCAAGAAACGCGTAATGATATAATTATAAGACGAGATGGAATATCCAATAATATTTCAGTTATGGCAAACGAAGTTTTCGCTTGCGGACTTAAAGCCTAAGGGTTGGGGAAAGTGATTTCCGAGAAGGAAATGAAATGCGTATAATAATTAGGGTTATTATACGTGTGATATATGAGTATGATAAAAATTAGTATAAGAGTATAGTACGAGGATTAATACGACGTATAATACGAATATCGTACGAATACTATACGAAGAGAATACGAGAATTGTACGAGTAAAATACGAATAGTTCTTAATGGACTTTAGTAAGTGGACTTTGTCATTATCCAATTGGACTTGGATTATGCCAAGCCCAATGTTAAGTAGAGTCAAGCCCAAATTTATGTTAAGACAAGCCCAAGATATGCCCAATAAGAATTAATGCTAAGGCCCAAATTAAGAAACTAAACCGCGGATCGAACCGATGGGTTACCGGATGGTTAAAACCCATGGGTGACCTAAAGTGGTGGCCAAGTAAAGTGCTTATACTTGGTGGACAAGTAAAGTGCTTATACTTGGTGGCTAAGTAAAGTGCTTATTACTTAGTGGTTAAGCAAATGAATAGTAAGGAGGTAACTTAATAACCATTATAACCTTCATTTGGTTTGCCTTTATAAGAGAAGCTAGGTTGGGTTATTTCATTATTTCACCAACTCTAGATAATATTGAGAGAGAGAAAAGAGCTTTAACACATAATCAAGAGCAATCCAAAGCAAAACATACATGCTTTAGTCAAGAACGCGAAGAACGTTAAGGTAATATACGTAAACCTAAGTTTTTGATTTTTTTAGATTTCTTTTTAGTAGAGAAGTATGAAATGGTGGAGCATGTATGATAAGGAGTAATAAAGATGGCTAATAGTGAATTAAAACATTGATAAGCCATGAACAATTAAGAATTATAAGCGTTTATTTGGTTGTTGATGGACAAATTGAAAACCATCATAGGTTATGTGCATCTTGATTGGTTAGGATGTAGATGATGAATCAATGGTGTTATTCCATTTGATTTGGTGTATAGAAAATGAGTAACGAAGTTATGGATAAATTTCTGAGATTAGGCGTTGAACGTTGAAAACGTAGAAACCTTGGTCTTCGATGGCATAACGTAGCATAACGTATTTGAGAGTTGTGGACTCAAGAATTGTCGAAATCTGACTTAGAACGAAGAAACGAGCTATGAACGTTCACGAACGTTTATCATTTTCGTAATAATGAACTAATTGGTGAATTCCAAGGTAAAAGATTCAACAGTGAAATATTTTCTGATGAAATCGTAGAGCATGTGATTTGTGATCTAACGACTTTTGAATGAGCCAAATCGGAGTTATAACGAATAATTTATGAGCCCGGGAAGTTCATCAAAGCAAGAAACTGTAAAAATTTTCTGAGGTTAAGGGTCCGCGCCGCAACGCGACCCATGGTGTTATGGTCGGTGTGCACCGCGAGGCTAGAAGATGAGATACTGGAGAGTGGTGCCATAACACGATCTCTAGTACTGAGAGTGGCGCCGCAATGCCAACATTAGGTGAAGCACATAGAGGAAAGATTATGAATGTAAAGGGAAAGTAAATTGATAATGGTGAATCATATCAATACTAAACCTAAAGTAACATCAATTAAGATGTTGAAAACTTTAATTTAACGATTAAAGGTTGAAAGAAAGATTAATTGAACGTAAGTTATTAATAATGAAACGATGAGCGATAATGAGCCGTAAAGCGATAAATATTTGAAACGAGTTTTCTTAATGAAATAAATACGATTAAGTATATGAAATGAAAGATAGTTAAGTAATGATGAATTAATTACTTAATTAACTTAAAGTAGCATCCTCGATGATGACTATAACGTTCAGAATTACAACTAAAAGTTGTTAACGATTATGTGAACGTGAACGATATTCAATAAGTGTACTTAATCAATGACGATCGAGTTTCGGTTAGTAACGTAAGAACGTTAGTAAGCTATAAGAAAGATTAATAATTCAAATTGACCTTTGTTAATGAAATAAATTCACTTAAGATATATAAGAGAAAGAAGTTGGTAAGAACAATGTAATACGATAAACCGTAACCAGTGATAAAAAATCTATTTAACAATTAGATTGAGAATAAGGGTAAGATACGTTAGGAACCATGCATGTTTGTTCATGACCTAATATGGTATGTTATGTGGTTGTGTATTGTAGAGACTGTAAAGAACAAGAATTGTTGAATATTTATTTGAAGACGCTTGAAGGCATGTTTTCTTAATGCTTGTCAAACCTTCGTGTTAGCCAGGTTTTCTGTGATTCACGTTATGAGATGCATGAATTGTTTTACGAAAGGGTCGATGCCAGTTTTAACTTGGCTAGGCTAATCTTAAAAGATTGATTGATTTATTTAGAAGTCTTTCAATATAGAATTTATAACGCTATCCTACGCCAATTGTTTGGTACGAATTCAAGGTAAGCCTGAGTATGAATAAAAAAATGTATTTTACATCGATTATTCGATGGGCACGCACGGTTGCCAAAACTTAAACGTAAATACGTTTAACGGATGAATGTTGATCAACATAGAGTACTATAGGCTAATCACCTAGAAGTGCTTGTAAGAAATATCAGACTTACGGTCTTAGTACCGGGTTGTCCTTTTTTATGAATAAAAACTAATGAGAATGTTCATGGTCTGTTGACCTACTCAGAATTTCTAAGCTACTATATGTACTTCAAAATTATTTTATGAAATGAGAAGTGTTATTCAATGTTTCATAGTACTTCATAACTATTGTTTAGTTATTGAAGAATAATCATATGATTCTTGAAGTGGTATTTATATAATATATTGTTAGACTTGCTGAGCTAGTTATGTTCACTTCTTGCTTGATTCATATGATTGCAGCTAAGGTCGAGCGAACCGAGGGTTCTAGTAAAGATAAAGGCAAGGCGAAGATGAATGATTAGTTTATCTTGTAATAGACTAGTAAGTTGTATGTATCATATTATGATGAACAAAGAATGTAATGGTTTCAGAACCTGGGGAATGGATTTATTACTATTATTGTAATAAGAATGTAGTTAATATACTCATTATGATGTTGTTTTAATGGAATGAATGTATAGTAATGAGTACAGTGTAGCACCATCTGTTGGATTGGAAGATACTTGGATATGGGGGCGTCACATGGTATCTCATATCCATCTTCTCTAAGTGACGATTAAACTGTTGTTGTGTTAACGCTTTAGTAAATGGATCTGCAATATTGTCTTGAGAGTCCACATGCTCCAGGGTGACGTCTCTTCTTTTAATGATCTCTTTAATTAAATGAAACCGCCGCAACACGTGTTTTGATTTCTGATGAGACCTGGGTTCAAAACTTGAGTTTGGGTCCACAGGTCCACATGCTCTGGTGTTGTCACAGAATAAAGGTATTGGTCCTGTAATGCTAGGAACCACACCAAGTTTGGTAATGAACTTCTTCATCCAAATAGCTTCCTTTGTAGCTTCACTTGCAGCTATGTACTCTGCCTCTATCACTGAATCAACAACTGTTTACTGTTTGGAACTCTTCCAACTCACTACGCCACCATTTAAGGTAACACATACCCCGAAATGGATTTACTGTCATCTTGGTCCGTTTGAAAACTTGAGTTTGTGAAGCCCTCTATTTCAATTCAGACCCACTATAGACAAGAAATACATCCTTAGTTCTTCTTAAGTACTTTAGGATATTTTTCACTACCTTCGAGTGTTCTTCTCCTGGATTCGACTGATATCTGCTTGTTACACTAAGTGCATGAGCAACATCTAGTCTAGTACATATCATACCATACATGATAGATCCTATTGCTGAAGCATAATGAATCTTACTCATACGGTCTCTCTCTTCAGGTGTCTTTGGGGCCTGTTTCTTGGAGAGATGTATTCCATGGCTCATCGGCATGAGACCTCTTTTGGAATCTTCCATGCTAAACTTCTTTACCATCGAGTCAATGTACGTTCCTTGGGATAAGCCAAGCATCCTTTTAGATCTATCTCTATAGATCTTTATCCCCAAAATATAGGATGCTTCTCCCAAGTCCTTCATGGAGAAGTTTTTAGATAACCAGATTTTAATTAATTGTAACATAGGAATATCAATCCCTATCAGTAATATATCATCAACATATAATACAAGGAATGAAACAGCGCTCCCACTAACCTTCTTGTACATACATGGTTCATCCTCATTTTTGATAAAATCAAACTCTTTGATTGTCTCATCAAAATGGATGTTCCACCTACGAGAAGATTGCTTCAATCCATAAATGGATCGTTATAGCTTACAAACTTGATTTGTTCCAACCTTTGAAATAAATCCCTCTGGCTGTGTCATATACACATCCTCCTCAAGTTTCCCATTGAGGAAGGCTGTTTTCATGTCTATCTGCTAGATTTCGTAGTCATGGTAAGCTGCAATCACAAGCAAAATCCAAATGGACTTGAGCATTGCTACTGGTGAGAAGGTTTCATCATAGTCAACTCCTTGTCTTTGTTTGAGACCTTTTACGACCAGTCTGACCTTATAGGTCTCTACCTTGCCGTCTGCTCCAGTCTTTCTTTTAAAGACCCATTTACACCCAATAGGCTTAATGCCTTCAGGTGGTGAAACCAAAGTCCATACTTAGTTTTTATACATGGAGTTCATCTCGGATTTCATGGCTTCTTGCCACTTCTCTTAGTCTTTACTACTCATAGCCTATTCGTAATTCAATGGATCATCATCATTTATGATGTGTACCTCATCGTCATCCTCTATGACAAGTCCATACCTATCAGGTATCTTCAGTACTCTTCCAGATTTACGAATAGGGTTTGGTACAGAAGGAATCTCTACTTAGTTAGGTACCTGACTTTGATCTGTAGTATTTTGTGGTTCTTGAGCCTCTTCAAGATATATCTTACTCCCACTAACCACTTCAAGGATAAACTCCTTTTCCAAGAAGGTAGCATATTTCGCAACAAACACATTTTGATCAGTTGGATGATAGAAATAATACCCTGATGTTTCTTTAGGGTATCCCACAAATCTACATTTGTCAGATCTAGTCTGTAGCTTAACGTTTTCAAACTTTTTGACATAAGCTGGACAACCCCAAGTCTTAACATGCTTAAGATTTGGTTTCCTCCCTGTCCATAACTCATATGGGGTCTTGGGGATGGATTTTGTAGGTCCTTGTTAAGTAGGTATACAGCCGTTTTTAGGGCATATCCTCAGAAGGAAACTGGAAGGTTGGTAAAGCTCATCATGGATCGAACCATGTCCAACAATGTTCGATTTCTCCTTTCAGATACACCATTCATCTGTAGTGTCCCTGGTGGAGTCCATTGTGAGATTATACCATTTTTTTTGAGACAATTGAGAAACTCACCACTTAAGTATTCTCCTCCTCGATCAGATCAAAGAATTTTAATACTCTTACCAGTTTGCTTCTCTACTTCATTTCTAAACTCTTTGAACTTTTCAAATGTTTAAATACATATATTCAAATCTTGAGTGATCGCCAGTGAATGTAATAAAATAAGAATACCCTCCTCATGTAGTTGTTGTCATAGGTCCACATACATCTGTGTGTACCAACGCTAACAACTCTGTAACTCTTTCTCCTTTTCCACTAAAAGGAGATTTAGTCATTTTGCCCATGAGATGATGAGTGTATTTTATACCTACGGTGCGATGATTTACTTCACGGGCGAGGTCTTTGGTTCAAGTCCAATGTAATATCCGAGATTTTCTATGTAATTTAATAATTATCAATAAACGAACTTATGTGAAACTCTTGTGTGATTTCATTTATTAGATGTATATGTGCTATGTTAAGATATGTGATGAAATGTATTTAAATGGTTGGTTTAGTTTTCTTTAACTATTTAAATTGATTAAGTGGGGAATTAATTCTTTTTATTATGTGGGTTGGTATTAAATCATGAGCTAGAGTTCAGAGCGGAATTTAGAGACGCGGACTGCTTATTCGAGTCCGAAACGTCGAAATTAGTCAGGTTAGACTGTAACCACGAGAATGTGTCCCGGTTGACTTTTTCAGAGAAAAAGTCAACCATGAATTTCGGAGATGATTTTGACGTAACGGATAGTCCCATAACGTCTGGAACGTTGACTTTTGTAGGAATAGATATAAGTATCGAACACGTTTGGCTACGGAGGGTAAAATAGTCAAATAGCTTATTAATTGATTAATTGATTAAAATAATATTTTTTTTAAATAGAAATCAGCTGAACTGATGGGACCCATGACACTATTAATTTGGGACAAAATGGAGGAGTATATTACGTGTATTACCAAATTGAAGAAGAGGGAGTATTTCATTTTCTTTAAACCCAAAATCTCTTCATTTTCTCAACTCTCACTTTCTTTTTATTAAGTGATGAAACTTATGAATGGGATTAAATTGGATGCAATTGATGACTTGGGGATTGAAAGGGTGGGGGTTCATATGTTAGTAATTTCTATAAGTACTCCACACTCAAAACACCATTCCTTTTAGCTAAAAAACTTCTTAACCGATAGAAAATTGTGAGCTTAAGAGAGTTAGTACGATTTTTGGAGGATTACTGAGGATTTGACAAGCGAAGAGAAGGAGCATCAGATTAAACCAAGAAGGAATTCATCAAAAGGTAATCCATGAACCCATTTTTTTATATAAGAAAAATGAGAAGAAAATGCATATAAAATTGGTAAATGATTTGTTGTGGCTTTGTGTTACCATGTTACTATTGTTTGATGATTATAGATCGTTAACAATAAAAGTTCTAGGTTAATCATGCATCAAATTCACAGAAAATCAAAGAATTAAGCAATGCATGCTCTACGTTTGATAAAATGCCTCTAAGATGCTAAATTAATCAAAAAGTGGAAATTTGTTGAAGTTTGATGTTGTGAAATGTGAAAACATGTGAGAGTAGATGATCTGGATAGTAGGAATCGAATCCATGCATGCTAGAATCAAAATCAGGATTTTTGTCAAAGTTGGTTAAAGAGTGTAATATGTGATTTTTGGGTTTTTCGGAGCCTTGGATTCACGGTTTCTATGACCCGATTAGTGTATGTAATAATTTTATAAAATAGTATGTAGCATGAGGTACAACCTGTCCAAATGTCATAAGAAAATGAGATAAATTGAGCAAGTTATGAAAATCGTAAGCATGCATGTTGGAAATAAAAATCTGCAGAATTCTGGAAATTTCCAGAATTTCTCCAAGTATAGAACCAGTGTTGGCATGCTTTTCTAGGCATTCGGTTTGTGGTCTTATTGTGTTAATTTCATGAATGTTATATTTTTGTAAAATACCTTGCTGTATGAAGTTTATTTTTTCCAAGTATCATGGTCATATCATCTGTAGATTAGTGGGAATAAAATCGCAAAAGTGGCTGCAAGAAACGAAAAATTTGATGTCTTTCTTGGGACTATTTTGGATCAGTCTATCTCGGGGGCATTTTTCGTCTACTTTTTGTACTTTAAAAATTCTGAAAACATTTGGAGTGTTAATATAAGAAGATATGAAGGTCCTGTAAAAATTTTAGAATTTTTGGCCATACAGTTTGAGAGTTATGGATTTTACGGCTAAGGACACTATTTGAAAAGATACCCGAATAACTCTTTGGGTATAAGTCCAAATATTACGAACGTTTTACTGGAAGTACATGTATATAACAGGAGCTAACCCTGAAAATTTCAGAATTTTTGGAGCTAATCTCGATTTATGAAAAATCTAAGAATATTTGGCTATTATGGACTATTTAAAAATAGTAGATGGATTTTAAATTTTTTGGAATAAATATATGTTCAATATGGGACTATATTCTGCAAAATCCCAGAAAAGAAATATTTTTGAGACTAATTTGGTATTTTTCATATAAATGATGTTATATGAATAAATGAGTTTAATTAAATATGTGATGTCAAAAATAAGGAAAATAAGGTTTTCCGACTTGAGACCTCTAAGCATGTTTTATGTAGATTTTTGATGGAGGTTTTGGTCCAAAAATGTCAGAAAGTTATGTTTCCCATATTCTTTTATTTAACCATGTGGCTTATACGTAGCAACATGTTATGTAATTGAATTGTATTTGAATACGTGCGAGTTTAATCATCTTATTAAAATAAAAGGGAACTATTACACTTCGAAGTGATGTTTGAGAATCAAATTGCTTAATGTGACACATGTGAATAGGTTACGTGAAGGGCTAGTAGATAGCGGTAAATTATAGAAGACGTATCAGGCAAGTCTCCTAACCCTAAGTTCTATTGAGCAATTATTCAATCCTTACTCATTGTTATTGCAATAAAGGTTAGTAACAGACTTGTGCTATTTACTTTTTCGTACAAGTTCCTTTGTCATAAAGTTAGATACCAACAATTTCTTTGCAAGCGTTATTGATGATTACTCAGTTATTATTACAACTGCTATACTTTACAGTTCTACTTCTTTAACGAACTATTTCCAAGGATGTTTTCTGCCTTTTTGTTTCGGCTAGATATTATTGATGATAAATGATATAACATTTGAACAATTCAAATCCATTGAAGCTATTTAATGTTTACCAATCCAAATTGCTTGGGTGAGGTCCCGCATGAATACTAAGATAAACAACCTGAATAATCGGGCAAACAGATGTCGGGCATATAGTCCCATTTATGCTTATGGAGTTAAACTTTATACTTGTGCACAATGTAGGGTACGATAGGCTGATCACTTGGAGTACTTGCAGAGACTATTTAAAATCTATTTGATTGTTAAACCGTCTGATGGTTTTCGATGAAACAAAGTAATGTTCAGGGTATCTAACACCCCTTAGTATGCTATTGAGAATTCTAGAACTCTTATCTTGATATTCCAATTTATCTCTTGATAATTATTTCAACTGTTGAGAAATATTCATACTAATGCTTTTACTTCTGATGTATGTTCTCAAACTACTTTATATACTTGCTGGGCAATTTGTGCTCATTCTTGCTTAAACCTTTTAGTTAAGGCTAATAACGCTGAGGGCTCGGGCAAGGACAAGGGAAAGTCTAAGATGAAATGATGAGAGTTATTTATGTAATAAGTTATATTTTCGCATATGATGTAATGTAGCGATAAACGCTAAGTTAAAGTTTCAGTTTATTTAAGGTTGTAAAGACTTGGGATTTTATTTGAATATATATGTAATAGATATTATTATTATTATTATTATTTTCGGAGTTTATGTAGTTAGATGGTTATGTATGTGTATCGTGAGCACCATGTCCTGTAATCGATGTTACACGGGTTGCAATGGAAGCAAATTCCTTTGCTAGCTGGATCAGGTTTCTTTTTATCCTTCACTTTCGCCTTACCCTTAACCTTTTTGGATTTCTTCTTTAGAGAAGATACGTTGGGCCTCTTCCTTTTATTGGAAGAATCATCCACCATTAAAACATGGTCCTTCTTAAATGGGAAGTGACCTTCAACAATTTTCAATATGTTAAGTAATTCAGGCAAGCTGACATCTAACTTATTCATGTGAAAATTCACAACAAATTGTGAGAAGGTGTTCGGGAGTGATTACAAGACTAAATCTTGACTCAACTCCCCATCCATGACGAATCCAAGCTGTCCAAAACGTTCAATCAGATTTATCATATTTAAGACATGAGTCTCAACGGTAGTACCCTCGGTCATCCAAGATCGGAAGAGCTCTTTAGATATTTCATATCTAGTAGTCCTACTTTGCTCACCATACAACTCTTAAAGGTGCAGTAGCATAGTAAGAGCATCCATGGTTTCATGTTGACGCTGAAGCTCGTTACTCATGGATGCGAGCATGATGCATTGAGCCACAGATGCATCATCTTGCCACTATTTAAAAGTAGCAATCTCTTCTTCAGAGGCTGTCTCTGTAACTTTTGCAGGTACGGGCGAATTTAGGACATAAGAAATCTTTTCAGCAGTGAGAACAATTCTCAGATTCCTTAACTAGTTCGTGTAATTAGGTTCGGTCAGTTTGTTAGCATCAAGTATGCTACGCAGTGAAATTAGTGAATGTGACATTTTCAAATTTCTACATGTGAAAAGATAATATTTTAGCAAACATTCATTTATTAATTTATTTTACCAAAATAAATTAGGTCTTATTTTATATTGGTATCTCTCATTATTTCTTCAAACTATATTACCCTCATCAATATAGTTTGACAATATCTAATTAAAAATTTGCTAGTGAGAATAAGGATCCCATTTCAAATATATACACAACAAACTATATATAAATAAATAGGTAGACAACTCCTTGTCAATTACATCATCATGTAACTCCTTATGTTTTGCCTCTTAGATTATTTTGATCAAGTGGTGGCACATCCGAATCAAAATTATCTAAGTTAAGTCCAACCTAGTACTTCTATATATTCAAAAAAGAAAAATATTGTCCTTGTGGTGACACAACAAAATAATATTGTTCAATTTTCTTTATAAGCATGATAAATTAACATCTTAAATACTTAATATTTTCCTTATGGTGACACAACAAACTCATATAAAATATTTAAAACTATATTAATTTTATCATGCTAGAAGGCGACGTTCGATATTTTAAATATCTTTGAACGCTTAAGACTTAATATATAAAAACTTTGAGGGATTTGTTACTATTTAGTCTCATCTTGTTTAGGGTTCAAGAATAAACATTTAAATATAACCATTACATTTAAACTCGTTCTCCATTACAAACGGGTCTTCGAGTGCTCCTTTCTCCTTGATCTCTGATTCTTCAAAAAAATTCTAACTAATCCTATTACAATAAACTATTTAATTTAAATAGAAACCTTGATCAACAGTCAAGGGGAAGTACATAAGAGAGAGATAGAATTTACATCAAGAAGAAAACTAGAAAAGACGAGGTACACAGACCCCATTTAATAAAACCCATTCATTCAAACATCCAACCAAAATAAATCCAATCATATTGGTCAATAGTCCATAATCAATCCCATTTATTATCATACATATCACTATATGTATCAATAAATAAAACATTCATCTCATGAATTAAAATAATTCCATATATATATATATTAGTATAATTTAATGGGCAATTTTAAGTTGCATGAAATCCAATTTCAAGATTAAAATAAACTCTTTATTTTAATTATAAAATTATTAAAAATATCTTATATATATATAATATATTATATAATATATAATATATACACGGATATATATATATATATATATATAGGTTATATATATATATATATATATATATATATATATATATAAAGCGATCGATCCGTGGACAACGTTAGTGGGAACCCAGTGGAAAACTAACGCTCATCCGGTAGAGTCAAAATTGGGGTTAATGGGTGAGATGAGCTCCCAACCGATTAGAGGGAGTAAGCGGCCGACAATAATTTTAAAATTCCTCTTTCTCGGCCGCTAGAGAGGGTGTAGCGACCGATCAAACATTGTCGTTTTGGTGGCGCTACTCCTCTACGAAAAGAAAGAGGAATTTTAAAATCAGGGCATTAAGGCAATTTGGCCAAGCCGTTAGTGGGACTAGCGGCCAAATTCACCTTATCCATAGATCTAACATTTTACTCCATTCCCATCCAAATGCTTAACATCTGCAGAAATATAGCTTCGTAAAGAATCTGCTAAATCTAAAATCACTGGTTTGTGCGAGAAATTATTGGTAAGTCTTCATCAATGGCTTTCATGGCTGCTACAAATATATTTTTATCTAGCTCTTCTGAATCTTTTGCTAGTTTAGAATGTAGAAATGAATCCGAGTATGTACATGATGGTGAAAGTAGTAGTACAAAGGTAATGGTTCCTTATGTTGGTCAATTATTTTATAAATTAGAAGAAGCTGAAATTTTTTATAGATCATATGCCCAAAAAAGTGGATTTGAGATTAGGATTGCTACGAGTCGTAAACATGCTCACAGTAATGATTTGACGTCAAGGTTATATGTATGTAGAAAAGCTAGTAGACCAACTGTTGTGAAGAATTCATTAGATGATGAATGTGATAACGATAAGAAAACAAGACAACGAGACACAATTGGTCGAACACTATGCAAAGCTAGAATGTATGTTGTCCACGGTAAGAGAGAAGATAACTGGCGTATTTCGGTTATTGAGTTGGATCACAATCATCAGTTAGTGACACCTACCAAAGTAGATTTGATTGAGACACATAGAAATATTACGCCGGTAGCAAGAAAATTAATTGACACTTTAAATCAAGCGGGTATTGGACCAAGTAGGATGATGAATGTTTTGAGCACAATGGGTGGAGGAATACAAAATATAGGTTTTAGTGAGGTTGATGTTCGTAATGTAGTTAGGGATTTAAGGCGTGACTCGGAGGATGAAAATGATGCACAAGCAGCAGTTAATTATCTGAAGAAATTTGATTCTAGCAGTGCGAGTAAATTTTTCTTTCTTGTGAAATCAGGTGAAGACAATTGCATAGCTTGTATCTTGTGGGTAGATGCCCGTTCAAGATTTATGTATCAATGTTTCAGAGACGTGGTTACATTTGACACTACGTATAGGACAAATAGGTATAATATGCCATTTGTTCCTTTTACCGGGGTTAACCACCATTATCACTCTGTTTTATTTGGATTTGCATTGTTAAGGGATGAGACAGAAGACACTTTCAGCTGGGTCTTAGAGACGTGGCTTGAAGCCATGGATTACAAAGCTCTTATAACCATCATCACTGACCAAGATAAAGCTATGAGCAATGCTATTGGTAGGGTACTCCCATCCACTCATCATTTATTGTGTTCTTGGCATATTAGTAATAAATTTCCAGAAAAATTACATCATGTTTATCTATGGAACACCCATCGTTCAAAGATGATTTTAACAAGCGTGTGTGTATAAGTCATATTCCGTGGCGAGTTTGAAGAAGCGTTGGGAAATACTTGTGAGAAAATATGATTTGTCTCAAAATGAATGGCTCATAAGTTTGTATGATGTGAAGGAGAAATGGATAAGTGCATACACAAAGAGATATTTTCTTTGCGGAATGACAACCAGGAAGAAGCAAAGGTATGAACCATTTTTTGATTCTTATGTGAAAACTTCAACAGGCATGAAAGATTTTGTTGTCAAGACTCAGAAGGCTATTGAAAAACAATTCAACAGAGAGAGAAAGGCTGATTATGTAACAAAGCATCGAAAATGTAGTTTGGTTTTAGGAACATCGTTGGAAGTACATGCTTCTGAATGTTATACAAAAGAGATGTTTAAACGTTTTCAAAAAGAGCTCATGGAGTCTTTTAAGTATAACATCAAAAAAGTTAGTGAGTTGTGCATTATTAATGCAAAGGTCTATGCAGTGTACAAGGAAGATTCAATTGAAAATAGTCGGAGATATCGGCAAGTTGTCAATAATCGTCAGGGGGGGTCGATAACATGTACTTGTCAAATGTTCTCACATTCTTGTCAAATTTGCAGACATGTACTAAGATTCTTAAGCTTCAAGAGTATTGCACGAATACCTGCTTACATGATCGTTCCTCGATGGACAAGAGATGCTAATAGGAGTAATGGTGAAGAGGAAATGGTTTCTCCAATGAGTGCAGACTTTGAAAAAAATCAATCAATGCACTACAATCATTTGATGAGTGATTATCAAGAGTTAGCTAGTAAAGTCGCTTGCTCTAGTTAGAGGCTAGGAAATAAATACTACAACAAAATGCATGGGGAAAGCCCTTATTGATCAATATGACCCGGATAGGAGAGGACATAGTTGACGATGATAACGACCGCGCAGAATTGCATGTAGCTCAGGATGATGAGGTTGATGATGATGATGATGATGAAGACTATAATGTTGATCCAGAAGAACAAGAGTATTTGCCACCAATTTCTTCTCAGACAAAGGGTCGGAAAAGATAATCAAGATTAAAAAGTGTCGTTGAAAAATTATTGGGTAGTAAGTCTCAACGAAAATGTGCGATATGCGGATTTGAAACTAACCATGACAAGCGCAATCACTATAGGGTGTTAGGACTTCCTGAACCTAAAGATAATTAATGTCTCGTTATGTGTTTATTTAGAATTTACAATTGTTTTTTGTTCTTAAGTGATTATGGAGATGTAATTTAATCAGAATGTTTAAAATGTTTGTTTTGGGTTCAAAATGTTGAATCATTTCCAATTTAGTAAGAATGTTGGAATGTTTGGACTTTTTTGTATTTTTTGGACTAGACATTTAGTCAGAATGTTGGAATGTCAGGTTGTGATGTCGTTCCTGATTTCCCGGATGCTTACCGAATGGGTTTGGTGCCAAATGATTGTATCTTGAAATGTTAGAGGAGTAGCGGCCAACACTTTTAGAAAAGTGTTGGCCGCTACCCTCTAATAACCAAAGATCTCTATCATTTGGCACCAATCTAGCGAGCTACCAACCTATACCTGTTAAACAAAAATGAAATACCGCAAACAAATATGCCGCAATCATAATAATTGTCCTGCATAGGTCGAGCCTTTGTTGTCTGCACCTTTGGAGGTGTACGCGGCCAATCACCGAACGGGTTATCCATTCGCAATATCAACGGTATCAATTGTATCTACAATAACAAGAACGACATTAGTACGTACATATATTGCGAGAAAACTAACTGATGTATTAAAAACAAAATGTCACGTACCGTGACATCGATGTATTCTTTGTACATTTCGGATAACTTCATGTGCGGTTTGTCATTATATAGCGGGTCGAGAATAGAAACCTTCCATGTTGAGACCGAAAAGGTTAACAGTATGAAATGACTGTTATGCGGGATACATATAGGCATGAAGATAAAATCGCACTGATGTATCGGCGGTCCCACTTGAGGTGTCGCATATGACTGACAGAAAAGATCTCCACGATTTTGGTCCCCAGTTGACAAGGCACCTTTCCCCAAGTGCATGAAAAAGGAGGGCATGAAGCCAAATTTTGCCCATCTCTGTATTCCCTCGCTCTGATATTTGGCTTCCCGATCCCGCAGAAGGCACATATATGCGTCCATCACATGCTCGTATATCCAAATTCCGGGTTGCAAAGAATTCATATCTTGGTGAGTCAACGTGTACCAAAGTTGAGGATGCGAAATGGGAAATTGAAGATCATTGGGGGGAGTCTCACCGAAGAAGTTCTCGTTGATCATTCCAATCTTTGGCCCACGTAAACGTTTTGTTATAGACCCTTTAGGTCCATATGCTTCTACTGGAACATCATCACTAATAAAAGACAAACTACCCTCGTACGTAAGTTGAGTAAGCTGGGACATATCACAAGTAGGCTGAGTAGGGATGTATACATCGACCTCAATGGCAGGGGTGGGCCTCTCTGTCTGTTCACCCCATGTATACTCCTCCCCCCACCCCTGACATCCGCATCATACAACTCATATAGTTGATCCCAACCCTCTTTCATGTGATTGTATTCGGGAGGAAAGTCTTGCTTGAACTTGAAAATTTTGTCGAGGAGAGATTTTGCACCCTCAATCTATGCAAAAAATTACATAAAATAAGAAAACAAAATAAATTAGTATTGAATAATCTTTAAAACTTTAACTTGCTTACCATGCTAACCATACGATGTTGATTATATACAGAACGAGGCTCGTAGGTAGTGTTGGAATCTCCTTCCCGTCGAGGGCGGTGCAAGTGTCGTCGAGTAATTTTTTTGTACCACTTGAAGTATGTATCCATAGGGATAGTTTTTGCAACCTCCTGAACTTCTCCCTCGAAACAATCCATATATAGCTCCCACTCATCAATGTATTTTCTTCTCATTTGTATGTAATCTGGTGGCTCAAATGATTGTTCTATGGGTTGTCTCAAAGCATCATTTCTCTCAGCTGGGGACATAATGCCTTGGATATACCCATATTGCCTCATTACCCGGTCGGGCATTTGATACTCGACAATATCAAAATGAATTAATGGGACCCGTGGGATCCTCGCTAATCTAGCCTCATAGTTATAGTACCTCCAATCATCATCCCATCGTTGGTATGGCCGCCATACTACCTCCCACTGAGGTTGCCTATCAAATTTGCCCCGGTAGAAAGATAGATGATGATGGGGATCGCTTCGCCTATCACCATATTGATGTTTGGCTGAGTACTCCCATGCTGTTGCTCTAGGGACCCAAAATGCAGAATTAGGCCTAGGATTAGGCCTTCCAACCAGAAAACGCTCGTATGCCCAAATTTGTAACAAGGTCACACAACCATTTACATAATTACTCTCTTTTATAGATGTTGTGTACAGACCCCGATATAAATATGACAAACATGCGGCACCCCATGCATATGTGGCAGTGTTATTTGAATCATAAATAAAATGCATGTACCTACGGTGTACAGTATTTTTTGACCTTATGGGAAATAAAACCCCCCCGCATAGCCAAAGGACATATGCCTTTGTATACATACCAACCACATCTCTACTTGCATTGTCTGGACACTTGGAAAATTTTTTATGTAACCAGACTAGGGAAATACCACGTCTTTTTTTGACATTATTCCATTCCCCAACCCATTCATCCCCAAAGATTTCCCTAAAATAAGCTAATGGAGCATCAAATGAAGGACAAGTTAAGGGCTTACCCAATACTGGCAAACGAAAAATGAAATGGACATCCTCCAATGTTATTGTTATTTCACCACATTTCATATGAAATGTATTTGTCTCTAGCCGCCATCTCTCAATCAAAGCAGATATAAGATCGAAATACATTGCAGTTACTACTGCAGGATAACTAAACCCCTTAAACCCCCACGCCTCTAATAATTTTTTTTGTAGCCCGGTAAGTTCCCATTTATCATATGTAATTGAAGTAGATTGGCTTGACATCAGTGTACCCCTTTCAATCCCATTCCACACATCTTCCGATACATGCTTTTCTTGGGCATAAAGGACACTACGATCAATGGGTCCAGCAAACCAATTGTCCATATTTACCTACAAATATCAATAATAATAAAATTTATACATACTAATATTTTATACTAATATCAATAACATTAACAAAAATATACATAAAAATATTTTATATATAGAAAATACCCGATTTATACACATAATTTGTATACATAGATGCATACCTACCATCCAATTTGTATACATACATGTAATAATACTAAATTTGTCACTTATATACCATGCTTTCATATAGCAATAATTTGTAAAATATTTAGCAAAATTCTATCATTCAATGTCTATTTTGTTTCTAAAGATACTTACAAAAGCATAATGGGTAGTAAGACACTTACTTTATCAGTTGAATATGAGATTGATGGACTAACGTTAGCTATTTGCAGCAATCCCTTCGCCGTCTCGCTATGCCCAGCCGTCTCGCATCTGCAAATGCCTGACCACTACTCTAGTATACAAGTTCAGATCTGGAACGCCTGCCGCTAGTCCCACTAGCGGCTTGGCCAAAACGTTGTCGTTTTGGCTGGCCGCTACTCCCTCTAGCGGCCAGGAAAGAGGAATTTTAAAATTATTGCTGGCCGCTACTCCCTCTAGCGGCTGGGAGCTCATCTCAGCCATTAACTCCAATGTTGGGAATATTTGGATAAGCGTTAGTTGTCCACAGTTCCCAGCCTAACGTTGTCCACGGATTCCCTATATATATATATATATATATATATATATATATATATATATATATATATATATATATAGTTCGGATCCAATCCGGGATCCCGAACTTTATAAAATACTGGACTTTTTTTTTTTGTTTTTTTGCTTTTTCTTTTAAACAACTAAAAAATAAATAAATTATGGAACTTGAATTTTACATATCTGATGTGTTTTGGGTGTGATTTGGATCCATATAACAAAACATATGCATGCCTGTGCGGCATGCATATATATTTTTGGTATAGGTATCCAAATCACACCCAAAACACATCAGATTATGTAAAATTTTGGGCCCATAATTTAATTATTTTATTTTTTAGTTGTTTAAAAAAAAAAAAAAAAATAAAATAAAATTGGGGTATTTATATATATATATATATATATATATATATATATATATATATATATATATATATATATATATATATATATATATATATAGTTATATATATATAATAGTTATATATCGGTGTACATGGAAACAAAAGTAGTTATATAAGTGGAATCAAAAGTACCACGAAATCCTATAAATTACGTTATATATATATATATATATATATATATATATATATATATATGCGCGAATTCTAGTATGAATAATATATATATAACCGAAGTAATAGTAACCATGAACACAACGAAATTAGGATTTCGCGATTTTTTTTAAATAAATTTATACAACAAAATATGCCCAATAAATTATTCTAAATACATACCCATACATATATGGAATCAAAATAATTAATAATTCACATAAAGTTTGGCTTTGATACTATTGTAAGGTTTTGTGAAAATCAAAGTAGCAATCAAATTGCAAAAATAGCAGAAGCAAAGTAAAATCAAATTTTAAAATTTTCACAAATCAATTACCCGGATCATCCTTTATACATATTATTAATTAAAAAGAAGAACAAGAAGTTATGGAATCATACCCTTGTAGATATGAGCTTCCACAGGTACGAGTTCAACTTTACTTCTCTACTATCTCCTTGAATCTACGTGTAGATTCCTTTTAGATTTCATTAGCATGATCTCATCATGATTCTAAAAGCATTGCTTAAAACTATGGGTTTATCACATATTATTAAAACAGCACCATGTAGATAATTAAATGCCTTTAATAAATAATTCTTTTATTAATAAATAAATAAGATTGATTACAAAGTATATGTTTTATCATCATACATGATTGGCTTGTATGCATTCACAGAAATTATGGATACTGGCATACCATGTAGTCTTATAATCTCATTTATATATATACGAGGAAGACGTTCAAGTGAATAAGTTTCTCGTATAGGTAAGAAATGAGTAGACTTGGTTAGTCTATCGACAATGATTCAAATTGCATCTATGCCTTGAGAAACCTTGGGAAGACCAGTAACGAAATCCATGGTAATGTGTTCCCACTTCCATTCTGGAATTTTAAGTGGTTTCAATGGAACCTTTTGGCACTTGATGTTCCGCCTTGACATGTTGATAAGTTAAACACCTTGAGATAAACTCCGATATCTCTCTCTTCATATTGCTCCACTAAAATGTATGTCGAAGATCACGATACATTTTGGTACTCCCAAGATGGATTGTAAACGGTGTGTTGTGTGCCTCCATCATGATTTTATACTTAAATTAGGGTTGTTAGGAACACAAAGTCTGGAGTTGACTCAAAGTATTCCTTCTTCATCGATTCTTGCTTCCGAAAAAGCACCTTCTTGTACTTTCTTCCTCATACGCATCAGCTCTAGGTCCGTAAGTTGAGCAGCTTTAACTTTATCGATTAAAGTCGGTTGGAATCGTATATTTGACATCATCACGTGGGTCCCTAGAGTCTTTAACTCTATCTCCATCTTTTGTAAGTCATACAAAATGGGTCATACAAAATGGGCATTTGCGTTGACAATATCGCACTCGTACCCGCATATGACCTTCTACTCAACACGTTAGCTACCACGTTCGCTTTTTCAAGATTATATTGAATGGTATAATTGTAATCTTTCAACAGCTCGAGCCAACGTCGTTGTCGCATGTTGAGTTCCTTTTGGGTGAAGAAATATTTGAAGCTTTTATGATCCGTATAGATCTCCACTTTCTCCCCATACAGGTAATGCCTCCAGATTTTAAGCGCAAAAACGACTGTTACCAACTCTAAATCATGAGTAGGATAATTCCTCTCATATTCTTTAAGTTATCATGAGGCATAGGCTATGACTTTCCCATGTTGCATGAGAACACTTCCTAACCTCTCTGCCTGAAGCATCACTGTAGATGACAAATCCCTTCGAACCAGATGGTATTATCAGGACAGGTGCTGAAATGAGTCTCCTCTTGAGTTCTTGAAAACTCTTCTCACATTCCTCGCTCCAACCAAATTTGTATCTTTTTGAGTCAGCTGAGTTAATGGAGTGGCGATTTGAGAAAACCCTTCCACGAATCTCCAATAATAACCAGCTAAGCCCAGAAAGCTACGTACTTTGGTCACTGACTTAGGTTGCTCCTAGCTTTGTATTGCTTCAATCTTCATTGGGTCAACAGATATTCTGTGATTTGATATCACGTGCCCAAGGAATGCTACTTCCTCAAGCCAGAACTTGTATTTCTTCAACTTGTCATATAACTTGTTTTCACGAAACTTTTGGAGTATCAGCCTCAAGTGTTGTTCATGATCTTCATAGTTTTTGGAGTATATGAGGATGTCATCCATAAAGACAACCACAAAACAATCCAAATATTCCTTGAATACTCGGTTCATTATGTCCATGAAGGCAGCAGGAGCATTAGTCAATCCAAATGGCATGACTAGGAATTCATAATGCCCGTACTAAGTTCTAAAAGGAGTCTTTGGAATATCATTGGTTTTAATCTTTAACTGGTGATATTCGGAAAGAATATCGATATTTGAAAAGAATTTAGTGCTTTATAACTGGTCAAATAGGTCATCAATGTGAGGCAATGGGTACCTATTTTTGATGGTGACATGATTCAACTCCCGATAGTCAATACAAAGTCACATACTTTCATCTTTCTTTTTTATGAATAAAATAGGAGCACCCCAAGGAGACGTACTAGGACAAATGAAACTGATGTCTAACAACTCCTGCAGTTAGGTTTTAACTCCTGAAGTTTAATAGGAGCCATTCGATAAGGGGCTTTAGACATGGATTTTGTACCGGGTTCAAGGTTAATAAAAAACTCGATCTCACGCTCCGGGGGTAGACCAGGAAGTTATTTAGGGAATACGTTAGGAAATTTATTAACAATAGAAATATCATTCAAATCTGACGTATTTTTGTTTAAATCCGTGGCATGGGCTAAGAAAGCTTGACATCTATTTTTCAATAAACGAATGGCTTTGTGGCTTGATATGACAGTGATTGACTTTAGTGGTTTAGTTGCTTGAATTCGCATAATAGGTTGGTTAGAAGTATAAAAACTAACAACCTTATGAAAACAATCAATTTTATCATGATGATTAGTTAATCAATCAATCCCTAAAATCACATCAATTCAAGTATTTTCAAAGAGATAAGGTCGACAGGTAATGTGCGGGTGCCGATTTGAATCAAACAAGATTTATAAATAGTGGATGTAATGAAGGTTTCTCCCAACAGAGTTTCAACAAATAAGTCAAAGTCTAATTTCTCCGGAGTTAAATTTAAATGAGCGCAAGTAAGAGAAATAAAAGAATGGGTAGAACCGGTATCAAATAAGGTATAGACTTTGGTAGAGTTTATGATTAGATTACCCGATAAAATTGACGGGTAATGTCTTTGGTCCGATTTGAATCAAACAAGATTTATAAGCGATGGATGTAATGAAGGTTTCTCCCAATGAGTTTCAACAAATAAGTCAATGTCTAATTTCTCTGGAGTTAAATTTAAATGAGCGCAAGTCGGAGAAATAAAAGAATGGGTAGAACCGGTATTAAATAAGGTATAGACTTTGGTAGAGTTTATGATTAGATTACCCGTGATGACTTCGTTCGGGTTCCTCGCTTTTTGGGAGGTCACGACAAACACTCTCCCTTGAACTACCGGCTTTGACTTGTCTGGGATGGCATTTGGTGTCACCATCCCAACTGGACTTGGCTTCACTGCATGACAAAATCGAGCTAGGTGACCTTCTCTTTCATAATTATAATATGCTTTGGACTGCGTCGTGCAATTTTGAATGATGTGTCCCTCCTTCGCATTTGAAGCATACAATTAGTGGTCGTTCTCCTTCCTTAACAACAGGTTTTGGTACTAACGTCTTTCCATCATTGTTGAATCTTCTCTTCTTGAAATTTCCAGTTCTATTATCTTGGCCATGATTACCACCGAAGTGGTTACCATTTCTGGCATGTTGATTCCCTCCACGTTTGTTGTCACCGCTTCGATGACTGCTAACACTGGTATTATCAATTTATCGGCTACTCTCTCAGTTGGGTTGACTCATTATCGCGCTCTAATAACTAAGCCCTATTTATAACATCTGAATACAAACACAGTTTATGAGAAATGAGGTATTGACGTATTTCGGGTTTCAAACCTCGTAGAAATATTCGCGTCATTCTCTCCTCATTATCCACCAAATGGGATGCATACCGGGACAACTCAGTAAACTTAGCGTCGTACTGCGACACGGTCATATTGTTTTGCTCTAACTTGATGAATTTTACCTCCTTCATGTGACGAATACTTTCGAAAAAGTATTGTCATCGAACAGTTCTTGGAACTTCTCCCAAGACATCTTTAATGCGGCTGGTTGAGTATGCTTTATAGATTCCTACCATTAATCTGCCTCTCCTCACAACATGAAGGTGGCAAAGGGAACCTTTTGCTCCTTAGAGCATCCCATTACATCAAATATCTTGGTGATCTTCTTTATCCAAGTCTCCGCCTTAAATGGTTCTGGCTTTCCCAAAAACTCTGGTGGTCCTAGCTCCTTGAACTGCTTAGCGGTGACCATCCGGGAGTTGCCAGTGTTTCCACTTGCATTTTGAACAGGAGTCTCTCTCGCCTGATGTTGCATGAATTACATAAAGCCTCTGAACATCCCATCGTTCATCATCTGGTAAGTGTTGTTGTTTACCTGAGGATTATTTCCTTCCTACTACACATTATCCTGGGTATTGATCGTTGGTGACTCAACGGTCTCATGTGCTTCATTGCTTATCTCAACATTTTCATATGCCATTTTCAAACACTGCAACAAAACAAGGGTTAATTGACATGTCACATATTATCCCTATAATCTAACTGACCAAATAAACTTAGGTAGGTCATACTAGCGAAGGATTAACTCGTCTCTCCCCTCCTAGTTCTAGTCTCACATCTTAGCCAGGGATCATATCCCTAAGCTTTGATACCAACTATGACACCCCCAAAATAGGTATACATCACCCATTCTGAGTCGCTAAATACATGGTACAGAAATCAAATACAAACTTCTTTTATACAATATGACAAAAGCGTAGCTGAGAGTTTTTACAAGAATATTATCTTCTAGATAATATCCAAACTCAAATGGAGTCCTTATTACATTTATTATCACACTATTTCATAAAATAGTGAGGACTACTATAGCCACCATCTCGGACCATCACTCCATTCCCCGACTAGTCCCGACACATTCTCATTCCCTAAAGAGAACAATGAAAGCAATAACAACAATGTTAAACTGATAATAACAACAAGTTTAACTGCAGCGGTGTAGACACTCAAAATTTTCTGCACACCTATTACTAACATTGCAGGAAGGCAGATTCGTCTTTCAGAGATAACCCAGGAAGACAGCTCACATCCATTCTGGATACCACCGGAAGCTCAGTCTCAACCCCAGAACACACACTAGGATTATCAGTTCCAAACTCGGAGATAACCCCGAGTTTCAATCTTGGAGATAACCCCAAGGAATGTCGTTGCAGTTCCGGCGATAACCTCGGAAATGCTTGTTTCAAATGCATGCAATCAGCTTCAACCTCGGAACTCCCGCCGAGGCACTCATTCCAAAGACCTAGAGATAACACCGGGAAGACAGACACACTTAAAGATGACCCTAAGGAATTCAAACATTTACAGCAGTCCAATCTCAGAGATAACCTTGAGCAACGTTTGCTTTATTAGCCCAAACCGGAGATAACTCCGGTGAAGGGCAAAATTGTCATCTTTCCACCTCAACCCCGTAGTGCGCCATCTCAACATCTCATACATACATTTATACACAGCAATGTCCCACAAGAGCCAAGGAATTACAATCCCGAGTGACTATTACGCAGGGCAGCACACCGGATAGAATTTGAAGCTTGAAGACCATTGCATGGTCCCCTCTTCCTGACTTTATACAGCCTCTAATCCCATATCATTGCGTAACTCTCGAAAAAAACGGTCTGAAAAAGGTCTTGTACACCTCATTCAGATGCTCGGATTGAAGTTCTGCAAGTTCAAGCCGACATCAAAATGCACGTACTTCGAGATAGCGGGACCCGCAGTACCCGGGGCACCTCGGGTAGCTGCAGGTGCATCTACGGATGCCACAGGTACACTTGCGACCACCAGCTCTATAAATATAGAGCTTGGGGTGGCCATATTCAAGAGAGAAAAAGGCGAGGAAGCCCTATCAAGTTTGCTCTGTACACACCCCATATTGAGTGCTTTCTCATTTTAAACACTTGTTAGCTCACATATAGCTATATTTTTACCGACGGGAGTCGAGTGTTCATCCATTTAGAGTCATAGAAGTCTTCTTTGGCAGCCCACTATAAGCCTTCTTACACTCTATAAAGCCTTTCTCTTTATCTTTGCACACACTATTCTTCACATTGAGAGTTGTGTTGTGTGTGTATGCCTGGACTTCGGTCCGTGGTTTTCATTTCTGTCTATATATATATACTTATATATGTATATATTTATATATGGACTAACATTATCGAGTTATGCCTCAATTGAGCCTAGACATATGTTTGAAGCGTTTATTTGCTTTTATATATATATATAAGAAATATCCTGTGCATTTATCGTTTATATATATATATATATATATATATATATATATATATATATACATACATTTTTGTCAGTCCTGGAGTTTACTTCGTGGCCTTTTACTGCTTTATTTACATTCCGTCCCGCCTGGAGTTTACTTCGTGGTGGTTGATTGTTTTTACTGCTTTCTTTACATTCAGTCCTGCCTGGAGTTTATTTCGTGGCGGTTGATCGTATTTATTTCTTTATTTACATTTCTGATCCCCCGTGGAGGTGCTTCGTGGTGGTTGATCATGTATATATATATATATATATATATATATATATATATATATATATATATATACACACACACACACAGAAAGGATCAAGAGTAGAATTCTTAAATAGCAGAATGCCTTTAATAATAGAATTTTATCAAAACCAAAACGACGTAGTTTTGATAAGATGCGGTGGCATTTTTGTAAATACGCGGTGGCATGGTATTTACAAAAATGCCCGCCTTATCAAAACTACGTCGTTTTGATAAAGTTCTATTATTTAAGAGAGTTCTACTACTTAAGAGGTCTACTCTTGATCCTCTATATATATATATATATATATATATATATATATATATATATATATATATATTGCTTTTATATATTTACATTTCCGATCCCCCATGGAGGTGCTTCGTGGTAGTTGATCATGTTTGTATATATATATTTACAGCTTTTATATATATAACTGCTTATTGCTTTTCATAAAAACTGCGGCATCATGTGAGCCTAGGAATCATGTGATCACAGATTCAGTCCACTGAATCTAGATTCGGTTCCCGTGATGGACATTTTTCGGCTGCAAGTAGCTTGTAAATTATTAACGGTGTTTGAATTTCCGTAAATGACTTTCATGCCCATGAGGAGTTCGGCACTGCTATATATTATTTTCTCGAAGATGCTTCGCATCTCAAAAATAAAAGCAAATAAATCGAACATTTAATAATAAAATGGAAGTATGAAAAGGTCTCAATTATTATTGAGCACAAGGTTTGAAAAACCTCTTTTACAAAAACTTTACTGTTATATCATGTTTAAAACTGAATTTTTATATAAATTCAAACGGCAAAATTAATGATTTGGCCACCGAAGTTGGCACATTTTATTGAATACCCGATTGAACTTTTAATTTTTCAAATTAACTCATTGAACTAATTTTTATTTTCAAATTGGGTCATTCCGTTAAAAAAAGTTGACAAACGTTAAGTTTTTATCTACGTGGTGCAGACGTGGCAAAAAAAAAAAAAATATTGATTATTTGGCAAAAAAAAAATCAAAAGCAGATTTTAAAAATAAAAAATTAACATTTTAAAGTTTTAAAATAACAAAAACATAATAAAATAAAACAAAAACAAAAAATGAAAATGAAAATATCTTTAAAATATCAAAAGTAATTTTTTTTTAAAACAATTTTTTTTCACAAATAGAATTTTTAAAATGTAATTTGTTAAAAATAGATTATTTTAAAAACACACTTTTTTTAAAAAAAAAATTTAAATTTTTTTTTTAAAAAAATAGATTTTTTTAAAAAATAGAATTTTTTAAAAATGGAATTTTTTAAAAATATACTTTTTAAAAACATATTTTTTGAAAATAAGAACTTTTTAAAAAATGATTTTTTTAAAAATAAATTTTTTAAAAAAAGATTTTTTAAAAAACAAATTTTTAAAAATGCGATTTTTTTTAAAAACATAATTTTTCAAAAAGCGTATTTTATTTTTTAAAAAGTTCATTTTTTAAAAAAATTAGATATTTAAAAAGTTTTGTTTTTTAAAAATTACATTCTTAAAAAAATTACATTTTTTTTCAAAAAATCGCTTTTAAAAAATTATATTTTTTATAGAATTCTATTTTAAAAAAATTTATTTTTTAAAAATATGTTTTCAAAAATTCTATTTTTAAAAAAATCTTTTTTAAAAATTTTTTTTAAAAATTTCTTTTAAAAAAATTCTATTTTTTTAAAAAAAATCTTTTTTCAAAAAATTCTATTTTTTTTAAAAATCATTTTTTAAAAATCATTTTTAAAAATTTTGTTTTTAAAAATTATGTTTTAAAAAAATTATCTTTTTTAAAAAAAACATGTTTTGTTATTTTTAAGATTTTTGTTTTTTTTGTTTTACTTTATTATGTTTTTGTTATTTTTAAAACTTTAAAATGTTTTTTTATTTTTAAAATCGATTTTGATTTGTTTTGCCACATAAGCAATATTTTTAATTTTTTGCAACGTCGTATTACGTAGATAAAAACTTAACGTCTCATCAACTATTTTTAACAGAATGACCCAATTTGAAAATAAAAATTAGTTCAGTGAGTTCATTTGAAAAATTAAAAGTTCAATCGGGTATTCAATAAAATGTGCCAACTTCGATGCCCAAATCATTAGTTTTGCCAAATTCAAATAAATTGCACATTGATCCACACACATACACATTTATATAACAGTTTCTTGAAAAGTGGTGGTCACCGTGGTAACACGGATGTCGGGGGGTGCCTAACACCTTCCCTCCGCATAATCAAGCCCCCGAACCCAAATGAATCTCGGTTTCATAGACCCGTTTAGTAGTCTTACATCACTGGGTCAATGTGCAAATCTTTTCTCAATTGCGTTGTGCTGACGATTAGAGAACACCGGTGGTGACTCTTACAGTCAAATAAATCGACATATACATGTGGGACCTTTTCACTTGTTTTTTAAACAAATCTCACATAACATGAGAACACCAAATAACAAGAATAGAAAAGGGACAAATAAAAATTCCGACATCGACAAGCGGAACAAACAATCCATTAGAAGAGTCAAGTAGAGCATTATATCTACTATCTTCTATGATTTAAAAAGTTTATCATCAACTTTATTGCTGAGACTCAGCTCAAAAAATAATCCACATCACTGAATTATACATCCCCTACGGGCCAAGGATATTCATTAGTATCACGTCCACGAATTATACATACACTATGGGCTAAGGATATTCGTGTAATCACCAATGGTAATGATCATGCCAACAATGCACTATGGGCCAATGAAGACTTTTATCATTTGTAACATTACATGTCATGATTATACCGAATGATCCCTGTTCATAATCATACCAATCAACAGTCCATCTATGCACGTAAGCCAAAGATGACTTTCATCACAATATAAGCATGAGGATGATGACAATGATATAAGAATTCAGTTAAAAGAAAACAAAGGATAAATTTTTAAATATTTATAATTTAATTTATCCATAATTCAATAATGTCCAAATTGTTAACATGATACTGCTTTGTGGAGTAAAATTCAAGAATAATATTGTATCAAAAATGATTTGGACATAAAAGAAATCAATTTTTGTCATGAATATTACCCCGGGTGAATAGTACTTGAGTAAATAGTACCCCGTGAATAGTACTTCATCAATAGTACTTTGAGAATAGTACCATATGAATAGTACTTCGTGAATAGTATCCCATGAATAGTACCCCGTGAATAGTACCCCGACATGAAAAGCTTAAAATTTAACAAGAATGTTCAGAAAAATATCCTTGTGAACGATACTAGATGAAGCGCAAATTTCAAGAATATTCTACTAATTTCACGGAGTATAGAAGCAATACTTTAACAAAATGAGTGTAGAATTAGGAATACGAAACGATATAATATTACTTATATACTACAGAGTATTGAAAAAAATATTATTTCATTCGAATATTGAACAAAAATAATATCCCTTACCTTAGTAGAAGGCTGGATACTGCAATAGTAAAGTAGCAGAATACTCTTCTTCTTCCTCTCTATAGTTTCTCTCTATAATTGCTCTTGTGAGTCTTCGTGAATTGGTGAGAATGAAAGAAGAATGAGGTTCTATTTATAGGAAAACATAGTTTTGATAATTGCACGATTAGGGGCTCAAATTATTACAGTATAGTACCTTCATCTATACCTCTATTTTTAATTTAGTCCTTCAAGTATTATCAATCTTGCACCACCTCCCCTAATAGTACATGTTTGTGAATCAATAGTTCCATATATGTGAACCAATAGTAATGTGCATGTGAACCAATGGCAATTAATTGCTCATTTATCTGATTAATTGCCCGTTTGGTCAATAAAACCAGCCAATCACAGAAATACCTCCTTTGAGGGTAATTGGGTCACGGAAGTATTAAAGAAAACTAAATGAACAAACATCTTTAATTAACACGAACTTATTCATCATTAATATTATAACTTATAATGTTTAACAACCAGATCATTCCGAGGAAAGAGGGGGATTTCCGATAAGGATTTCTCCCTATTGGCGCACAATTAGGTGACCAAACCCCTTTCATCGATAGAACTTTCTAAAAATCGTCAATAATGCAAATAATAATATGAATAACTTTGTCATCTCAAATATTGATTTAATAATATAAAATATTATGCAGATGATACTATGACAATAATTGAATCACTAAGGAAAAGTCAGCAAGTGCAGTTGCTATCAAATGAACAGAAGACAACGATCTTGGGGTCAACTAGGATCGTAGTGTTTGCCAAGCAAAAGAAGGAACTGATGATTAAGCATGGGTTAGTCCATTGATGATAAGTGAACGGGAGATCACAAGGAGAAAGCGAGTTGGGCATGCCACAAATATAAGATGTCTTGATATTCAAAAGAGACTAGAACTAGGAGTCAAGCTATCAGTTCCTGAGATCAGTCAAGGAAAACAAAAGTATTGAAGCACTGCACAAATGAAGAAAGAAGTGTTTTACATTGAAGATCCAATGAACACTCTTCAAGATCGTAGTGTTGTCTCAATCGGTTAATGAACAACATTCAACATGACACTATGATCAAGTCCAAGAACATAGGCATTAGAATCGTAGAGTTCTGTCATCTGAAGATTGAAGCATTGGCAATGGTTCAATCTGAAGACTGATATTTGAACATTGCTAGTTGAGAGCATCGTTGCAAAAGGACAATTTCTAATGTTCTAATCGTGAAGTCGGAAAGAAGAAATAAAGAAAATTACCTGCCCGAGGCATCAAAGTGACATCTCTGATGGGGTAGGTGAAACAGTAGACTGCAGTGTTAGAAAGATGAAAAAGGGGATGTCATGTCACATCTATAGTTTGCACCAAATAACTCAAGATCTGTGAAGTAATTCAAATAACTTTCAACGACTATATCCCAATGGGAAGATTGGGAAGGAGTATAAATAAGCCAGAGCTTCAAGGATCATGAGTTGCTAATGTTGCATAATCGTTGAGTTGTTAGAATGCTATTGTTGACTCTACGAGTTCCACCAGAACTATACAAAACAAGTCTCTGTGACAGTGAGACTATAAAGGTGGAAGTGAAGCAACCATAAAGAAGGACTCGAACAGACTACAGCTTCACTCAACAAAGTTGAGAATGCCACTGAAGATGGCAGCTAAGCTGAGAGCCGAGAAGGCCTAGAAGATATCATTTAGAAAAGTGGCAGAGTACAAAGAAGATCAAGAGAGCCACTCTGAGATCACCATGAACCAAAAGCTAAAAAAGCAGATGCAAAATCATGTCTACAAAACATTCAAGAAGAGTTCAGGGATTGCTAAGTGCCAGACAAAGTCTACCAAAAGCTCAGAGACTTAGTAAATCTAGATGGTGATGGTGCACAGCTGACATCAGATAAAAATGAGTGAAAAAAGAGTGAAGATCACCATTGCACGGAGAAGATGTGGTCCATACTCAAAGTAGAATATAAAGAGGACCACACCAAGCTACTAAGTACAAAAGATGTTCAAGCTTAAAGACATCTTAGCAGCTCAGCACCAATAACAACAAAAAAAAATACAACAACAAGAAGCCATGGCCTGAGGGGTTCTTGTTCGGAGGGACTAAATGAAGTTCCAAGCCTGCTGGGCTTGAAGAGTTCCTAGGGAACTAGAGGAGTTCCAAGCCTGCTGGGCTTGAAGATTTCTTAGTGAACTAAAGTTCCAAGGCTGCTGGCCATAAAGGAATCTTAGTGATTCAGGGTGCTTCCCTTCCTTAGTGGAAATCCTACTAGTTGAAAATAGAATAGTGGATTAGGAGTCTCTGAACCACTTACAATCCCTTGTGTCATTTACTTTATGTCATTCACATTATGTACTTAACTGCTATAACTGTTATGTATATATTAACTACTTACCACTTAACTAACTCTAAGAACAATATATGTATGATTATGAATATATCAATAAAGGGGATATTTTACTTATTTCGTTGTGCTTGAAAAGATTCTTATGTTTTTCATATGCTAATTCATTAGCAATACAAAATAAACAGGAAAAGTATTTGAAATGAAAAAGGATCTATTCAACCCCCCTTCTAGATCATTTCATTGGTGCCTGCCTACTGGGAACTAACAGAGTCGCTCCAGAGATGGAAAGTATGATTATCAGGGAAGATCGGGACAGAGGAGGAGGGTCGCGTCTCCTGAATATGAGAGGGACAGGCCAAGGTCTTCCCCTCATAAAGAGGAATCTGACCCTCTTGCCAGAAGGGTTGCAGAATTGGAAAAACTACTGGCAGCAAAAAATAAGGTGGGAACACCATCGAGCTTCCCTAGTTCACCGTTCATGCCCGAGATTAATTGGGTCACAATCGATATGAAGAAGAAGATACCCCCGATGGAGACTTATGATGGATTGGTGGACCCCTATGAACATTCTGATGGGTATGACAGACTTATGACTTATTATGGGCATTCGAATGCCGCCAAGTGTCATACGTTCGCTACGACTTTGAAGAAGAGTGTCTGAGAATGGATGGGGACCTTGGCATCGGGTTCGATCAGCTCATGGAGCGATCTTTGGGATAAGTTCTATGCTCGGTTTGGGAGCAATAGAAGAAGAGGAAAAATAACTGCCTCTCTTATGCAGGTTAGACAACAATCAGATAAAAGCCTCGGTCAGTATGTCAAGAGGTTCCGAGAATTAGTGGGGTCCGTGGTAGAATTAAATTCACCTTAGGCCCTAGGATTCTTCATAACGGGTCTTAACATAGGAAAGTCAAAGAAGCTAATGAAAGACCTAGTTATCAATCCCTTTAGTGACCTAACTGAAGCTTTCCATCTGGGCGAAGGGTTCATCGCCATAGAGGAAGTTATGGGAAACTTCAAGCCACACTCATAGTCTTATGAAAAGTCTAAGGACCAGGACAAGCAGACTTATCAATGATCAGACAATAATCAGGGGAAAAAGAATTACAACAATAGGGGATCGGGCAGTGGCCGACCACCCTTCTCGAATAGAAATGTCAACAAAGTCTATACCCCTCCCAATATCGATCGGGCTAAGATATTGGGGGAGATCCAGAACAAACTATTCTATGAGCCTTGCTCGATGACCCTGAAGCCTAAGAAGAGGAATCAGGACAAATTATGTGAATATCATCAGAGGTTTGGACATACAACGGAGAAATACTATGACTTGAGGGATCCGAGAGAAGAATGTGCGCGAGCGACCAATTGGTTCAGTATGTAGTACGTTGAGAAAATTTTGAGGCACACCAGAGGGAGGAAAGCAGAGGGCAGGCGCGAGACACACAACCAAAAAAGAACCAGCCTGTTCGAGGCGTAATTGATGTTATCTCGGGCAGTTCTTTAGGGCGTGTAAGCGGAAGGAAAAGAAGTGAGCATCTCGATGCAGTACTGTCAATATCAGGATCATCTGCTAGAAAGGATCGGGCTTTCCTGGGGACAGTTATTTATTTCTCGGATGAGGACTATCCCAAAGATCCCATAAAACAATATGATAGGGTGTTGGTGATAATTGCCCAAGTCTAAATGGTGGACATGAGAAGAATGATGATTGACAATGGGTCCTCGGTCGACATATTGTATAAGCATGCCTATCAGAGGTTGGACTTAGATGGCAGGAAGATGGAATTAGGCGGGAAGGCCCCTATCTGAAGTTTAGTGGTGACCTAGTGCGTGCCGAAGCACAATTGAGTTTCATGTCATATTCGAATAGTGCCTCAAAGAGGTAGAGGTTATGGTCAAATTTTTTGTGGTCGGTGGATTCAACAGACAATGAAATCTTGGGAAGGCGGCCTGCAACGCGTTGTAGTAGTTACCTCCATACCACACTTCAAGATCAAGTTTTCGACAACGAACGGGATTGGGGAGGTAAAAGGTGATCTTGATATAGCTCGAAGGTGTTATCGAAACACATTGATCTCCTCGGGAGTTGGGGTAAGCAAGCACACGTAGACAATGGCCATCGAGATAGAGCCATTTACTAAAAGTAGTATGGAGCCACTTGCCTTGTCTACTGAAGAGACAGAGGATGTAGAACTGATCCCGGGTAATAAAGAGAAGGTGATAAAGATTGTTTCGGGATTGACAGAACCATTTCAAACTAGGCTGATTGATCTACTTTGGGTGTATGCCTACATCTTTGCTTGGGTACCTAGTGACATGCCAGGGGTAGATGAATCAGTCGTATTGCACATGTGGATCCCAAAAAGAAACTGGTCATACAAAAAAGAAGGATTTTTTCCCAAGAAAGACAGAAAATCATAGACGAAGAGATTACAAAGCTTCTGCAGGCAGATTTCATCTTCGAGATTGACAACCCAGAATGGCTAGCGAATGTGGTATTGGTACAGAAGCAGAATGGGAAATGGAGGCTATGAATCGACTATATAGATTTGAATAAGGCCTGCCCGAAAAATTTATACCTTTACCTAATATTGATCAGCTAATCGATGCCACTTCGGGGTACAGGATGTTGATGTTCATGGATGCCTTTTTGGGATACCATCAAATCTCAATAAGGAAGGAGGATATCCCGAAGACCAGTTTCATCACTCATCGAGCCAATTATGTTTACAGGAAAATGACCTTCGAACTACTCAATGCCGGGGCGACAGTTCAACGAATGATGAACTATGTGTTTATTAGGTAGCTAGGCAGAAGCATGGAGGTCTATGTGGATGACATGATTGTTAAAAAGGATGTTAGTCCGGGACCATCTGGATGACATGGAAAACTACTTCTAAACCATTAGAGAACATAAGATGCGACTGAACCCGACTAAATGCACTTTCGGATTGGGGTTAGGAAAATTTTTAGGATATCTAATAAGCAAGATGGGAATTAAGGCAAATTTAGAGAAGATCAAGGCAATCTTGGATATGAAATCACCGAAGTCATATAAAGACGTGCAAAGGTTGACAGTTTAGATAGCTGCCCTTCAGAGATTCGTGTCAAGGTCAGCCGAAAGATGTTTACTATTCTTCGATACTATGAAGGGACCAAAAAAGGGGAAATTTTTTAGTGGACTTCGGAGTGCGAAGATGCATTCCAAGGGATCAAGTGATATTTGTCTTCAGCGCCTTTGTTAATAAAGTTGATCCCTTTAGAAACTTTGTATTTGTATTTGGCTGCAAGTTCGATGGCAGTTGGAGTAGCGTTAGTACGGGACAAAGGGGGAAAATAGTTCCCAGTTTATTATGTCAGCCATGTCCTTCGAGATGCTGAGACTAGATATCCGAACATGGAAAAGTTTTCCTATGCTCTAATCATTGCAAGCAAGAAGCTTCGACACTATTTCTAGGGTCGGTTAGTGGTGGTATATACTGATCAACCATTGAAGAAAGTGTTGCACAGGCCAGAAGTCTCCGGTCGGCTCGCTGCGTGGGCAATGGAACTGACTTAGTTCATCCTGGAATACCATCCCCGAATGGCAATCAAAGGACAAACTTTGGCAGATTTTGTTATAGAATGTTCTTTCTCATAGTCGGATGTGGGTTCTGTTATAGAGACTCAACCGGTGCAAACTTCATGGAATCTCTATGTGGATGTGTCTTCAACTTCGAACATCAGCAGAGCAAGGGTTATTTTGACAAGTCCCGAAGGATTCGTGGTCCAACAAGTCATTCGGTTTGATTTAAAGCAATAAATAATGAAAGCGAGAATATGAGGCAATTTTAATTTGGACTTGGTTTCAAGCTTGGAGGTTCAAAGGTTGGTTATTTATAGCGATTCCCAACTAGTTGTCAGCAAGAGATATCTTGAGAGTATGAGGCTCGAGGGGTCGAGGATGACAAAATACTTGGCGGGGTAAAAGATAAGCTCACTTACTTTAGTTCACACAGTTGCCAAGGAATAGATCGGTCAGACAACACAGTAGCAGATGCTTTGGCCCGATTAGCAATAGCTAAAGAGAGTTCTTTCAATGGTTCAATATATTTAGAAGTATTGGAAAGACCTAGCATTCAGAAGGTGGATGTCTTAGCTTTGGATCGGTTGGATTGTTAGCTCACGCCATACATCTCTTATTTGGCTGATGGGTGTGACACCCCCAAAATAGGTATACATCACCCATCTTGGGTTGCCAAATACATGGTACAGAATTTAAATACAACTTAATTATACAACTGTTGTATAAAGTACGACAAAATATAAGATGGGAGTTCCAACACGAATATTGTCTTCTAGACAATATCCAAACTAAAATTCAATATTATTACAATTATTATCACACTATTTCATAGAATAGTGAGGATTATACTAATGCACCATCTTAGACCATGACTCCATTCCCCGACTAGTCCCAGCTATATTCTTATTTCCTAAAGAGAACAATGAAAGCAAAGGGTGAGCTCAACTAGCCTAGTAAGAAATATTATGACTAAGATAATGCAGAATAAATTATTGTTAGCCTTCAACAGTTTTAAACTGATAAAATACAATAAATATCAAGTTTAACTGCAGCGGAATAAGCAATCCATTGGAAGAGTCAAGTAGAGCATGATATCTACTATCTTCTATGATTTAAAAAGGTTATCATCAATTTTACGGTTGAGACTCAGTTTAATAAATAATCCACATCATCGAACCATCCCTGCACTACGACCAAAGATATTCATTAGTATCACGACCACGAATTCTCCATGCACTACGGGCCAAGGATATTCATGTTTTCATCAATGGTCATGATCCTGCTAACAACTGTCCATCAATGCACTATGGGTCAATGAGGACTTTTACCACATCATTTGTATCATTACGGTCATGATTATACCGAATAATCCCTGGTCATAATCATACCAAGTCCATCTATGCACTACGGGCCACAAATGACTTTCATCATAGTATAAGCATGAGGATGATGAAAATGATATAAGAATTCAATTAAAAGAAAGCAAAGGATAAATTTTTAAAGATTCATAATTTAATTTATCCAGAATTCAATAATGTCCAAATTGTCAACATGATACTGCTTTGTGGAGTAAAATTCAAGAATAGTATTGTACCAAAAATGATTTGGACAAAAAAGAAATTAATTTTTGTCATGAATAGTAACCCGGGTGAATATTAATCGAGTGAATAGTACCCCATGAATAGTACTTCGAGAATAGTAACCCTGTGAATAGTACTCCGATATGAAAAAGTTAAAACTTATCAAGATTGCTCAAAATAATATTTTCATGAAAAGATACTAGATGAATCGCAAATATCAAGGATGTTCTACTAATTTCATGGAGTATAGAAGCCAAAACTTTTACAAAATGAGTGTAGAATTTGAAATCTGAAATGAAATAATATTACTTACATACTACAGAGTATGGAAGAAAATATTATTTCATACGAATATTGAATAAAAATAACATCCCTTACCTTAAAAAGGAGAGTATTCCAACTGGTATAGCGGGGATATTCTTGAAGAAAACTTGAACTGTTTTCTATGCTCAAAGATTTCTTAAACTCTAAAAAAATACGCTCAATATTATAGAAGAAGAATTCTCTGATTTTGGTGTGATTTTCAATTCTAACTAAGCATCCTATTTATAAGAGAATGGAAGGATACTATTTGAATTTAGAAAATCACGTGTGCACAGTGGGGGGGGATTCACGGATGCAACAAAAATTCGGCAGAAAATTTGATTTTTACTATGCAGTCACTATGCAAACACTGTGCAGGTACTATGCAAACACTATGCATAATAAAATATAAAATATTCTATTTTTCATAAAAAAAACAAAACTTATTATAATATATATACTATACAAGACTCATTCCGTGAAAACCAATTTGAAATCCTTCCCAGGACATTTCATTTTTTTCTTCCACATGTGGGCCCCACACATGGCCCCTACCTTTATGATATAAAAATATATTTTTAATAACTTTCAACTGATTATTTTGAAAAATGAGTAAATGGGGGTCCATATAATAAGCAAAATTTACAACAAATACTTCATAAAAATCCCCTCTATATTTTTAACAACATTTATTTATCATTATTATAACTCATAATATTAACAACCGAGATCGTTTCGTGAAAGAGGGGCTTTTCGATAAGGATTTCTCCCTATTCGGGCGCCAATTAGTGACCCAAACCCCTTCCTTAAGCGAACTTTCTAGACATTGTTAATTATGCGAGATAATAATATGAATAACTTGTCATCTCAATTATTGATTTAATAATATAAAATATTCTCGACAATAATTGAATCAAATAACGTGAGATACTATGCATTAATTATTTGTAGCAATAATTGAATAAAAGCGAGTGACTTCTCACGTAAGCATCAATAATCAATAGTGTACTACTATGTAACCACCACGAGTATTATTGTACTTTTACCACCGGATATTTCAACAGTTTAACGAAAGAAACTTCCGCCGTTATTTTCATAAAAAGTTATTTCGCTGCGTTTTCTCATTCCGACAATAATTTCATTGTGGGGTCCACTAATGATTGTCTTGCCAGTCATCTGAATATTCCTGTTAAAATGAATATTCCCAGACCAATTGAATATTATATAACAACTTGCTTACTTTGCAAAATTTATAAATATTATCCACAACTATAACATTATAACAATTTCACACCTTAATATTCAAAAAAAATGATATTTATAGAAAAATTCATCTTTATTCATAAAAGTTGGGGTCTTATAATAGGGTTCTGCCTTCGGATCACATTTATGCGAGGAAGATCAAACACAGGAGCTCGAACTTCATCCTTATTGACGGGGATTTGTATAGAAGGGCTTTCAGCTCTTCATTGCTCAAATGTTTGACACCTTCGGAAGCTGAATATACTCTTCGAGAAGTGCATGAAGGAATTTGTGGGGATCATCTAGGGGCCAAGTCATTGTCATACAAAATTATGAGGCAGAGGTACTATTGGCCGACCATCTTCCAAGAAGCAAATGATTTTGTCAAAAAATGTCCTAAGTGTCAGCTAAATAGTTCTATCCCTCATCAGCCCCCGAAAAAGCTGTATTTAATTTTATCCCCGATCCATTTGCTATGTAGGGGATTGATATTTTGGGACCACTGCCAAAAGCTATGGGATAAGTCAATTTTGTGATCATGGCTATTGACTACATGACCAAGTGGGTAGAAGCCAAACCATTACGAGAAGATCACTAAACAGAATGTCTCAAGTTTTTTAAAGAAAGTGTTGTTTATCGGTTCAGCATCCCGAGGGTCTAGGTTTTAGATAAGGGCAGACAGTTTGTGGGGTCGAAATTCAAAGCTTTTTTGAAGGAGTTGGACATTCAGCATAGAAAGACTTCGGTGGCCCATCCTCAGTCAAATAGACAAGTAGAAGTCATCAACCGAACTCTACTTAATGGGATTAAAAGGAGGTTAGATGAATTGAAAGGGCGTTGGCCCGAAGAATTTCTCATTGTCTTATGGGCATATCGGACTACCCCGAGGATGACAACTGGAGATTCACCATTCAGATTGGCTTATGGGACCGATGAACTTATACCTATTGAGATCGGGTCTCTAACACTTGGTTCGGTCAAGACAAAGATCTATGCAATAATGACGGCCTACGACTAAATTTGGATCTTTCGGAGGAAGTTCGGGATTTAGCTCTGGTAAGATTGGTCATCTCATCGGGTTTAACCGCCCAAACTATAACGGAAGGTGAAACAAAGAAGGTATGAGGTTGGAGATTTTGTTCTTCGAGAGTCAGAGATATCTACCCCCGAACAGGTAAGTTAATGCCGATCTGGAAGGGCCATATGAAGTGATAGAAGTGCGAAGCCGTGTACTTACCGACATCGAAAGCGATGGATGGGTCGAGGTAAAGAACACATGGAATCTTTGAGAGACTTAGGAGATATTATCAAGAAAAGTTGTATTGTTCTTTCCTTTATCTTAGTAAATTCTTTTATTCATCAATAAAATAAATAAGAATTCTCTTCGACAAATTTGTACTTCATTTTATTCATATGTTTTACAAAACTAATCATATAAGTTTTGAACAAAATCGATCGGAGAAGTTACAAATAACATAAGCGATCGGAAAGTTACAAACATAATCGATCGAGAAAGTTACAAACAAAAATGATTATAAAAATTATAAGTAAAAGTTCTAAAAGACTATTCTTTCGATTGCCTCATCCTTGGCTTTGGACTCTTCATCCGAGGAATCAAGGATAGAAGTGTCAAACCCAAACCAACTATCATCTTCTTAGAACCTTTTCCTATAAGCCTCGTAGCCTTGACAGAATTGGGGACATGACTTTGTCGAGTTAGTCGGGCAATTCTTCGTATTCTTTAATTACAAGTCGCTTAGCCTCGGCACAATCCTTCCCAAGGCGGTGTTCTCTCGCATCATATCGCCATCATCCGGGCATACATATCGGATATCATGCCTTCGAGGGTCAGAATGACACTCTAATGATCCATGTTCTTCTCCGACAGAAGCGCCTTTTCCTCAAGGATTTGTTTCGAATGGTTGTAAAGGCCAACGTATTCTGTTTGTAGAGTATAGTGTTGTTTTTTAAGGTCGTTGGCCTGACATTCGGCTTGTGTCACTTTATTTCGGGTATCAACGTGAAGGTCTTTCTCCTTCTTCAGATCCGATGTCAAGCCTAAAACCTCAGCCTTGAGCCTTTCCACATCTAACTTTAACTGTGCCTCCTTTTTAGTTATTTTTGCTAGAGGTGGAATGGCTCGGGAGAAGAAAGCATTGGCCTGCAATAAAGTGGAGATATGGGTTAGACATGATGAAAACAGGGTATCGAGGGGACATTTAAGTCTATCGGATTTACCTGACACTAGAGCTTGATGTATTCAACTAGATAGTCCTCAGAAGTATATCCTTTGAGCCGCTCTTCATCTCCAAGAAGTGCGAAGTGTTCTAAGCGGTCAAATGGGGATACTTCCAAGGGGCTCTTTGGCTAGAACATAGTCGTGTTTTTGTGAAGGTTAGGAAGCAGGAGTATGTTGGATTAAGAGTGTCGATTATGGTGCTTGGGACAACCTCAATTATTTGGAGATCCGGCTCAAATTTCGGTGTGGCCTCTTGGAGCAAGGTTCGAGGGTTTGCTTTATTAGAATATTTTATAGCAAACCGAATACGACCGTCAGATTTAAAAGTAAATCAATCTAAACAGTTCAAAATTAGTTACTATTCAGGTCCATTCTCCTATAAATGAAGTTCATTCCTTCATTATTTCTTACGAATTCATTAAAACTCTAGAGAGAGAAACTATAGAGAGAGAAAGAAGAAAAGTATCTCGCTACTTCACTACTCCTATATCCGATTTGTTCTAAGGTAAAGGGGTATTATTTCTTTCTTTCGTCTTCATGAAGAGAACTTCATTATTCCATTCTTTGTTATTATGTTGGAATAACTTTGTCATCAAATACCGCATACTTGGTGAAATTCTTACATTATTCTATTCTTTATTATTATGTTGGAATAACCCGTCCATCGCAATACCGCATACATGGTGAAATTCTTCTATTATTTCATTCTTTATTATTACATTGGAACATCGTATGCATGCGTTACGCATGACACAGTTCCGTTATTTATTATTCCATTTGGAACATCCATGCATGCGTTACGCATGACTGGTTCCGTTGTTTATTACATTGTTGGAATATCCTCACATGCGTGGTTATTCCATTCTTTATTATACCGGTTGTTAAATATTTTCTATACAAATAAATTAGAAATTTTCATGGAAATACTCTTTTGAGCAATTTTTTTTTATTTTGGGGGGATAAATTAATGAATGTGAATTCTTATAAGATAATGTTTATATTGTGTATGTATTTATGATGATATATTTATTACATGAATGATTTTAAATAATTTTATTTTAGAATTATTGGTCATTATAAATTATATTCTTATAATAATTAATTTTATATATGCCAAGAAATGTTTTATTACTTATTTTTCCATGAAAATATAATCATGTATTATTTATATAATATAATTTGAAATGAAATGTTTTTTACTTAATTATTATAATAATTATTTTATTATATGAATTTTAAAATTTTATATTAATTATTTTAGTTAATTATTCTTAATTATTAATAAATAATAATGTTAAGTATGGCAGATAAATTAGATATGGAATCCAAACCCTAATTTTTGGATTTTGATCAAGGAATGAGAATAATAATATAATATTATTTATATTTTGATTTTCCAGTGCTATAATTATATATTGTATGTATGTGGACTGACAATGATTGGTCGATTATGGTATATTATGTCAAAATCCTAGTTTTACTATGGAAACCCTAATTTGAAACTCAATTGTGAGTTCAAGACTATTATATAATCTGTGTTGTATGATTTTACGATTAACTAGGTCAACCCTAATTAGCATTTATATATATATATATATATATATATATATTAATTTCTTGAAATCCTAATTATTAAGTATAAACCCTAATTGTGATTTGGTAACCCTAATTACCAAAAATTATAAACCCTAATTGCTAAATTAGCAAGGATAATTATAATTATTATATAATAAACCCTAATGTTCATGTATGATTAGTAACCCTAATCAAATTAAGAAAACCCTAATTATAACTTTTGAAAACTAATTATATTTTATTTTAAACCCTAAATAAACAATTTGGAAAACATATATTAAAATTGTTAGACTATGATTATTACATGGCCCAAAAACAATTATATGGAGAAGCCAAAAAGAAATCAAATTCAAGCCCAAACTTAGCCCACATAATTAAGGTATTTTAGACCTTTGATTTATCTAATTTATGCATTAAAATAAAAGCTAAATAAAGAAATTAGTGGCATATATATAGTCAATTAATAGGCCTTTTAAGGCAACAAATAAAGCTAATCAAGTTCCTTAAAATGGTAACTCTTACATCAGTACACATGTGTGTCAATTTCCCATTGGTTGAAAATCTACTTAGCACCCTTAATCACATGATTAGGCTTAATTGGAAGAGATAAGGAGTTTTTGTCTAATGGACAACAAAAGTATGGGGATAATAGTAAGTCACACACTTACAAGACTTCTATAAATAGACTTAAGAGAGAGAAATAATCATTTGTTAGGCCATTTTATGCACAACACCCATCTTAACTCTCTCAAGCTCTCACCTCTAAAAAAATAACAAGATATATCATTCATAAACCAAGCCCCACTAACACCACAATCAAATCGTAAAGCTAGAAACAAGAATTGATCAAAGAAGGTATAAAACCCTAGCTTGAAATCACCATAAAATGTTGTGTAGATGTTATGATTTGGGTGTTTTAATATGTTGTTAGTAGTGTGTAATGATGATCCGGGTTGCTAGATGTTAGATCCATAACATCTAGAGGCTCGAATTTGATGTTTTTCAAAATCTAGAAATTTTGTTACGTGTTGTCGACATCGAATGTCGTGGCCTTATATCTCTATGATGATCTTTAATTTTTTTGTGTTTTGAAAGTTTATAGTTGTAGTATGATATGTGATCTTTATCCGGGACAAGAATAAGAGCTTAGATGATGTCTATACGGAAGTTATTCGTGGTCAAACCACGTTGGCCTAAGATCGACCGGAAAAATGGGGGTAGCCCATGAACTTGCCTGTAAAGCTCCGACAACAAGTTCATGGGCCCAGATCTTTGAGTTGTTAGTTGTTTTGTTCTGTTGTTTGTAATAATATAGTAGTATGGTATAAGTACTTTAAGATTATGCCTTAAAATCTCCTAAATATCAAAGTATTGAACTTAGTGAGTGGTCAAAGTAGGCAAAAAGATACGATGTTTTCGGAATTCGGGCAAATGTCAAAAACATTTGAACGATTTTCTCGATAGCCTTTGACCGATCAATATCTCGCTTAATTTATTGTTGTTTGATGCTTTTATGTAATGAATCTATAGTCCTACATGTGGGCTAGAATCAAGTTTATAGAACACAAAACATTTCACGATCAGAATGTAGTGGAGTCTCAAAGTGAGCCTTCGACGATTCGTTTCTTCATTTCGGGCAACCCGTAAATGAAGAGCGATTTTCTTCGAAACCACTTTGATGGCTTAGATCTTTCATTTGATGCATGATATTGAACATTTTGTTGTGAGATCTTGTAGTATTACATTAGCTCTACCAGATCCGACTAAAAAAAACAAGTCCAAAAACACAACACACAATCGATTTACACTGGTCAAACCCACCCACTCCTTCAGAATCGGCTTCAAGATGCGGGTTTGCATGAAAACTCGAAGAACACCTACAATGACGGTTTTTTTTGTCGCTATAGTGGTCTTTAATGATATATTATTTATAAAAATTATATTTTATTAAATAATTATAGAAAATTAGTTTTTAATTATTAAAAATATAAAATAAATTACTAAAATTATTTTAAAGTCCAAAATTATATTTTAATTATTTTGGATATATTTTACAAATATTTAATATTTTTAGAATATTAAAGGTATTTAATTTATTTAATAATTATATTAAATAAATTATTTAAAAATGATTTTAATACTTGAAAAATCATTTAAAATTATATTATGGAATAAGAAAATATTTTAAGTTATTTTTAATGACTTTTAATATTTTATGATGAATTTCATTAATTAATTAATATTAATGATAATTTGTTATTTAATAAATAAATAGATTAAAAATGATTTTATTATATTAAAAATTATTTTAAATAATAATAATGTATTTAAGAATATTTTAAGTTGTAAAATATAACTTTCAATATTTAAAGGTGAATTTCATTAACTAATTATTATTAATGATATTAAAGTTATTTAATAATTATATTAAATAATCTAGTTTAAAAATGATTTTAATATTATAAAAATTATTTTAAATGAAAATAAAGTGTTTAAAGATATTTTAAGTTATAAAATATAACTTTTAATATTTAAAGGATAATTTCATTAATAATTTAATATTAATGATATTTATTTAACATTAATGATATTAAATTTATTTAATAATTATATTAAATAAATAGTTTAAAAATGGTTTTATTGATTTAAAAATTATTTAAAAGGATATAAATGAATTAAAAATATTTTAAGTTATACTTAACGACTTTTAATATTTTGATAAATGGTACATTAATATTTAAATATTAATGGTAATTATTTATAAATGATATTAAATGTTTTAAAAATCATTTAAGGGTAATATTAATATACTTTAAAATATTCTAAGTTATTATAAATAACTTTTTAATATTTTGGCAATGGTTTCATTAATAGTTTAATATTAATTAAATATTAATGATAATAGAATTATTTGATATTTAAATCATTTGATAATGATTCCTGGTGTTTGAAAATTTATGATAAATTATAATAAATGTTTATCGAGTCATTTAAAATAATATGACCGATATTTCATAGATATTGAGTTATGTAATAGAGTCTTAGACTCGATAATTACTCGATAAAGTCGCTTTGCACAATCGGAGCATATTTTAGGAATTGATCTGGACTTAGATATTTTGATTGTATTAATGTTTGTTTGTGATGCAACGATCATTGAACATGTGTGATAATGTGATTAAAGTTATGTGTCGATCGCTAAATGCAGATTATATGTGTTATAGTATATTGTTCTAATCGAACGAATGATCCGATTAATGATAGGTCGTGATATAAAAGATAAAACTAAGTTGCATTTTTGTAAGCAAATGATCGTGCAAGTATCCTACCTTTGCATTTCCTTTATGCAATGGACATGAGTAAGAATGTTTCGTAATTATATTATTATCGTATGTATTATTAACCCTATATTATATATGCTCATTGATTATCAACATGTTAGTATATGGTAATTCAGATATATATTATGTTCGTTAAATTCTATAAATGGTTATACAAGTGTCCCCACTTGGATAATCATTGCATTTAATCACATGTTGATACACTTTGTCAATTACCAATATATATATATATATATATGTTGAATTATAGATTATTGTTGAACAAGATAAAACCTACCATTATCCAACCGAATTGCTTTGGTTTGGAACCCCGACAAGTATGAACATCCCATTCATGGAAAATTTTTATGTGCCCAAAGGTACCAAAGTGAACGATAATATCGTTTTGTTATGTAGTATTGATCAATACAGGTCCATGGGATGTACACCCTCGCGTCTGTAAGTTATGATTTTTCTGAGATGAAGTTCGCTATAACCTTTTCAAAATGAAAACAATGTTCATAAGATGTCCCCTTAACCCTATTTATAGTCAAGACGTAGTTTCAAAAATTTGGAAGAGGGTTGTTATGTTATTATTATTGGTTCGTAATTACTTCACAACTATTGATTTGTTGTAGAAGGGTAGTATAAAGAAAACATTTAAATTCTTCAAACATATATATATATATATATAATTATATATATATTACTTGTGGGCACTCAAATGCTCATCCTTGCTTAATTTAAATGTTTTCACTAAGTGTGGTCAAGTAGAAGTCTCTACTAAGAATAAAGGAAAAGAAGGTTCTTTGAATGAGTTTTTATGATATGTTATGTAATAGTTTGCTTTTTATTATGATAAGGATGATATATATATATTATTATTATCATGTAATGAATGTATTAGAGGTTGGGTACTTGGGAATAGACTCGATAATTATGTAAATTAAGTTTAATATTTATATTATTGTTATTATTATTAGTATTATTCCACTTCATAGAAATGGTATCGTGAAGCAACCGAAGTTCGGGTTTCAAGTACCGAGTTTGGGGGCTTTTAGGTTGGTATCGAGCTTTAGGGTTAGAAACCTTAGGTGGATAGACCTTTAGGCTATAACCTTGTAAACAAGGGAAACGTTGAAAATATAAATAACTCATATAGAGTTTAAAAAGAGATGAATTGAATAAGTTCATCGTCAAACAAAATAAAAGATAACTTATATAAAACTATTATTTCATTTGTGTGTATATACTATATTCTAATCGGGATAATTTATGTGTGTAGATGTCTCGATGGAAAAGGCTTGTTATATGCTTATAGCATGAAGAAGGATCAAATCCATACCCCGAGCTAATATCGAAGCCCATAGTGAAATAGAGGCTCACAATGAAAATAACTTAGATGAGGTGGTTATTTTAGAAAATGTAGTGCCAGATCCAGGAGATGGTGGAGCCGACAGATAGTGATTTTGGACACTAAAGTTGAAGTTTAACAAGCATCAACAGAGAGGTGCAGATCTCGAGGAACAAGGTTTCTTTCTCGGAAAAGTTGTGGGAAATAGAAAAAGTCATTAAATAGTCAATCTGCACAAAGCGTTAATAGAAACAATGGAAGAACAAGATAAGCTTAAAATCCAAATTGATAAGATGGGAGCCTCAAGCAACACATCGTGTGCAGCTCCGAGCAAGAAGGGAAAAAAAGATAGAAGACCATGACTTAGGAAAATCCGATAAGAAGAAAGGGAAAAGAATATGTTACCTTTGTGGCTATGAGGGACATACCACTCTGTATTGTCCCGACTATAAATCAGGAGCATGTTTTATCTGTGGGATAGAAGGTCATCAGGCGAAAGGTTGTCCAAGAAAAAGGCGTAGTGAATAGGTAGTATAGGTTCTGTGGTGTAGGTCTATTTAATGTTAAGTATGTCTGTTTAATGTAATGATCCCAACTTTTGGTATTAGTCAAGGCTGTAAATCCCGACTTTTGTAGTCACAAAGGGATGAAAGATGTTTAAAATAAGATGTGTTATAGAATGTCAAGTGTTATGAATATGAATCTATGATGGATTAATGAAATAAGTTGGTATAAAGATAGTAATCAATTATCGAATAATCGTTAATGATAAACCAAAGTTTTTAAAAAATCTAATATTTTGAATACATGATTATTCGAGTATAAAGTCTTTATATGTAAATATGTTAAAGATATATAAGGTAAGTTAATGAATGATAAATTATGACTAATCAAATAATGCCACCAAGAACTAAAAGCGAAATCAACAGATGTAAGAACTCATCGATAAAGTCGAAGACAACAAGATCGACATGTAATTTTGCAAAATATGGTCGATCAAGATATATGCAGAATGGAATACTAGTCGGGAAATTAGCTAGAAAATTGATTAATGAACTTCAAAGACTTCAAGGCAAATTCGAACGCTGGATTTAGAGGATCAATCACCTCGTGGAAGCATTTGTGATAGCTGGGGTAAACAGAGGGACAAAAGACAACTTTTTGCCACCTATACAATGAAAAGTATGGGGAAACGAATTTTGGTGGGAGGCAAATCAAACTAGAGCCTAAAAGGGAGTAGTGGTAGTAGGACCGAAAGAGGAAAAGAGATAATTTGGGAATACCAAAATTAGGCTAGAGGTGGAAAGGAACAAAAGGCTATGCAGTTGTAGAAATTTGGAAAGAATCACTCGGGAGATTGTCTTAAAGGTAAGTTTCATGTGTTATAAGTGTAAGCGAAAGGACATATCTCTCCCAACCGCCCCAAATCGAGAATGTATAGTGGATGTTTTATTTGTGAATCAATTGAGCATAAGGTGAAAGACCGCCCAAGAAGGATAAGTGGAGGCAAGAAAAGTGAATAAGGAAAAGGCAAGCAGGACATTGGCAACAACGGACCAACTTCAACAAACGAAACAATAGAACCAACCATATGAGTCTTGAAGATGACAGTTCAAGATATGGTGGCGCAAAGAAGGATGCAACTCGTGTATTATTCTAATCAAATTTTATTTTCTTATATATGATTTTATATATAATAAATTATTTTATAAAGAAATTTTGAAGAAGGAATTTAAGTTCTTTTAGAAATCAAATTTCCGCTTAATTAGATAGACAAGCTTTACGTGAATAAGTTAAAGATCAAGACGATTATTTATGATCAAGATCTACTTACAATGATTATATATGCTACGTACACTTGTATGTGTAGGTTTTAAAACGGTGATTCCGGGGACGAAATCTTTATAAGGGAGGGTGAATGTAACAACCCGATATTTTCTATACAAATAAATTAGAAATTTTGCGTATAAATTTTTTTTTTTTTGGGAAATATGTGCCAAGATAATGTGTGTATGTATTTATGTGATATATTTATTACATGAATAATTTTAAATAATTTTATTTTAGAATTATTGGTCATTATAAATTATATTCTTATAATAATTAATTTTATAGTAGAAATGTTTTATTACTTATTTTCCATGAAAATATAATCATGTATTATTTATATAATATATGAAATGATTTTAGAATTATTATAATAATTATTTTATTATATGAATTTTGTTCAGATTATTAAGTTAATTATCTTAACTTAATTAATAATGTTAAGTATGGCAGATAAATCAAATATGGAATCCAAACCCTAATTTTTGGATTTTGATCAAGGAATGAGAATAATAATATAATATTATTTATATTTTGATTTTCCAGTGCTATAATTATATACTGTATGTATGTGGACTGACAATGATTGATCAGTTATGGTATATTATGTCAAACCCTAGTTTTATTGTGGAAACCCTAATTTAAAACTCAATTGTGAGTTCAAGACTATTATATAACTGTGTTGTATGATTTTGCGATTAACTAGGTCAACCCTAATTAGCATTTATATATATATTAATTTCTTAAAATCCTAATTATTAAGTATAAACCCTAATTGTGATTTGGTAACCCTAATTACCAAAAATTATAAACCCTAATTGCTAAATTAACAAGGATAATTATAATTATTATATAATAAACCCTAATGTTCATGTATGATTTAGAACCCTAATCAAATTAAATTAATTATAAACTAATTATATTTTATTTTAAACCCTAAATAAACAATTTGGGTAACATATATTAAAATTGTTAGACTATGATTATTACATGGCCCAAAACAATTATGGGAGAAGCCCAAAAGAAATCAAATTCAAGCCCAAACTTAGCCCACATAATTAAGGGTATTCTAGACCTTTGATTTATCTAATTTATGCATTAAAATAAAAGCTAAATAAAGAATTATTATATATATATACGGCCACAATAAGCCTTTTAAGGCAACAAATAAAGCTAATCAAGTTCCTTAAAATGGTAACTCTTACATCAAGTACATCCACATGTGTCAATTTTCCATTGGTTGAAAATCTACTTAGCACCCTTTTAATCACATGATTAGGCTTAATTGGAAGAGATAAGGAGTTTTGTCTAATGGACAACAAAAGTATGGGGGATAATTGTAAGTCACACACTTACAAGACTTCTATAAATAGACTTAAGAGAGAGAAATAATCATTTGTTAGGCCATTTTATGCACAACACCCATCTTAACTCTCTCAAGCTCTCACCTCTGAAAATAACAAGATATATCAGGTTATAAACCAAGCCCCACCCAACACACCACAACAAATAAATAAAGCTAGAAACAGAATTGATCAAAGAAGGTATAAAACACCAACTTGATTTACATCCATAAATTTTCGTAAGATGTTATGTTTGGGTGTTAGAATATGTTCGCTATAAGTGTCTCAATGATGATTCGGGTTGCTAAATGTTGGATCTATAACATTTAGAAGCTCGAATTTGAAGATTTGAAATCTAGAAAAACTTGGTTCGTTTTGTTAAGATGTTATGATTATGGTTTTTGTTGTTTTAAGTATATGTGTAGATTGTAAGCGGTCTTTAATATGCAAAAAGAATCGAGTCATTTGATGTCTAGAACGGAAGTTATTAACTGATTCAATCCATAACATTAATAGGAAGAAATGGGTAGCCCAGTTATGCCCAGATCGTAATCCGACAAGATTTTGATCTTCTAGATCCGTCGTCAGTATACATGTTTTGGTTACTGTTGTTTGTAATATAATAGTAGCTTGGTATGAGTACTACAAGATTATGCCTAAAAAATAGCTTTAATATCAAACGTATTGAACGAGCGTAGTGAGTGGTCAAAGCAGGCCACTCGATCATAATTGCAGTTTCTGGAATTTCCAGAAATGTCAAGAACATATATTCTGACAGCCTTTGACCGATCAATATCTTTCTATTGTTTTGTTTTTATGGTTATGTTTTGTGATAGATCCAGTAGTGTTACATGTGGGCTAGAATCTAGAAGTCATAGATCACTAATACATTAAACGATCAGAGTATAGTGGAGGCTCAAAGTGTGACCCGACGTCGTTTCTTCATTTCGGGTAACCCGTAAATGAAGAACGACCTCCGATAACCACTTTGATGGCTTAGATCTTTCATTTGATGCATGATATGAACATGTTTGTTCTTTGGATCTTGTAGTCTTACATTAGCTCTACCAGATCGACCAAAAACAAGTCCGGACAATAACAACACACAATCGATTTACACTTGGTCAAACCCACCCACTTCAGAATGGCTCGAAGATGCGGGTTTGCATGAAGAACTCGAAGAACACCTACAACAATGACAGTTGCCTGCCGCTATAGGTGGTCTTTAGCGATAGTTTATTTATAAAATTATATTTTCATTAAATAATTATAGAAAATTAGTTTTAATTATTAAAAATACATAATAAATTATTAAAATTATTTTAAAGTCCAAAATTATATTTTAATTATTTTGGATATATTTTATAAAAATTTAATATTTTTAGAATATTAAAGGTATTTAATTTATTTAATAATTATATTACATAAATTATTTAAAAATGATTTTAATACTTGAAAAATTATTTAAAATTATATTATGGTATAAGAAAATATTTGAAGTTATTTTTAATGACTTTTAATATTTTATGATGAATTTCATTAATTAATTAATATTTATGATAATTTAGTTATTTAATAAATAAATTAAATAAATAGATTAAAAATGATTTTATTATATTAAAAATCATTTTAAATAATAATAATAATGTATTTAAGAATATTTTAAGTTGTAAAATATAACTTTCAATATTTAAGGGTGGATTTCATTAACTAATTATTATTAATGATATTAAAGTTATTTAATAATTATATTAAATAATCTAGTTTAAAAATGATTTTAATATTATAAAAATCATTTTAAATGAAAATAAAGTGTTTAAAGATATTTTAAGTTATTAAATATAACTTTTAATATTTAAAGGATAATTTCATTAATAATTTAATATTAATGATATTTATTTAACATTAATGATATAAAATTTATTTAATAAATATATTAAATAAATAGTTTAAAAATGGTTTTATTGACTTAAAAATCATTTAAAAGGATATAGATGAATTAAAAATATTTTAAGTTATACTTAACGACTTTTAATATTTTGATAAATGGTACATTAATATTTAAATATTATTGGTAATTATTTATAAAAGATCTTAAATGTTTTAAAAATCATTTAAGGGTAATATTAATACTATAAAATATTCTAAGTTATTATAAATAACTTTAATATTTTGGCAATAGTTTAATTAATAGTTTAATATTAATTAAATATTAATGATAATAGAATTGTTTGATAATGATTCCGACGTTTGAAAATTAATGATAAATTATAATAAATATTTATTGAGTCATTTAAAATAATATGACTGATATTTACAGATATTGAGTTATAGAATAGAGTCTTAGACTCAATAATTACCCGATAAAGCTGTTGGTACACCGACATGTTTTAGGAATTTATCTGGACTTAGATATTTTGACGGTATTAATGTTTGTTTGTGATGCAATGACTGTTGAACATGTATGATAATGTGATTAGGTTATGTCTTGTTGCGAAATGTGATTATATGTTATAGTATATTGTTCTAATCGAACGAATGATCCGATTAATGATAGTCGTGATATAAAAGATAAAACTAAGTTCACATGTTGTAAGCAAATGAATCAGCAAGTATCCTACCTTTGCATTTCCTTTATCTGATGGACATGAGTAAGAATGTTTGTAATTATATTATTTCGCATACATTATTAACCCTATATTATATACATTCATTGATTATCAACATGTTAGTATATGGTAATTCAGATATATATTCTGTTCGTTAAATTCTATAAATGGTTATACAAGTGTCCCCACTTCGGTAATCATTGTTTTTAATCACATGTTGATACACTTTTGTCAATTACCCATATATATATATATATATGTTCAATTTATAGATTATTGTTGAACAGATAAAACCTACCATTATCCAACCGAATTGCTTTGGTTTGGAACCCCGACAGGTATGAACATCCCATTCTGATCAATTTGGATTTTAAGCTTATCTTGTTCTTCCATTGTTTTTATTAACGCGACGACGTGATTGACTATTTAACAGCCTTTTTCAGAGAAGAAAACCTTGTTCTCGGATCTCGCACCTCTGTTGATGCTTGTTCACTTCAACTTTAGTGTCCAAATCACTATCTCGTCGACTCCACCATCTCCGGATCGGCACTACATTTTAAAATAACCACCTCATCTAAGTTGTTTTCATTGTGTGCCTCTATTTCAGCGCTATGGGCTTCGATATTAGCTCTGGGGTATAGATTTGATCCTTCTTCATGCTATAAGCATATAACAAGCCTTTTCCATCAGGACATCTACACTCATAAATTATCTTGATTAGAATATAGTATATACACACAACAAATAATAGTTTAATATAAGTTATCTTTTATTTTGTTTGACGATGAACTTATTCAATTCATCTATTTTTAAACTATATATGAGTTATTTATATTTTCAACGTTTCCTCCGTTTCAAGGTTATAGCCTAAGGTCTATCCCACCTAAGGTTTCTAACCCTAAAGCTCGATACCAACCTATAAAGCCCCCAAACTCGGGTACTTGAAACCCGAACTCGTTGCTTCACGATACCATTTCTATGAGCGGAATAATACTAATAATAATAACAATAATATAAATATTAAACTTAATTTACATAATTATCAGAGTCTATTCCCAAGTACCCAACCTCTAATACATTCATTACATGATAATAATAATATATATATATCATCCTTATCATAACAAAGAAAACTATTACATAACATATCATGAAAACTCATTCAGCAACCTTCTCTTTTCCTTTATTCTTAGTCGAGCCTTCTACTTGACCACACTTAGCTGAAAACATTTAAATTAAGCAAGGATGAGCATTTGAGTGCCCAACAAGTAATAGCAATTATATATATAAGCTGAAAGAATTTAAATGTTTTCTTTATACTACCCTTCTACAACGAATCAATAGTTGTGAAGTAATTCTGAACCAATAATAATAACATAACAACCCTCTTCCAAATTTTTTGAAACTACGTCTCGACTATAAATAGGGTTAAGGGACATACTATGAACATTGTTTTATTTTGAAAAGGTTTAATGAGAACTTCATCTCAGAATGTCATAATAACTTCTGAGAATGAGGTGAACATCCCATTTATAGCAATTTATTTTTATTTTTATTTCTCTTCCTATATTTCTCTCTTTTCAGGTACCATGGATGACTTTGTATATCAATGGCTATAAACGAACAAGACTCAACCAAGGGAAACAGGGATTGATGGACTTAATACATTTTCTGTAGAGTCAGTACAAATTGAGGCAAATTCAAAGATGTTGGAGGTTATCGCAGCCCAACGGAGTCGAAGGATGGCAAACATAACTCAACCAAGTGAAATAGGGATTGATGGACTTAATGTATTTTCTGCAATATCAGCACAGATTGAACAACTTTCGAGGACGTTGGACGTTATTGTAGCCCAAAGGAGTCGAAGGATGACAGTTATGTGTGACTATTGTGCTGGCAACCACCAAAGTCATCAATGCACCGTCAGTTTTGAACCGGTACAATATAGTGGTGATTACCTCAACAACTATGTTGATCCTAACTATCACCAAGATTGGGGGTATCACCCGAATTTTTTATGGAGCTACAATTATGATGACCAACATTACGCAAAATTCACCTACAAGATTGCCACACGAAGAAAAGCCAAATCCGATAGATGTAATATTGAAGGGCATAACAGACCTAGAGGAGATGAGGATTAGACAAGAGCTATCAACCCAAAATTTTAGTAATCGGATGGAACAACTCGTCACTACCTCAACTAATGGTCCTCAATACATGGCTTCCGAGACTGAAATAGAAAATTCAAGGTTGGGGGAATTATTGTCCAAGTTCATAGCAGATGAGTAATCAAGCGAGGTCAATTCAAAATCTTGCAGATCAGATAGAGCAAATGACCAAAGGCGTAAGCAACCTTCCTCCAAACACTTGGCTTTATGACATGGATGACGAAATTGACGGAGAACGAGAACCAAATTTGCGACTAGATGAGCCACAAGATATCCAAGTGTGGAGACAATTGAGGATAATGAAATAGAGGTCGACGAAGATCTAAATGGGTCTCCACCAAAGATCAAAGAGTCAGTCAGATTTGTAAAATCATGCCCACTTGGTAGTCATGTCATCGGCGAAGCTCTTGATGACATAAGAGCGAGTACAATTTTGAATCCATGGTGGGACGAAAAAGAGAAGATAGATGAAGAGCCCATTGTGCGTGACAAGCTTCCATGCCCCAAAGTGATCACATACACAATGGAGAAAACACCTAGCTGTGGGACGTTCTTGATTGAGATCATACCAAATCAGAGCATGCTAGGTGACTTTGATGCATTAGCCATCACAAATGGGAACCTACCAAAAGTTATATTATTTTCGACGGATGGAGGGTTCCTCAATCATCGAAGAGGAATTGGATAGCGTTGACTAGACAAAGTCAGGCTGAAAGACTGTTATTCAAGCGCTAACTAGGAGGCAACCCATGAATTTTTATATTTATATGCTTTACTAGTTTATTTAGTAGATAAGAATTAATTTGCTTATTAAGTTCTCTTACCAATCCAAGTGATATTCTAATCCATGTTGTCTCTCTTAATTGCAGGTATTGGAGGTTCAATGGACATGCAAAAGAGTATGAAAAGGTTATTCAAGTCCGATTTAAGTGTGGTGCCCAATTTGTTTTATGTGCCTAATCTATTCTCCAAACTTAGCGAAGATAAGGAGGAGGATTGCTATATTTTCAGGGAAGTCCTCTACTTTACTTTTTTCTATTTCAACCATTGAGAACAATGTCTAGTTTAAGTTTGGGGGCATTTTAGTGTCGTATTGCATATAGTTAATTATTTACATTGTAGTTCAGTATAGTTACATTTAGTTTTTGCATTGCTTTTTTAAAATTAAAAAATTAAAAAAAATTGAAAATTTGAAAATTTTCAAAAATAGTAGTTAGTTTACTATGTTTATATAGCATTTAGTACATTTTGCATGAGTCCAACTGTTTTGATATTTAGGTTTGTTTTGGCTAATGATGATATTGGAATTAGGTAGACAAATATAAGATCTTGACTATTAGAGCTTTGATGTGATTTCTTGTTATGAATTGAGTCTTTTACATTTGAAACTTGTATAATAAGGATATCACAGTAAAAATAACTTGTTGATTGATTGAGTTTAAATTGATACATAATGGGACTCTAAATGATAATGCTAGTTTGAATGAAAGAATGACAAGAATAAGTAGTGATGGCTAAAGTTAGACAAGAACCTAAGTTTGGGGGACTATTTGGGGTATATAAGCTATATAAAAAAAAGAAAAAAAGTATGAATAAATATCGTGGTGTGCTTGTCTGGTTTTGTGGCCTTTATTACTTGAGTAAGTAAGTCTGAGGGGATTGTCTTTACACCTAGTGCCCTAAGGTCTTAATGGTCTAGGAGTCGTTGGTCGAAAGCTCGTTAAGGTAGCATTGAAAAGCCTAAGGGAATAAGACATTGCATAGCTATGTGTATATAAACAAAAAAAAATGAATAAAATGGGAAATAAGAGCAAAAAGCCCCCGTATATGAAAAATAAAGCATAAGTATCCCATGTTGACCCTCGATATTGGTAATTGTTTGATTTTAGTTGGATCTAGCTTGTTTTTGGATTTCTAGAGTTTACACTGTATGATGCCTTCGAAGAGACTTGTTATGTGTTAAATTTGATTTTATATTAGTTAACATTGTTGTGGAGCACACACGCACTATATTAGTGATAACAGTATAAGATTTGATGATTGATTGAGAAATTATTGATTTGTTTTAATATGATGTATTATCATGTTTACTTGATTTCTCTAAGGCCGGTTGATTAGACTTGTTTATGTCATTACTGCTTGTTGGGTCTCCAACTTTTAGTTTTATTTTGATGATAACAATAATTAGTAAATAATTGAATTAAAAGGGTAGAATCCTCTCCATAGGATTTTTATTATAATTATTTTATTTATCTTATTTACTTTGATCAAAAATATTTCCTAAATCTTATTTAATTGATTTTCTTGATCTTGATGTTTTAAAATGTTAAATCAATTGGGTCATGCATTGTGGGACAAAAGTCATATGTTGATTATCAAATGCTTGTTTGACCGAATTTGGATGGAAATGTTGATTAAATCATTTTTAATTGTGGGCATCTTCTATTTAGTTTTGAATTAATTTTATTATTTAAATATCTCAAAAATTATTTTATTTCAAAATTATATATATATATATATATATTTATATTTATATATTATAAGTTTTATATTATTAAATTCATAAAACCGTGAATGCATTTATTTAATATGTATGATATATTATTTATCCATGCATGCATATAACATTAGTAGTATAGCAAGTGTTAGCTCTTTAAAAAAAAATTGGAAGCTTCAAAACACATATCTTATTTAACCGACCATGCTGACAATTTTTTTAAACCAAATGGGAATTTTTGGAAACCATGTTTACTATATAAACTGGCATGCATGCATGTATTAATATAATATTTTAATAACTCTACATGCAAATAAAAAGTATATATCAGTAATATTATATATATATATATATATATGAATAACAGTATGTTTAATTTATATATATATATAATATGTATCATGCATGCATGCGCCTAAGTGTTGTTTTGGTCAAACAAAATCGTGTGTGTGTGTGTAAGCATAAATGCTTGGGAACATGCTTAGTTATTGTTCATGTGGCTTTGACCAAAGCATTTAAAATGTTCATTAAATGACAAGTATGTGGAATATTGCCTAGGCGGAATTAGAATTACTTCCGCGTAAAATCAGATCTCATCTGGACCGTTAATTTTAAAAATTAATCATTTTAATCATTAATTTCAAATCAAATTTTGAAAATTACTATTCTGTCCCTGACTTCAAAAATTTATAAATAGAAGGCTTTCCTTTCATTTTATTTTGCCAATTCACTTTCAAGAAAAGTCCCACATACTCTCTCTCTAAAAGCTTTCTCTCTTCTTACAAAAATTTCGATTATTTAAGAAGAGGAAATTGGTCTAAGCATATTGAGATAAGTTATTTGATTTCTTTATTTGAATTATCTCTTGCTTATTTATATTTATAGATATACGAATATAAATTATTCTACACAATTCTATATCTCTATATTTCATCTATTTATCAAATAAAAGGATACTTGGGCGCCGCAAGGCTACGGAGATAAACCTCTACGGAGAGGAATCCGACCGTACGATTCCTTATAGTATTCAGTAACTTTTTATTGATATTATTTATATAAATGTCGTAAAATAGATACGATACTTGATAGCTCAAAACAACTTCGAGATCTTGCTCCAAAAAGAGTGAGTCATCCGAACCGGATTTGAGAATCAGAGTGATCTATTGAAAATATTTATATAAATATCAATTGTGAAAATTATAAATTACGTTATACTTGGTATGCAGAGCTACGGGAGAGGATCCAACAAATACGATTCCTTATAGTACCAAGTGACACTATTTATAAAAGTTCACATGATAGATAAAATATTTTTATATATTGTTTGAGTTAAACAATAATATTTGTTATATCAAGTATTGCTTAACTGATTTATATATTATACTTGATATCTGTCATCACAAGTATTTGTTCATAAATTTATTTATTCATAAAATACTTGTTGCATAATATAAAAGTTATTTAAACTTTTATTTCACAAACTTAAGTGAATATATCTACTTAAATAGAAGCATATTTAATTCAAAGTTTAAAATAACTTATTTGCTTACTTAAAAGCATTTTCACTCTAAAAGTTGTTTAAACTTAAAGTCACTTTTCTTTACTCCGTAAAGAATAATTCTTTATAAATTTGCATTAAATTATATATCTGCTTAAACAGAAGCATTTTTGAGCTAAAACTAAAATTGACTTATTTGCATATTCAAGAAGCATTTTTCACACAAAATATAAAAGATATTTAAACTTTTATACCAGAGCATAATTTTCATATTTGCTTACACATAAGCTTTATTTAATCAAAGCACAAATTAATATCTACTTACTAAGAAGCATATTTTCTCAAGTATAAAAGTCTTTGAACTTTTATAAATATATTTGCTCTTTAATTGATATCTACTTATTTGAGAAGCATCAATCTGTACTAAATTATATCTGCTTATTTGAGAAGCATCCATCTGTACTAAATTCTTATTTATTTATTTGAGAAGCATCAATCTGTACTAAATTGTTATCTGCTTATTTGAGAAGCACATTGTTGTAAAATCATTTATAAAAAGAGAAAAGGTCAGAGTTAGTTTATTTTATGTACCTGTGAGAAAGACGAGTACTTCTTCGACCAAGACCAGAGTCTTAGAGAGGTCAGCGGGAAGTTGGGTCTCTAGTGTACTTGTGAGATGAGGAAGAGGCTATTGTTTCAAGACCGGATCATAGAATAGAACCGAACTCAAAAGAAGTACAACTAAGCTTCGAGGAGGGAGGCGGAGCTTCTTCATCCAAGATAGATTAGTTGGGAATAGTTGGAAGTTTGACTATAAAACTTTGTAAAGGCTTCTCCGCCTGTTGAAGGAGTATTTATTATTGATAGTAATAGGATCTCAAGTCCCGGAGAGGAGCTTGAGATCGGACGTAGCAAAGATACCGGGATGTATGTTGTGAACCGTGACCAAATCTCATGCAGTATTGTGTGATTGATTTTTTTATCTTGCATATTAATTTCTAACACCGCAAATTAATTATACAAAAATTAAAAAGGCCTAAGATAATTTTAAATCTGTAATAATCTATTCAACCCCCTTCTAGATTATTATCTGACTTTCTTCTTTGGATTCGTAAGCATGCGTGATTAGTTGCATCAGACATAGCATTATTGTTTTTGTGTTTTTGCTTGAGGACAAGCAAAGGTTTAAGTTTGGGGGTATTTGATAAGTAGATTTTATACCTACTTTTTTGAAGATCATTACTTGAATTAGTTTCTTAATCTCATGTTTTTTAGTTACTTTTCATGCATTTTGTGTTCGTTTTGTAGATTATATGCTTGGGAGCTGTGATTACAAAAATTGGTATGAATTTGCAAAGAAAAGCAATCAATCCAACATCATTTGGGCTTTCATGTTTTTTTCATGTTCTTGGCTTGGAACTTGGATTATATTGTAGAGCTTCTTCTTAGCTTTTTGGAACATCTTTAATCATTCCGATCGAGTTCGGATGCATGAGTTATGACCTTTGTACCAATGGACGTTGAACTTCATTGTTTTGGGTGACAATTTTATAACATGACCATTTCGTAGACAATTTCGGCATTTTTCCATTCCTTATTTGAAACACTCAGAGAATGAACATTTTGGATTTCGTCTCCTCTTTTGAAATATCTTGAATCATCAAAATTGGAGTTCGACGAAGAAGTTATGGCCATTTTACCAAAGGATGTCGAAGCAGAAAAAAGGACCCCGGTAAGGGCTTTCTCTTCACAAAACTTCAGGAAGCGGGTTTAAAGTCAAGAAACAGAAGTTTATTCCCGGGAGGGGCCTAGTTAATGTATAAACCCGTCGCGAGGTGGGGCACGTAGAAAAGTCATTTTTTGTCCGAATTTGAGTCCAAGAAGGATTGGTTCGATCCGATTGACTTAAGGACTTCTAAGAGGACTTAAAGACATATAAAGAGACATATAAAAGGAGGAGAATCACAAGGATTAGGAGAGGGAGAGAGGATTCCATTAGATTAGATTAGAGTAAAATAGGAGAAAACACTAGTTCTTATGAGATTTGGAGATTAAAGCACTTGGAATCCATTGGAGATCAAGATCAAGAGCGAGAGATGGAGGACCTAATTTCTTTGACAACATATTAAATTCTTTTCCTTAATCTTATTCTTATCTTTTTTAATGTGTATTCAAGTGTGGATTCTTAGTTTTCATTCAATGAACTAATTCTTTTTGTTTGAGATTACAATGGATCTTATTGTGTAGTTTATTTTAATATGATTCACTATCAATTATTATATTCTATTGTGAGGATTGTCTATTGTGATTTGGACTTAATTGTTTAATTGATTGGCCATCAATTACCGTGATAATCTATATGAACTCGAGAGATGAAGTTTAGATTTAGATCTGATCATAATAGCATGTGTTTGTGATTTCTGCGTAGATGGAATTTATGATTCATGTTTAGGATAGAGATATGCCTTTACGCCATATGTAATTTTATATAGAACTTGTGCTTTAAATCATTTTAATTGTAATTCAAATAGAGATAAAGTGGATTAGTTAATTAGGGTGTTGTTGAGTAAAATCTAGTTACTGATAAAGTACGCAAGTATCGTGGTCAACAAGTAATAAAGTGATAAGTTGAGTATCGTTCCCACAGGGAATCCTAATTAATAAATTCCAACTACTAATACTATATCAATTCAATTTTATTCAAACAATGAGAATTTACGATTTTCTGAATTATCAACTCAAAATTAAACACTTAAAGATACTGTACTAAGATAAACAATTAACTAAGCTATTACTTGAGTGAATGACTTCCGGTAGGTAAATATTAAGACTTCAATATCCCCAATTATGAATTATAAATCGTTATCTAATCATCCCAATTACTATGTCTCATGGATTGTTAGCTGTGAATTTTCAAATGCCAAAAGCCCTCTTCCAAGTGATCAATTGACTTATTTAACCCAGATTAACCTTGCTATATTCCTATGCAAAACAATTGGATTAAACTCTTTCCGGTCCCAATTCCTTTATATGTTACATGCGGTGAGCAGATATTTCCATTCAATTCACAAACCTAATTATTTACTGTGTAAATAATCGAGTCACATGTTATCATGTCTAGTTCTAACCCTAGAATTCCTCTCCCAATTCCTTCTAGAGTAACACACTAATTATTGGCCAAATAATTAATCACTAAAATCAAAACATGATAAACAATCCACTTCAACATAAATAATTATAATGGCCAGAATAACTAAGTTATAATCATAAAAGGTTCAATTGAAATCTTAATTAAAGAATTAGTTCATCACTAAATAAGAATCATTAATTGTTGACAAATCATCCTTAAAGAATTACAAATTAAAAATAAGGAGAAAAAAGAAAAAACTCAGAGCCAATCTTGAATCTCCAAGTAATCTCCCGTAATCTTCAATGGAAAAGCTCCTTCAATACTCTCTGAAAAATAAATCCAATTCCCTTTTAACTCAAAGAATTAGTTTCTTTTTATAGTCTCCCACAATCCTCCCCAATTAGGTTTTATTATTAGCCCTTAATAGACAAATTAAGTCCAACCGTAAGTCAAACGCTAATAATCCGGCCAACGCTGGTTGAGGCTCAATAGCCTTTACATTGAGGGTAGTAATAATTTCAGTACCAAATATTGGACTTCATTGAAATTACCAAATTGCCATTCAATGCTTGAAATTACCATAATTGCCCTCCAAACTTCCAATCGCCAAACAAGATATAAACATAATAAAAATGCTACTAAATAACTTAAGAATGCAATAATTTAAGTCTAAATATATCCGAATTATGGGTATACTACCCATTCATCAAATACCCCCAAACTTAATAAGACGGATTTGAATCAATCCTCTGATTCTATTCAACTGAGTCTTCACAAAAAAAAAAAAAATAAGAAAATAAAGTTTAATCTCTAAGAGGTATAAAATCAAATAAAACGAAAAAATTATGGAACTGCATATTGCTCTCCTAAGAAGCGCTTGGTTTACAATGTCACCAGATTTTTACTATGTCGGCCAATAACCACTGTCCGAGAGGTAATTTGACCGTAGCTGACGTCGATTGGTCCGCCCAATAAGGTTTCAGACGCCGACTGCTTTGACCTCAATGTACGCTTTTGAATTCGTTCAACCTCAATGTTTCCGCAGGGAGTGACAGATACGATCACAAATGGTCCGTAATTCACCGATTTTCAATTCTCTCGGAAATAGACGCAAATGCTTAGTCGTAATAAAGAGTACTCTCGATGGCCCTATGCTTAACGTTTCATCGAGAATTTTTTTATCGCGCCAAGCTTGGACTTTCTCCTCAGATAAATGCTTTTTAGCGTTTCAGAGAAGCTGAAACCTCGAATTCATCCAGTCTTGCCTTAACCTGCTAGTGAACCGCTTTTCAATTCACGCTTCTGCATCAAAGTTTAATTTCCTAATGGCCTAAAACAGTGACTGGCAGGTTCTAGCTCGAACCTAAGATGACACGCCTCTTCCAAATACCCACCATTCTCGTGACGGACATGCCGATCGGGTTTTTACTACTGCTCGATAAGCCCATAGAGCGTCACAAGATATAACGCCCAATCTTTTCGCCACCGATTGACTCACTTTTTCCGTGATCCTCTTAATTTCCCGATTCGACACCTCCGCTTTGGCTATCGATTCGCTGGGTGATATGCAATGCGAAATTTTGTGACTAACTCCATATTTTACAAGCAATTTAGTGAACGCTTGTTGCATGTCATGCTCCTCATCACTTATTATAGCCCTCGTGTCCCAACCGTAAAATGTTCTTCTTTAAAAATCGGTGACAACGTTCATCATTCGGTGGGTAACGCCATGCGCTTCTACCCATTTGGAAACATAATCGATCGCTAATAAGATATAATGATTATTGCTTCAAGATGGAAATGGTCCCATAAAGTCGATATTCCTTACACGCCGAATAGTTCCACCTCTAGAATTGTGTTAAGTGGCATTTCACGCGCTTTTGGAGATATTACTCTACGTGCTGGCATCGATCGCATTTTAGCACAAAGAGATAAGCATCTTTGAATAAAGAGGGCCGTAAGAACTCGATTGTAGTACTTTGGTCATTGCATTTATCATCGGAATAATGACTCCTAATCTCGGAGAGGAGTGACAAGTGGGCCTAATATACTATCCATTTCTTCGTGAGGTACACAACGCCTTATCATTTGATCTCGCATATGCTTTTTAAAATGTAAATGGTTCATCCCAAAAGTATTGCTTCAAGACGCGAGAAACTTCTTCCGCTGTCAGTCGATGTCAACCCGCAGAATACCTTGGGCAACTACATAGTCGATATAGTCAAAGATACCAAGGCAATATGGTAGTTACTCCTAATAGCTTGCTCATCCGGAAAATTCTTCATTAATCACCGAAGTTGTCTTCTTCTGCTCCTTTTTATTTTCCAACCGAGACGATGATCCGCCACTTGATTTTTCTCAGACTCTTTTCTCGTCTCCTGGATTCCGTGATCAAATTTTGTAACAACAAGCATTCACCGTATTAATCGTGGGTTTAGCATCTTTCTTCTCAATCGATATTTAATACTGAATGATCAAGTAGATAATTACCTTGAAGTGTCGGTGAGATAAGCTCCGAATTTGTCAAAAGCAAACACCATCGCAAGTAATTCCTTTTCATTGTTGTGTAGTTCAAACCGGGCATCCGCCAATGTCTTATCAGAGTAAGAGATAAGATGAAAATCTTATCACGACGTTGTCCCAATACTACTTCCCACCGCTGTGAATCATCAAGGCCGCACATCAATTCGAACCGTGAGAAGACCAATTCCAAGGCTACAACGAATTGGCAGCAGACCAATTTCTTCTTTAATACCTCAAATGCCTCATGCATGCCCCGATCCATCTTAAACGGTACATCTTTCTCCAAGAGTGAGCAGATAGGGGTTTCGAGATTTTTGAAAATCTTTTAATAAAGCGCCTATAGAACCCCGCATGTCCCAAGAAACTCCAATGCCTTTTACACAATGAAGGAGGAGGCGCTTCAATTGTATCAATCCTTCGCCTATCCACCTCCAATCCGGATGCGGAAACCTTATGTCCCGTAATAACCCCTTCCTTTCATACTAAAATGACATTTTTCCCACTATACCAAAGTTAGTCTCCACACATCTTTTAACACCAAGATCAGATTCTTCAAACACGAAGTAAAACTATCGCCAACACTCTTGAGAAATCATCCATGAACACCTCTAAATTTCGCTTCAATTATATCGGAAAAGATTGCCATCATACAAATGTGAAAGGTCGCCACAGATTACATAAACCAAAGTGACATATCGCGGAATGCAAACGCACTCGTATGGACATGTGAACGTGGTCTTTTCTTGATCTTCCTGGCATAATGGCAATTTGATTGTACCTTGCATATCCATCTAATGTATTGTAGAGAATTGATGTCCCGCTAACTCCGTCCAACATCTCGATCAACGAACTCAAGTGGAAAGTGATCCTCATGTGGTGGCTTTATTCAACTTATGTGAATCCATACATACTTCCACCGTAATAGCTTCTAGTCTGGATAAGCTCACGCATTTCATTTTTACCACACCATGCCCCCTTTTTCGGTACACACATTGCATGTGACTTACCCATGAACTGTTCGAGATTGGGTAGATAATACCCAAGATCCAACCATTTTATAATTTCCTTCTTCACCACCTCTTTCATAATGGATTTAACCTTCACAGATCTCAATGGTTGGTTTTGATCCTCTTCCATTAAAAATCTTATGCATACGGGAAGATGGGCTAACACTCTAATGTCCGCTTATAGTCCACCCAATCGCCGTTTTGAACTCGCGCAGAACTCAGTAGCAATTTTTCTTTTTCGCGTCGCTTAACGCTGTCAAACAATAACCGGTAGAGTCTAGTCTTTCCCTCAAGTAAGTATATATTCAAGATGAGAGGGAGTGGCTTTAATTCCAACACCTATGGGCGCTTCTATCGAGGGTTTACAATTTTACCTTCCGCTTTTAGCCTTTCAATGGTGTCGAATGGTTGATTATTTTTCCTGTAGAATGATGGTGTGTTCAGCCATTCGACCGCTTCATTATCTTCGTGATCCGCATCTATCGTTATTCTCGTTTCTAACCATCATGGATTCCATCGATCCTCTCGAGTAATTACAAGAAATCTTGTGATTCACTATCTCTCCATTACATCCACCCGCAAACACTCACCTTTTTCCTTTGGATAATAGCTATCGTTTTAAACACATCGAAAAGTCTACCTCGCCGATCGATCAACTCATCATCAATCCTCCTTGCACGTACGATTAACGCTCTCCCTGCTATAAGAATGGTCGTCCGAGAATGATGGGAAGTTCTGATTCGCTTCACAATCTAAGATAACGAAGTTCGCTAGAAAGATGAATTTATCTTACCCTTACATTAATACGCCTTCAACCATACCTCGCGGATACGTGAATCGACGGCTCAACTAACAAAGAACCAGACATTGCTTGGCTTTTAGTGCTTTGGAGTCTCAATTGACTTGTGAGATCGATAATGGCATCAAATTAATATCGCCCTCAAATCACACAACGCTTCCGAAAATCGACATGACTAATGTCGCATGGAATAGAAAAGCACCGGATCTTTTCAACTTAGAGGTAACTTGTCTCTCAATAATCAAGGCTTATATTCTTCTAATACGCCTAACTGCTTTAAAATCCCCAGCTTCTTTTCTTTTGATAGCACATCCTTCATGAACTTAGCGTAATCCTCTAAGAGATTTGTTCTAAAGCTTCTCATTAATGGGATGTTGATATGCAATTTTTTAAAAAATATCCAAAAATCTTAAAACCGCTTATCTAACTTGATTAAATCATGTGACACGGTACGGGTGGCATTGCTCAGAGGGCGACCGCTATGAATTTTCCTCTCCTATTTATTCTTTATCTTTCCCTATTTCCACAACTTCTTCTCGTTTTGCTTTTGTTACAAGTATCCCCTCATTCTCATCCTCAATCAACAACATAGCCTCTTCCCACTTTGGTGAAGATTTATCGCTGCAGCGTTTCAGTTTTATCATCAATTTATTTCAGATTACGGGCGCTGCCTTAATGGATTCTGCATTCAACGCACGTAAGTATTTGTCCTAACCTGATTTTCCTCTGTGATTTTAACGATGCCCTATGGCTTTGCAACGCTATATATCTAATTGATTCAATTTCTTGTCTTGTCTCGCTCTTTTCACGTAGGCTCTAATAAATTTTTCGTCGCTTCCCAACCGATACCCTCTCCGGGTCAGTTTTCGAGGTTGATTTTGGAACCGGAGTAAAAGGTCAGTTCAGGTGGTTGAGCCGCATTTTGATTGTTACTCCATGAGAACTCGGATGATTCTTCCAACCTCGAGTTATAGGCATTTTGCAGG